>CM024761.1:12562168-12608898 GCA_014218235.1 Colocasia esculenta
TGTTTTTCTCTCAGCAATTCCATTTTGTTGAGGTGTCCTTGGGGCTGAGAAGTTGTGCTCAATTCTTTGATCATCACAGAACTTTGTAAACTTTTCATTCTGAAACTCACCACCATATGATCTGATCGGATAGAGACAATTGTGACTTCTGATCTTTCTGAACTTTCTTACTGAAGCTGCCAAAATTTCAAATGTGTCATCTTTGTGCTCTAGAAAGGATACCCAAGTAAATCTTGAATAATCATCAACAATAACAATCAGAATTCTTTCCTCCTAGACTGGTAGTCCTCATTAGCCCGAATAAATCCATATGAAGTAGTTCTAATGGCTTTGAGGTGGTTTACTACAGCCTTTGACTTGAAAGAGCTCTTGGTGTGCTTTCCTCTTGCACAAGGTTTGCAATACTGTCCAAGCTAGAATTGACCTTTGGCAATCCTTCAACTAGCTTTCTTTTTCTGAGCTTATTCAAACCGTCCAAGCTGCAGTGGCCCAATCTTCTGTCTACAACTCTGTTGATTGATCTTTATTAGCTGCCAAACACATCTTGATCCTTGAGTTCTTCTAGATAGAGTACATACATATTCTTTCTCTATAAGCTTCAAAAATGACTGCTCCATCCTTTAATATACTGCACTTGATTCTTGGAACTGAATCTGATGGCCTTTGTCACAAACTGGCTGATGCTGATGAATTATGCTTAAACCCCTTTGACAGCATACATCTTCATTACTGATCTTCCTTTGATGTTTAACGATCCACTTCCTATTACTGTGCCTTTTCCATTATCTCCATATGTGACTGTTCCTTCTTCATCTTGGAGATTAACAAAAAGCTTCTGGTTCTCTGACATGTGCCTTGAGCATCCACTATCCAAATACCATTTGGATGCTTTTGATTTTCCCTCAAAATTAAACACTAAGTTTTAGGTACCCAAGTTCTTTTGGGTCCTGAGAGTTAGTACCATTATTTTTCCTTTTATTATCCATTTTTTTGTTCTTATGGGACATGTTGCTTTGTTATGTCCTAGTTTGTTACAATGGGTACAGCAGATTATTCTAGTTATTCTTCACTGGAGTATATTTAAATTTTTATGTTCTTTATCATTTTTGGATATAAATCAGGAGTTGGATAATGTTGGGAAAGACTTTTGTTTCTTCTTTTTTCCGAGGGAGTATAACCAAAACCATGTTTCTTCTTGGTTGATCTTTTAGCTCCACTCATCATTAGAAGAGGTTTGTTATTTGTGAACTGGTTTATGGTGCTTGTTAAATGTTCATTTTCTTTATTTAATTTTTCTATTTCTGTTTTAAGTTCACTTAAGTCTTCTTGTTTTTCTAGATGATTTATTTTCTTATTTTCTCTTTTAAATCTTCACATAATAATTCACTCCTTCTTTTATGTTCAGTTATTTTTTTTCAAGTTCTTCATTTTCTGTTTTTAGGTCTGAGTTTGTATTTTCTAAACAGATTATTTTTTCTTACTAATTTTAAGTAATTACATACTTCTTTAATTTTTCATAAAGTTCATTAAAAGCACTTTCCTAAATTATCAGAATCTGAATCATTGCATGAATCAAAGGAAGAGTCAGAAAGTTACCTTGTCTTCGGTGTTGCCATGAAAGCCAAGTTGACTTCTTCACCTTCACTGCTTGAGCTTGAACTCACTGCTGTTCTCCCAAGCAGCTGCCATTGCCTTCTTTTTGTACTTCTTGAATCTTCTGAAGTTGTCCCTCTTTTTGTGATCAAGTTTCTTAAGCGTTGGACAGTCTGCTTTGATGTGTCCAGGCTTCTTGCATTCATAACAGATCACTTCTCCTTTCTTCTGATCCTTTGCTTCTGGTTTTCTGAATCTTTGTTTTTCTTGAAAAATCTTCTTCCGGACTGATACTTTTTTCTTCTTTGCTAGAATCCTTTGAAGTCTTCGAGACAGCATGGCTTCTTCATCATCACTGTCTTTACTGCTTCCACTATTATCAAGATTCTTCTGAATTGTCTTCACTTGCTTTGAGAGCATTTGATTGGTTCCTTCTGCTGGAGGATTCTCCTAATCTCTCCATGTTTATCTCGTGAGCCATGAGAGATCCTATTAGCTTTTCCAATGACATTAATTTTAAATCATTGGCTTCTTCAATGGCTGTTACCTTTGGAGTCCATGAAGATGGTAAAGATCTGAGGACTTTTCTAACCCTGTCTGGTACATCATAAACCTTTCCCAATCCAGCTAATCCATTTGTAATGTCTGTGAATCTGCTGAACATCTGAGTTATTGATTCACCTGACTGCATCTGGAATCTTTCATATTGAGCTACTAGAATATCTATTCTCATCTCCTTTACCTTGTCTGTCCCTTCATAGGTAATTCTGAGCTTTTTCCCAATCTCCTTGCGGATTTGGAGGCTGAAACTCTATGAACTCTTTCTTGCTTAGGCACAACATATATACTCTTGGCTTTGCATTTAGGATATCCTTTTCCTATCATCATCTGTCCCTGAGCCTTAGCGTTTGTGACCAAAAGATCACCTTCTTCTACAATGGACAGATTATATAATCATGACCTTGTAGAAAATATTCCATTCTAGTCTTCCAGTAGGTGTAGTCTTCTCCATCGACCAAGGGAGGCCTGTTGACTGACTGACCTTCGAAGTTGCTTTGGGCTGCCATAGATCTTTGCTCTTCAGATCGTTGGATCTTCTCTCTTTGTCGAAGAGACGAGGCTCTGATACCACTTGTTGCCCAGCTAGCTAGCCCAGAGGTGGGGTGAATGGGTTATTAAAACTTCGATCTCTGATTAACCTGTTTACTGAAAGGATTGCACAACTTAATAACAAGGTTAGAGTTAGAGCAAAAAGACAACAATCACACAAACCATCCACAAGACACAAGGATTTTATCCTGGTTCGGAACTCCTCTCCACAGGAGACCTACGTCCAGTCCCTGAGCAATACCTCAGGATTTCACTACCAAGGGTACAATCCCCCTTAAGGATCCTTACACCCAGCCTCAACTGGTCTTCCTTCAACCTGAAGGGAAAAACAACCACCCTGGATACCACCAGGTTTCCTTCATCCAGAAGGAACACAACTAAAGAAGAAAAGTGTGGGACATGCTTCAGACTCTAGCTTGACCAGCTACAACTGAAGCTACCAAGCCCGAGAGAGAAAGAGATTTAACAAGGTTTTTCTCTCCAAGGACTACACAGCTTTCTCAAATAAACACTCCTTTTGATCACTGAGAGCTAAGAGCTAAGAACAAGGTTGGAGTGGAAGCTTCGCTCTTCTTTCAATCTTCTGAAGACTCGAAGAGATGAGTTCTTTCTTTTCAAATTGTAAGCGTTGTTTCTCTCTCTTCTTATCTTCTTCTCCGTCTTGAGTCTTTTATTTATACTTCTGATTCAAATTTGAACGTTGAAGTGTCCGTTGTCTCTTATCCTGGTGTCGTTAGACTGGTCCAAAGGAAGTCTTCTGATCGTCAGTCTTTTATCCTTTAGTACACGCCAGAGAAAGTTTTAGAATCTTGTATCTTGTATCCAACGTTGTACAAATGTCTTGTCAGATATTTGCAAGCATATACAATAAATAGAGGACAGCTAGGATTGTCGTCGATTGTTAGTTACAGATGGAACATATATTGCAAATATAGCAAGGCTCCGTTCTGTCTAAAAAGTACGTAGACAGAGTAGCATGGAAATGGAGATATTGTCTGCATGCATGGGAGATACGATCAGAGAGCATTTAATGCGTAGCAGTCAACAGACAAGATAGACTTTGACTTTTCCACCTAATTAAAAAGCATTATACTGATACACAAGAAATTCGATATAAGTAATCCGATGCTTTCATGACTTATGAAATCGTTATGCGATAACAGACAAATCGTTATACAGAGCATTATCAAATTATAATGATGAAATCATTATGAGTTATAGCAAGTCGTTATGAACACTTATCAAGTCGTTATGAACTGTAAAGAAATCGTTATGACTATCAGTAGTTATGAACTGTAAAGAAATCGTATAACTCTAAAGAAATCGTTACAGCAATCAAGTCGTTATGCATGATAAGAAATCGTTGACTATCAAGTCGTTATGAACTGTAAAGAAATCGTTATGACTATCAAGTCGTTATGAACTGTAAAGAAATTGTTATGAACTCTAAAGAAATCGTTACAGCAATCAAGTCGTTATGAATGATAAAGAAATCGTTATGACTATCAAGTCGTTTATGACTGTAAAGAAATCGTTATGAACTCTAAAGAAATTGTTACAGCAATCAAGTCGTTATGAATGATAAAGAAATCGTTATGACTATCAAGTACTTATGACTGTAAAGAAATCGTTAGACTATTAAGTCTTATGAACGTAAAGAAATGTTATGAACTCTAAAGAAATCGTTACAACAATCAAGTCGTTATGAATGATAAAAATCGTTACGGCTAGAGAGTCGTTGCGAGTTCTAAAGAAATCGTTATGAGGTCTAAAGAAATCGTTACGGCTAGAGAGTCGTTGCGAGTTCTAAGAAATCATTACAAGGTCTAAAGAAATCGTTACGGCTAGAGAGTCGTTGCGAGTTCTAAAGAAATCGTTACGAGGTCTAAAGAAATCGTTACGGCTAGAGAGTCGTTGCGATTCTAAAGAAATCGTTACAGTCTAAAGAAATCGTTACGACAGTCAAGTCCGTTACGGGTTCTAAAGAAATCGTTGCGATGTCTAAAGAATCGTTACGACAGTCAAGTCGTTACGGGTTCTAAAGAAATCGTTGCGATATCGATTTGTTTTGAATTTTCCGGTCAAGAGGAAATCGCTCTGCTTATCATAGAAGTCGATACAAAGACTTGGACAGAATGTGAGATGAGACTTACCTGATTGTCTTGAACTTTCATTTTTCTTTTATTTCTTGTTCTCAAGCTCAAGTAATCCATTAGTACTATTTTGTTAATCTCATGAAATATATAATAATTAATATATAATAAATGAATTATCTTATTAGGGGGACAGTTTGGTCATCAAGCTATATAGCAGGATTTTTTCCCCCCTTGTTGGGGATTCTTTGTTGCTGCATTTTTCTGGTTTTGATCTCTTGTGTTGTCCATGAGATTAATTCCTAAGCTATGCACTGACTCTTTGACCTTGCTAAATAGTTAAAGTATTTCATTTTAGTTTTAGATGGTTTGATGGAAAAGTGTTGGATTTCTACAACTACGTGGATAAATTACAGTAGAAATTGTGAAAAGTATGAGAAAATGAAAAGAGGTAGTGAAAATGAAAAATGAAAAGTGAAAATAGGCACAGAAATTTCAGAGTAGAGCAAGGGGACATAGAGGTCGTTGTCATTCTGTCTCTGTTATAAATAGAATGAGAAGTTTGATCTACTATGCATTCTATATGGAAACTGCAATAAGTCTGTTTGTTGATACTCTACATTGCTCATGATTCTGGAAACACAACGTGCTTTCCATTATAAACTATCTACTGGTGTCTTTACATTTTGCTGGTCTATTCCATTGTAATGCTAGTGAGTTAACGTTACTGCTTTGCAGATATGTGGAAGCAGATATTGGAGCTCCTAGCATGGATGATATATGATTGCTAATTTGATTGACACCACCTATTCAAACGAACTCTGTTTTTTCCGCCTTCTTTCTATTGACAACCTCATTTAGACAAATATATATCTTTCTCTGATCATATATGTAGTATTTTTGTAAAGAGCAATTGGCGATTGCTATATGGGTGGATATGATCTGGACCCTAATTTGTACTAGTGTGTTTGCAGGTGCAAGTGGATCTTCCAAAGAGTCAAATATTGGTGATTAGAATAACATACGATTCTTTAGAACATGTTTTTGTCTTGTATATAACTTTAATCTTAGTGATGAAACTTTCTTATATGTATATTTCAACTTTACTTTTGATGTTATTTAAATTGTGAGAAATTGTGGATGCTTGTGAATGGATGTGTGTTTGATGAATGTGTTGGATGGATGTGTGAATGGATGTGCACATTAAGTCCTTAATATTTCTCCATATATAGGAAACTTCAAGATTGAATGCACAAGTGCCTACTCCTTAAAGATGCCCCCCTAAATTTCATCTTCCATTTACCAAAAGAGCATGAATTGTTCATTTTTCTGTTTGGAAATATTTGCTCCAAAATTTTGAAGCTTGTCAAGGCAAGTTCTTCTAATTATTTCTCAATCTGGTGGCATTATAAGACAGGGACTTTTGGCAACGGCAGCAGTTGGTGGGGTTATTGGTCTCACTTACTTCCATATTAGTTTATGTGAAAGCATGATAGATTCCTTATTGGGTGCAACATTTCAGTTTATCGGATTCTGCAGCATTCGCAAGAAGGTATTACCTTCATTTCTTCCCTGTTGCTAAATCATATTGCTACTTTTTTCTCACTTTTATTCACACAGCAAGGATTCTAAAATTTTATCTATTTTATCATTATTTCTAGAAATCATGATTTTTTCTCACTTTTACAAATCATGATTTCTAGAAATATTTTTTATTTTATCTATTTTATCATGTATTTATTCCTTTTCATATCTAGAATATTTTATTTATCTTTTATTTGAATTAATAAATTCAGGTATTCACAATGTCAATTGGTGGAAGTCAATACACATTCCTTATTCAGCAAATGGTTCTTTGAGAGTAGAAAGTTTGGTACTATCATATAAGTTCCTGAAATCCTTTACACTTTTATTTGTGGAAGTCATGCACATTCCTTGTTTTAGCAAACAATTGCACTTTTTCCATTGATTGTCATCCTCTCATAATTCATATATGGTGGAGAAAAATCTGACATTCTTTTTATATTTTGCAGAACTTTCTTTCACCTCACTCAAAGGAGGAGAATGCTTCAAAGGCTATAGATTTGGTCTGTCAAATTTTTTGGAAGTGCATTTCATGTTGTCCTCAAGGCAAACCAAGCTTTGAAGAACTGCCTTGGCCTTCATTATCTTGCAAATCTTATATCTGATCATCACCTTTACGAAAATCTACCTTGGGGGTATGCTTTTTTGAAACTTATATATGTTCACACCTTAGCCCAAGAAGCAATGTTGAGTGAAAATATAAAGATTGGATGTTAATAGAAGGATTTTATATGGATCTCTCTAAGGCACTAACACCAGCTAAATATTTTCCATATCTTTTTCCATGTCAATACTTGTGTTATCTTTGATGTTAAGACTCAGAGAGTGGTGGATGAAGTAATGAACAGATCTTAAACATCTTTGTACCTTATAGGGCCTTGGGTAAACGATTTACCCTTAGATGTTTAGTTTTGAACTAATATTAAATAGCTCCTTAAGAGGTGTGTCAAGTTAGTTGCATCTATTGGCACAAGAGTAAGTGATGTACTGTGATAGTCATTGCGAGAGTAGATATCACTTTGGATTTTTTTTGGTGCATCTTTGTGGATATATGGAGAAGAATTCTGTGTTGGTAAACTAGGTTATTACTTTGTAGTAAATTTGGATATAAAATAATGCTAGTTGCAGCCACATGGGTTTATTGATCAAACCATGTGGATATAAAATAATCACAGGTTCATTCCATTCTTCTTTTTCTTTTCTGATGTTTGAAAACTATCCCATAACTTGCCTTGCATATGGATGAACTTCCCCCCGGACCTTGGAGGCAATAAGCAGGCATATAGCCTAACGTGGCTCTATATTCTTAGTTTAAAATGGCGTTCATCCCATTTCCCTACCCAAAATTTTATTTTATTTATCCATGCTATAGCTTTTATCCCCTCCACATTGAGAAAATTATGGTAATTTTACAGGTTTGCAGCAGAAATTGTTCATGATGATTACATGAGCAGGTGATTGCTACTGCTGCGAGAGGGCATAGAATGATGACTCAGATACATTATATAGAAGAAGCACTCCCTACAATTGAAAAGGCTTCAGAACAAAATAGCCATATCCATTTTGCCTATAGCAGGTATATTTCCATGCCATCTTTGGCAGAACCAATCTATCGTATATATGAATCCTATCTTATCTCATGTATACGAAAAATTATACACATCTATGTCATATATATTCCTGCTATGTTATTTTTGAAAGTATTTTCCCAAGTTATACACATTTATGTCATGTATTTACTTTCTACAAAAATTATTTTTATGGATTCAAAATTATGTAAGTTTTGTTTATTTAGAATTTATACTACATAAAAAACCATTTACCATTTTTGTCAACTTCTCTAGATTTTTTATTGTGGAGGACTCTTGGATGACATGGATGGAAATTATATATGTCATTTGGATAGATAATGAATGTTTTCATAAGCTTTTGATGGCATGGAAACATTTGGATGTATATAATTTTTTTGACAGATAGTTGTTGTGGATGTATATTTGGCATTAATTTGAAAAGTGTTGTGAATGACCCAAACATGTGGTTGAATAGATAGAAAATCCTGCCATGTGTGGAATGTGTGCTTCTGGGCAGTTGCCTAGAAGTCTCTAGTTAGCTTTTGTTCACATGTCAATTTTCAAACTAATATGCCAAGAGCCTTGTACACCTGAATTGATTGTTTGGTGTGCAAGAGAGTGGGCTGTGCACAATTTTTTATGTTTTGTTGGTAGAACAAAGTTTGTCTTTCCAGTGTGTATATGCAAGACTCTTCTCTATGATCACTAAACAATGAGTTGGTATGATGACAGCCGAATTGGGACAACAATCTATTTTTGTTTATGGCATAATGTTTCTTTTTGTTAAAGGACCATAGATTTCGAATCAAAGAAGCCATGGAAGTCATATTCTATGGATTCCAGATTATGTAAGTTTTATGTTTATTGAAAATTTATAATACCTAAAAAATCATCTACCCTTTTTGTTAACTTTTTTATTGTTTTCTTTCTATGTAGGTGTTGATGTATGAGGCAAAACAATCACTATTTAGTGGTAGCACATATATCACTTTTTAAACACTTGGTATAATTTTGGACAAATAGATGTTGTGTATGTATATATTTGACATGTGATGAAAAGTGTATATTTGATGAATGCGGCTATGTGTTTGAATGAATGTGGCAATGTTGAATGAGATAATGTGAATGAATGAGGTTGGTGGATGTAATCCAAAAAAATTCTGTAGCATGGAACTAGCAATTGGTGATGGATTGCTGCCCCTTGCCCTAGGATATGAAACTGCTCCACAAGTCATCCAAGATACATGTCCCTTCTTTCAGTTCCTTGTTCTCTCTTGTTCTTATACACTGTCATTGTTTGAGAAGTTGTTTGACCTATAAACTTTTGTTCTTGTTGGTCAGAGGACCTCCAAATTCCATTTGAAAGATTTGAGCGAGTGCGGATGTTTACTTGCCACAGGACTACTACACAGGGTTGGCTTACTGTATTTCAATTAATCTACTATTTATATTCATTTCCTGGATGTTTACAGTGACAATGTGAAGCTAGGTTTTGGCTAGCTCAATTTTGGCATTGTTTCTTAATTGTAGAAACTGAGTTGTTGAATGCCCATTTGTTGTCACATAGGATAAAGTGATTTCAGCGAGCGGAAGTTCCTTTCATTCATTCTGGATCAAACTGGCTTTGTCACTCTCTTGTAAGAGTCCACGCTCAGTGATTGACATACATCTGTGGTACCCTTTGTGGTGACCCCGAGGAACAAAGAATTCTTGCAAGTTGACACAAAGAAATGTTTATATAGACACTAACTGAACTCTTTTCTCACGCTTGGAGACATTACACTTGTTTCTAAAATCTTTCTACTGCTTGTTAGTTGTGGATTTTTGATAGTACTAAGTTATGATTGTGTATATGTTTCCAAAAAATTTGAGTTAGGCCTCTCACATTTCCTTCTTTTTGCTTCTGGTTGTTTGACTCTTAACTCCATTTCATTTTGACAGTGGGTAATATCATCTACTTCCACGTTGCTCATGTTTTCTTCCCATGTAATGTCTTTTTTTTTTTTGGGGGGGGGGGGGGGGGGGTCGGTGAATGTGTGAAAGTTGGTTCTAGTAGGGGTACGTATAATATTTTGCTCTCATATCTATCATTTTCCTTTATTAGTAAGTATTCTTTTTTTCCTAAACTGGTTCTCAGCGGTGTTTTGTTTTGAAGTAAAAACAAGATCTGTATTTGATGAAGCCACTGTTAGCATTATTAGCTATTTGATTTTGTAGAGAAGCTATTTGAGTTCCTGAATCAACAGCGAGAGAACAACTTAGATATGGAAAGAAGTGAGTAGACTTTGTTCTCTTGTGGATGTACTTGTGACAACTTGATTTTGTTCTGTTCTGCTATATTAAAGTAGTAATTGAAGTACTACAAATATTTTTTCCGATTGTACATTATACACATGCTGTTGATTTGTGTTTTGTTTCTCATAAGTTATTGGAAACATTTTTCAGGATGGTATTCTTACTTCTGATATCTTTTCTTTCACTTGGTTGTGAGTATAACATGGCAAATGGATTCATGCTGCCCAGTTTCTCCAACTTGACCAGAACATATCAACTTCTGTTTAGCACTACATATCACTTTGGAAACACTTTGGTATAATTTTGGACAAATAGATGTTGTGGATGTATATTTGACATTAATATGAAAAGTGTTGTGAATGACCACAATATATGTTTGAATGAATGAATGTGGCTATGTTGATGAAGTGTATGAATGAATGTGGCTATGTTGATGAGTGTATGAATGAATGAAATGATGTGAATGTGAATGAGTGAATGTTGAATTGTAATTGTTATGAATGTATATGTAAGAATATGAGGAGGAAAGGCATGTGAATGAATGAATGTATGTAAGAATATGGGGAGGAAAAATAGGTGACATATTTTTAATTCAGGTACAAAAACCTACGACATTTAACTTTGTAGGTATAAATAACCTACAACATTTAATTCTGTAGGTAAACACAACCTACGACATTTCATTCTATAGGTAAATACAACCTATGACATTAAATGTTGTAGGTAAAGTACATGTACTTTACCTACTACTATGTCGTAGGTAAATAGTTTTACCAACATGTACTTTACCTACGACGTAAGCTGTAGGAAAGGTCGTAGATATAGATATATACCTACGATTTTTGTCGCATTACTGACGTTTTTGGTCGTAGGTACAACTGTGTTTTGTAGTAGTGATGGAAACTAAAGACTGTTCTACAGTGGCATGCAGTCTAACGTAACAAAAGCTTAGAGACAATGGGCACTTCAACGTTCAAATTTCAAATAGAAGTTATATATATATATATATAAAGACTGAAGTTCCAGAAGAAGACATCTTGAAGAGACACAACACTTTAATGATTTTCCAAGTCTTCTGTGAGAAAACTGAAGAGCCAGTTTTTTACTCATATCTTTCTAGCTCTTGCTCTCTGAGATTAGTGAAGATCCTTGAGAGAGCCTCTTGTACTGAGAGAGATCAATTCTGCAGATCCTTTCTTTCTCAGTCTTAGCTTTAGATCTAGCATTGTATAAGCTTGATCTAGGGTCTTGCTTTCATTTCCTCATTTCTGTGTTCTTCCCCTTCGTGTTGAAGGAAGACCTGGGGGTTCTAGGGTGTGTGTTCCCTTCACGTAGAAGGAAGACCTGGTAGTATCCAGGGTGTTGTAATTCCTCTTCAGGTTGTGAAAAGAAGACCAGCTGCGGCTGGATGTGTAAGGGTCCATAAGGGGGACTGTACCCTTGGGTAGTGAAATCCTAAGGTATTGCTCAGGGACTGGACGTAAGACTCCTAAGGAGAGGGGATCCGAACCAGGATAAATCCTTGTGCAGTGTCATGCTCCGCCAATTTAGCAGCGGAATAAATCAGGAAGGCATGAACAACGTGTATGGTAATGTAAATTGCGCATACATTCACAAAATCAGAGCAACTAATGAACAATAATTGTAATAAAACTCATCATTTTATTGATATTTCTTCTAAACTATTACAACCACTAATTCAGAGCTAAAACATAGGGCTCAATGACTTCATTACATCTGGAAATGATAACTAAGCAACTAACTAAACTAACTCTAGGGTACTGGGGACAATCCATTGCTATGACTCCAGGACGCTCATCACTCCAGTCCAATCCCATTGATGTGTGTAAGGTCATCACTTGACTTACTTGAAAACACAATAACAAATAACGAAGGGTGAGCGATAACGCTTAGTAGGACTTAATATCTCGTGTAAACAAGCAAACTTTTAGTGATTAATGTCTTGTAACGCAAGTTAACTAGAGAGAACGATCAAGTAAAGTCAAGAGAGTAATAGTACAAGATAATGAGAGATTGATGGCATACTATATCAAGAGAATGATAGCATGCGATAACATGTGAACGATAATACATTTCACAAGAATATTGCAAAACTAGGATGATAAAAGACTGGCCATGTAACGAGATACCGTGTAACGAGATAACGTGTATGGTTGCACCACGGTGCACTAGTCAAGTACGGAAATAGTCACTTTGAGACAGTAGCCGTTTCACGATAGTACAGTACGTCTGAACTCCTCAGACTAATAGTCAAACAATTAGATGTCTAGCCAAGTCAGTATAGCCAATCAGAACAGGTGCAATGCAGAACACCGTCAATAGCCCCTGCAGGTATTTTCGGGTGGCTCTCTGCCCCCCGGACTAGATTGGAGCCCCTTGGACACTCTCCGTGCCCTGCACAGTAGGCATTCAAGTCAGTAGGGTCACCAGACCAATATTATGGTGCTAGACAGTCATGTATAGTACAAGCAATGGGAGCCACAACAGCTCAAGAGTCTCAAGAGAGTACTAGATGAATAGACGAGATAGTAGAGTGAACGTGAATAGATGAGAGTACAAGGATAGTAGATGAGATAGGGGTATAAACGTAAAATAACGTTAAACCACAATAGTAATAGTTGCATCGTACTGATCGCTAAGAGTGTAAGAGAGATCTCAAGATAAGAGAGATCTCACTAAGGCCGTTTGGATCGTACTGATCGCTAAGAGTGTAACGAGATTTAAAGGTACAACCAGCTCGTTGACTAAGGACGTGCGCCAAAGTCAAGAAGACTTACGGAGGTCTTGACAAGGAGTCCCTGACCCTGTCGAGAGTATTCCCGATGGAGAGGTGGTCCAAGTCAAGAGAAAGTGTGTAGAAACAGGTCCGTCATGCCTCGAGTGCTCGAAGGCCGAGGGATGCGATAATGGTGTACAAATCACGCGAATAAAATGAAGACATGTGTCATTTAAATAATAGAGAAATTAGGTAATTAGTTTCACCTAATTACAAGATATATTATTGAGTAATTTACTAAGGTTTAATGGCAACATGATGGTTAAGTGTGTGCAAGTGTATGAAATCAAAAGAGCATGATGGATTGTACACAAAGCTTTTAAATTAATTAGATTCATGCAATTTATTGCACATTAATATTTATTCAGATCAAATTATAAATAACAATATTTAATTAAGGCTAAACAATGGTTAATTAGCAAGTAGAGCAAGGGTATATAAGCAATTTTGGGTTCTGGCTGTTTTTCTGTTAACGCGACAGGGGTACCCGTCGCGACTCCAGGTTGCGACAAGGCGGCTGGGCGCGACAAGCGAACCGGCCCCAGGCCCAGTTCAGGGGTGGAAACACGACGGTATAGGCCGTCACGTTCTTAACGCGACGTGTCAGCGGGACGGGACCCGGCTGATATCGCGGCGGGTCGCGCCGTCGCTATATCAGGAGAGTCTGGCCCTTTTTCCCTTTTTCCAGGGTTGATTAGATTTGACACAGGGCTCTTTAAAATTCAATATAAAATCATATAATGATCCCAAAATCACAAATCCAATTTCAAATGAAAGTAGACACATAGATCTATTAGTATGCACGATTAATTTGAAATTAGACAAGATTTAGACATGTTTTGAACAGGTTACATTCCAATTACCTAAACAGGCATAGTCAGGGTTCACTGAATTAATTAGAGATGAATACATGATGAAAAATTCTGAAACCAGAGGCGTTTGAAAGCTAACAAGAGTAGTATTTATGAGATTTTTTTCATGGTGTGGAATCAAGTATGCACAGAGTTCGCAAGCAAACATGAAGGGTTAGGTGCATGGTTCCGATAGAGATTCAAAGAATTAATTCTCCCTAATGAAAGATCGAAATAGAGCGAAACTAAGGGCATTTGAAAGCTAATACAATGTAGTATATATGAGAATTTTATCATGGAATGAGAACAAGTACATGTGGGGAATCATAGAAAACATGAGATTTCAGTTCATGGAAACAGTAGGGCTTCACGAATTAAATTCGCCCAAATGGATGAGCGAAATGCAAACAGACCAGAGGGCTTTTGAAGAGGATCATAAGGCTACCTAGGGTAATTCTTACACGATTTTAGCTTGAGAGATTGCCTACCTTTCGTTGCAAGAATGAAAAGCTAGGGCTTTGGACGAAGAACGAGGTGAATCCCTTGGCTCCAAGCGTTCTCCACCTTGCTCCTCATTCTCCAGCCTCTCCCTTCATCTCTCAAAATCTCAGAACGAAAATGATGGTTGATAGGTTTAGATTAGGGTGTATTTATTTGCTACAAGAGTCCATCCTCTCTAAAACTCTTTCTTTCCTATTTAATCTAAAATTTTCTTATTTATCACCTAATTTCTCTCCTTTATCTCCTAGCTAGGGATGGAAAAAGAACAATTTTCGCGGGGAATGGATTAGGGTAAGCTTAGGACTCTTTTTAGGATATTTATAACCTTTTTAGTATTTATCTTACCCTTTTTTAATTTATTTATTAATTAACTCCGAATTTCCACATTTATCTCCCCCTTTTCTAACATTTATCACTTAGTTGGCTTGGGGAGAGATCTAATTTCGTGGCTAATGTGTTAGGATGGGATTAGGACTCTTTTAGGGAGATATATATATATATATATAGTCATTTATTATTTATCTAATCCCTTTTTTCTAATTATTACTATATTTAATCCGAATTTCACTTAATTAACTCCCATCTCATGGTGGGCTCTTCATATTAGGGCCCAACAATCCATGTTAGGACCATTAATAAAATTCATTACTAATTTGACTTAATGGGCATAGATTTAATTCTAATTATTCACCATTTATCCTTATGTAAATCTATTTATCACACTTATTCAAGTAATTTCATATTTTTAAATTGATTAAATATTATTCATGCAATATTTCTAATATTCATCATTTAGGCTCTTACTCTTGGCCCAATATCTCAAATGAGTCTAATTGTACATCCCACGTTCTTACTTTACTTATTGGATTTTTAATTATCCTTTTATTAGAGAATTTATTCATGGGCCAAGATTATCCATTGGTCCAAATATCATAATGGGCTATCATCCCATATTATTTAAAGTCTACCCACATGTTTATTTTTATTTATAATCCACTTTGGCCCATAAAATAATGGGTTCTCCGACTTACTCCTTAATTGCGCTAATAAGTCGCATAATTTCTTAAACATAGTCTAAATGATTTTTCTGTACCCAAATTTCTTGATAGGTCATTAGAGAATATTATTTAAAGTTTAATTATTATTTTTACAAAATTGTTATGTGGGTTTATACGCATGTGATAATAATGTGTACCTTTTTAACTACCTGAATTTATTAATAGAGAAAATTTCAATTTATCTATATTTTAAATTACGGAATTTTTCGAGGTACTACATCCTCCCCCACTTAAAAAGGAATTTGGTCCCCAAATTCATATGATATGATACGACTACCAATTTACTAAAAAATTTCGTTCCATCAATCTCCACTAATCTCCTGCGAGCAATAGCATTAACTTTATTATTATTATTATTATTTGGGTGCAAGAGTATTACTAAGTTGATACATATATATTATAATGTATTTAGATCTTAACCATGGTTCTACCCAATCCTCACATAGTATGGTGGTTGACTTAGACACATGTCAGGGCATTCACCTAGAACATCCTATACTTAAAATATCTTATTAAGGACATCCTAGGCTCTGATGCCAACTGTCATGCCCCGCCAATTTAGCAGCGGAATAAATCGGGAAGGTATGAACAACGTGTATGGTAATGTAAATTGCGCATACATTCGCAAATATCAGAGCAACTAATGAACAATAATTGCAATAAAACTCATCATTTTATTGATATTTTTTCTAAACTACTACAACCACTAATTCAGAGCCAAAACATAGTGATCAATGACTTCATTACATCTGGAATGATAACTAAGCAACTAACTAAACTAACTCTAGGGTACTCGGGACAATCCATTGCTATGACTCCAGGACGCTCATCACTCCAGTCTAATCTCGTTGATGTCTGTAAGGTCATCACTTGACTTACCTCAAAACACAATAACAAATAACGAAGGGTGAGCAATAACGCTCAGTAGGACTTAATATCTCGTGTAAATAAGCAAGCTTTAGTGATTAATGTCTTATAACGTAGGTTAACTAGAGAGAACGATCAAGTATAGTCAAGAGAGTAATAGTACATGATAATGAGAGATTGATGGCATACTATATCAAGAGAATGATAGCATGCGATAACATGTGAACGATAATACATTTCACAAGAATATTGCAAAACTAGGATGATAAAAGACTGGCCATGTAACGAGATAACGTGTATGGTTGCACCACGGTGCACTAGTCAAGTACGAAAATAGTCACTTTGAGACAGTAGCCATTTCACGATAGTACAGTACGTCTGAACTCCTCAGACTAATAGTCAAACAATTAGATGTCTAGCCAAGTCAGTATAGTCAATCAGAACCGGTGCAATGTAGACACCGTCAATATCCCCTGCAGGTATTTTCGGGTGTCTCTCTGCCCCCAGGACAAGATTGGAGCCCCTCGGACACTCTCCGTGCCCTGCACAGTAGGCATTCAAGTCAGTAGGGTCACCAGACCGATATTATGGTGCTAGACAGTCATGTATAGTACAAGCAATGGGAGCCACAACAGCTCAAGAGTCTCAAGAGAGTACTAGATGAATAGACGAGATAGTAGAGTGAACGTGAATAGATGAGAGTACAAGGATAGTAGATGAGATAGGGGTATAAACGTAAAACAACGTTAAACCACGATAGTAATAGTTGCACAGTACCAGGTCGGGTACCAGCAGTCTGGTAGAAGTCACATTCGCCCCACTAGCCATGCTGTGTACACAAGTCAGGTAGTCCGCGTAATCACAAGATAAGAGAGATCTCACTAAGGCCGTTTGGATCGTACTGATCGCTAAGAGTGTAACGAGATTTAAAGGTACAACCAGCTCGTTGACTAAGGACGTGCGCCAAAGTCAAGAAGACTTACGGAGGTCTTGGCAAGGAGTCTCTGACCCAGTCGAGAGTATTCCCGATGGAGAGGTGGTCCAAGTCAAGAGAAAGTGTGTAGAAACAGGTCCGTCGTGCCTTGAGTGCTCGAAGGCCGAGGGATGCGATAACGGTGTACAAATTACGCGAATAAAACGAAGACATGTGTCATTTAAATAATAGAGAAATTAGGTAATTAGTTTCACTTAATTACAAGATATATTATTGAGTAATTTATTAAGGTTTAATGGCAACATGATGGTTAAGTGTGTGCAAGTGTATGAAACCAAAAGAGCATGATGGATTGTGCACAAAGCTTTTAAATTAATTAGATTCATGCAATTTATTGGACATTAATATTTATTCAGATCAAATTATAAATAACAATGTTTAATTAAGGCTAAACAATGGCTAATTAGCAAGTAGAGCAAGGGTATATAAGTAATTTTTGGGTTCTGGCTGTTTTTCTGTTAACGCGACGAGGGTATCCGTCGCGACTCCAGGTCGCGACAAGGCGGCTGGGCGCGACAAGCGAACCGGCCCCAGGCCCGGTTCAGGGGTGGAAACACGACGGTATAGGCCGTCGCGTTCTTAACGTGACGTGCCAGCGGGACGCGACCTGGCTGATATCGTGGCGGGTCGCGCCGTCGCGATATCAGGAGAGTCCGGCCCTTTTTCCCTTTTTCCAGGGTTGATTAGATTTGACACAGAGCTCTTCAAAATTCAATATAAAATCGTATAATGACCCAAAAATCACAAATCCAATTTCAAATGAAAGTAGACACATAGATCTATCCGCATGCACGATTAATTTGAAATTAGACAAAATTTAGGAATGTTTTGAATAGGTACATTCCAATGACCTAAACAGTCGTAGTCAGGGTTCACCGAATTAATTAGAGATGAATACATGTTGAAAAATTCTGAAACTAGGGGCGTTTGAAAGCTAACAAGAGTAGTATTTATGAGAATTTTTTCATGGTGTGGAATAAAGTATGCACGGAGTTCGCAAGCAAACATGAAGGGTTAGGTGCATGGTTCTGATAGAGATTCAAAGAATTAATTCTCCCTAATGAAAGATCGAAATAGAGCAAAACCATGGGTATTTGAAAGCTAATACAATGTAGTATATATGAGAATTTTATCATGGCATGAGAACAAGTACATAGGGGGAATCAGAGAAAACATGAGATTTCGGTTCATGGCAACAGTAGGGTTTCACGAATTAAATTCGCCCAAATGGATGAGCGAAATGCAAACAAACCAGAGGGCTTCTGAAGAGGATAATAAAGGCTACCTAGGGTAATTCTTACACGATTTTAGCTTGAGAGATTGCCTACCTTTCGTTGTAAGAATGAAAAGGTAGGGCTTTGGACGAAGAACGAGGTGAATCCTTGGCTCCAAGCGTTCTTCACCTTGCTCCTTCATTCTCCAGCCTCTCCCTTCATCTCTCAAAGTCTCAGCACGAAAATGAGGGTTGATAGGGTTAGATTAGGGTGTATTTAGTTGCTACAAGAGTCCATCCTCTCTAAAACTCTTCCTTTCCTATTTAATCTAAATTTTTCTTATTTATCACCTAATTTTTCTCCTTTATTTCCTATCTAGGGTTGGAAAAAGATCAATTTTCGTGGGGAATGGATTAGGGTAAGCTTAGGACTCTTTTTAGGATATTTATAACCCTTTTTAGTATTTATCTTACCCTTTTTTAATTTATTTATTAATTAACTCCGAATTTCCACATTTATCTCCCCCTTTTCTAACATTTATCACTTAGTTGGCTTGGGGAGAGATCTAATTTCGTGGCTAATGTGTTAGGATGGGATTAAGACTCTTTTAGGGATATATATATGTCATTTATTATTTATCTAATCCCTTTTTTCTAATTATTACTATATTTAATCCGAATTTCACTTAATTAACTCCCATCTCATGGTGGGCTCTTCATATTAGGTCCCAACAATCCATGTTAGGACCATTAAGAAAATTCATTACTAATTTGACTTAATGGGTATAGATTTAATTCCAATTATTCACCCTTTATCCTTATGTAAATCTATTTATCACACTTATTCAAGTAATTTCATATTTTTAATTGATTAAATATTATTCATGCTAATATTTCTAATATTCATCATTTAGACTCTTACTCTTGGCCCAATATCTCAAATGAGTCTAATTGTACATCGCACGTTCTTACTTTACTTATTGGATTTTTAATTATCCTTTTATTAGAGAATTTATTCATGGGCTTAGATTATCCATTGGTCCAAATATCATAATGGGCTATCATCCCATATTATTTAAAGTCTACCCACATGTTTATTTTTATTTATAATCCACTTTGGCCCATAAAATAATGGGTTCTCCGACTTACTCCTTAATTGCGCTAATAAGTCGCATAATTTCTTAAACATAGTCTAAATGATTTTTCTGTACCCAAATTTCTTGATAGGTCATTAGAGAATATTATTAAAGTTTAATTATTATTTTTACAAAATTGTTATGTGGGTTTATACGCATGTGATAATAATGCGTACCTTTTTAACTACCTGAATTTATAATAGATAAAATTTTAATTTATCTATATTTTAAATTACGGAATTTTTCGAGGTATTACATCCTCCCCCACTTCAAAAGAATTTGGTCCCCAAATTCATATGATATGATACGACTACCAATTTACTCAAAATATTTCATTCCATCAATCTCCACTAATCTCCTGCGAGCAATAGCATTAACTTTATTATTATTATTATTTGGGTGCAAGAGTATTACTAAGTTGATACATATATATTTATAATGTATTTAGATCTTAACCATGGTTCTACCCATCCTCACATAGGTATGGTGGTTGAGTTAGACACGTGTCAGGGCAGTTCACCTAGAACATCCTATACTTAAAATATCTTATTAAGGACATCTTAGGCTCTGATACCAACTGTCATGCCCCGCCAATTTAGCAGCGGAATAAATCGGAAGGTATGAACAACGTGTATGGTAATGTAAATTGCGCATACATTCGCAAATATCAGAGCAACTAATGAACAATATTGCAATAAAACTCATCATTTTATTGATATTTCTTTTAAACTATTACAACCACTAATTTAGAGCCAAAACATAGGGCTCAATGACTTCATTACATTTGGAAATGATAACTAAGCAACTAACTAAACTAACTCTAGGGTACTGGGGACAATCTATTGCTATGACTCCAGGACGCTCATCACTCCAGTCCAATCCCGTTGATGTCTGTAAGGTCATCACTTGACTTACCTGAAAACACATAACAAATAACTAAGGGTGAGCAATAACGCTCAGTAAGACTTATATCTCGTGTAAATAAGTAAGCTTTAAGTGATTAATGTCTTGTAACGCAGGTTAACTAGAGAGAACGGTCAAGTATAGTCAAGAGAGTAATAGTACAAGATAATGAGAGATTGATGGCATACTATATCAAGAGAATGATAGCATGCGATAACATGTGAACGATAATACATTTCACAAGAATATTGCAAAACTAGGATGATAAAAGACTGTCCATGTAACGAGATGGCGTGTAATGAGATAACGTGTATGGTTGCACCACGGTGCACTAGTCAAGTACGGAAATAGTCACTTTGAGACAGTACCGTTTCACGGTAGTACAGTACGTCTGAACTCCTCAGACTAATAGTCAAACAATTAGATGTCTAGCCAAGTCAGTATAGTCAATCAGAACCGGTGCAATGCAGAACACCGTCAATAGCCCCTGCAGGTATTTTCGGGTGGCTCTCTGCCTCCAGGACTAGATTGGATCCCCTCGGACACTCTCCGTGCCCTGCACAGTAGGCATTCAAGTCAGTAGGGTCACCAGACCGATATTATGGTGCTAGACAGTCATCTATAGTACAAGCAATGGGAGCCACAACAGCTCAAGAGTCTTAAGAGAGTACTAGATGATAGACGAGATAGTAGAGTGAACGTGAATAGATGAGAGTACAAGGATAGTAGATGAGATAGGGGTATAAACGTAAAACAACGTTAAACCACGATAGTAATAGTTGCACAGTATTAGGTCGGGTACCAGCAGTCTGGTAGAAGTCACATTCGCCCCACTAGCCTTGCTGTGTACACGAGTCAGGTAGTCCGACGTTATCACAAGATAAGAGAGATCTCACTAAGGCCGTTTGGATCGTACTGATCGCTAAGAGTGTAACGGATTTAAAGGTACAACCAGCTCGTTGACTAAGGACGTGCGCCAAAGTCAAGAAGACTTACGGAGGTCTTGACAAGGAGTCCCTGACCCAGTCGAGAGTATTTTCGATGGAGAGGTGGTCCAAGTCAAGAGAAAGTGTGTAGAAACAGGTCCGTCGTGCCTCGAGTGCTTGAAGGCCGAGGGATGCGATAACGGTGTACAAATCACGCGAATAAAACAAAGACATGTGTCATTTAAATAATAGAGAAATTAGGTAATTAGTTTCACTTAATTACCAGATATATTATTGAGTAATTTACTAAGGTTTAATAGCAACATGATGGTTAAGTGTGTGCAAGTGTATGAAATCAAAAGAGCATGATGGATTGTGCACAAAGCTTTTAAATTAATTAGATTCATGTAATTTATTACACATTAATATTTATTCAGATCAAATTATGAATAACAATGTTTAATTAAGGCTAAACAATGGCTAATTAGCAAGTAGGGCAAGGGTATATAAGTAATTTTTAGGTTCTGGCTGTTTTTCTGTTAACGCGACGGGGGTACCCGTCGCGACTCCAGGTCGCGACAAGGCGGCTGGGCACGACAAGCGAACCGGCCCCAGGCCCGGTTCAAGGGTGGAAACACGACAGTATAGGCCGTCGCATTCTTAACGCGACGTGCCAGTGGGACGCGACCCGGTTGATATCGCGGCGGGTCACGCCGTCGCGATATCAGGAGAGTCCGGCCCTTTTTCCCTTTTTCCACGGTTGATTGGATTTGACATAGGGCTCTTCCAAATTCAATATAAAATTGTATAATGACCCAAAAATCACAAAGCCAGTTTCAAATGAAAGTAGACACATAGATCTATCAGCATGCATGATTAATTTGAAATTAGACAAGATTTAGGCATGTGTTGAATAGGTTACATTCCAATGACCTAAACAAGTGCCGTCAGGGTTCAACGAATTAATTAGAGATGAATACATGAGGAAAATTCTGAAACTAGGGGTGTTTGAAAGCTAACAAGATATAGTATTTATGAGAATTTTCTCATGGTGTGGAATCAAGTATGCACGGAGTTCACAAGCAAACATGAAGGGTCAGGTGCATGGTTCTGACAGAGATTCAAAGAATTAATTCTCCCTAATGGGAGATTGAACTAGAGCAAAACAAAGGGCGTTTGAAAGCTAATACAATGTAGTATATATGAGAATGTTCTCATGGCATGCGAACAAGTACATGTGGGGAATCAGAGAAAACATGAGATTTTGGTTCATGGTAACAGCAGAGCTTCACGAATTAAATTCGCCCAAATGGATGAGCGAAATGCAAACAGACCAGAGGGCTTTTGTAGAGGATCATAAAGGCTACCTAGGGTAATTCTTATACGATTTTAGCTTGAGCGATTGCCTATCTTTCATTGCAAGAATGAAAAGCTAGGGCTTTGGAAGAAGAACGAGGTGAATCCCTTGGCTCCAAGCATTCTCCACCTTGCTCCTTCATTCTCCAGCCTCTCCCTTCATCTCTCAAAGTCTCAGCACGAAAATGAGGGTTGACAGGGTTAGATTATGGTGTATTTAGTTGCTACAAGAGTCCATTCTCTCTAAAACTCTTTTTTCCTATTTAATCTGAATTTTTCTTATTTATCACCTAATTTCTCTCCTTTATCTCCTATTTAGGGTTGGGAAAAGATCAATTTTCGTGGGGAATGGATTAGGGTAAGCTTAGGACTCCTTTAAGGATATTTATAACCCTTTTTAGTATTTATCTTACCCTTTTTTTAATTTATTTATTAATTAACTCCGAATTTCCACATTTATCTCCCATTTTCTAACATTTATCACTTAGTTGGCTTGGGGAGAGATTTAATTTCGTGGCTAATTTGTTAGAATGAGATTAGGACTCTTTTAGGGATATATATATATATGTCATTTATTATTTATCTAATCCCTTTTTCTAATTATTACTATATTTAATCCAAATTTCACTTAATTAACTCCCATCTCGTGGTGGGATCTTCATATTAAGGCCCAAAAATCCATGTTAGGACCATTAATAAAACTCATTACTAATTTGACTTAATGGGTATAGATTTAATTCCAATTATTCACTCTTTATCCTTATGTAAATCTATTTATCACACTTATTTAAGTAATTTTATATTTTTAATTGATTAAATATTATTCATGCCAATATTTCTAATATTCATCATTTAGGCTCTTACTCTTGACCCAATATCTCAAATGAGTCTAATTGTACATCCCACGTTCTTACTTTACTTATTAGATTTTTAATTATCCTTTTATTAGAGAATTTATTCATGGGCCAAGATTATCCATTGGTCCAAATATCATAATGGGCTATCATCCCATATTATTTAAAGTCTACCCACATGTTTATTTTTATTTATAATCCACTTGGCCCATAAAATAATGGGTTCTCCGACTTACTCCTTAATTGCGCTAATAAGTCGCATAATTTCTTAACATAGTCTAAATGATTCTTCTGTACCCAAATTTCTTGATAGGTCATTAGAGAATATTATTTAAAGTTTAATTATTATTTTTACAAAAATTTTATGGGTTTATACACATGTGATAATAATGCGTACCTTTTTAACTACCTGAATTTATAATAGATAAAATTTCAATTTATCTATATTTTAAATTACGGAATTTTCCGGGGTACTACATGTAGTGTGATTGTCTTTGTGTTATTGCTGTTTATCTTTACTAACACTAACAACTATCGAAGTGTGTTTTGTGTGACTGTTTTGTGAACGATTTTAGGTTCTCAATAATTTTAAGAATCTCATTCACCCCCCCCTTGGGCTTGCTAGCTGGGCAACAATTAATACAAATGTTTCTTTTCTATGTTTAATCTATTATATATTAATTATATGAATATGTGTTGTAGAGAAAATATGATATTCCAGCATATTGAAAGAGTGGGTGATGAAGGACTTGGATCAAAAGTGGAGGTCTTGGAAATATGCAAACATCAATGAGGAGGAGATAATCCAAACCCATCTTTTGGCTAACACTTTTTCTGTCTCATTTTTTCTAACAACCATTCTCATTAGTGGTCTACAATTTGTCTTCTAGTTTGTAAAAAATGGAGTGAAACTTGATGCTCATCTCAATGCAATGGTTAAAGAATTGGCAAAGAGATTGGGTAAAGTTGAGTCTATCGTTGCTGAGGTAATTCTAAAATTTTTTCATTTCATCTATGTAAAATGTGATTAGCAAGTACTTTAGATGGATTTGTATAATACTTTTTCAGTTGGCTTTCTGGCATTGGCAAAACAGTACTATGATCAGCTTCAGATTGGTTGTATATTGGGTTTCACTGATGGAAGGTGATGAAAAGTAAAAAGCCTAAGTCTGCAGTCCTACTTTTTGAGAGATGTTGAAGTCGTTCTCCTACAAACATTGTGTGCCTGTTGGTTCATGCTGGAAGTGTTTTTGGCACCATGCTGGAAGTGAAGGAGAGTAGTTATGTAACACATACATTTGCAGCACTCTTACTCATTTAACACTAATACAATTGTCACAACTTTCAAATTATACTGTTGTCCTGGAGATTATATCTTCTCTACTTGCATATGTCTTGGAGATTATAATCTTCTCCACTTGTATAGTTGCATCTTTTTTTCAACTATCATAACATATGAAACTGAAGCCACAAATCTAATTGAGGCCTAGCAGTACGTAGTAGAAATAAACTTCTGGCTTGTGCTTATGAAGTCTTCTTTGTGAAATATTTTTTTCTTACTAGTGTTCTTTATTGACAGTCAAAATAGGTAGAAAGTACCCTCAATATAGAAAGATGTGTGCAATCATCTGCAAGTGTAATAGAACCTAAAGGAAAAGAGGTAAATATGTTCATATCTCATTATGTTCTATATTCTCATTAGAAACTCAATTGTCTCTTGATGTGTGATCTATAAATGAATAACATAGTTTGATGTTGGGCAAGACAGTGAAGTTGTGTGATATGAAGGACACATGGTAGCCAATGCCATAATCATGTCGTTAGATAATTAAATCTAGATGGTTATGGGTAAGAGTTTGGGTGAGGAGTATTATGAGGTAGCTGTTTTGTTTGGACAAAAACCAATGCACCTCTATTTGTGAAGATAATAAACGAAAAACCATCCAAGATGTTGTTGGAAGTCACATTGTGTGGTTTAGAGACTTTGTAAGTTTATGATCAAAATAATTCTTTCAGTGTATCTTTCATATGCTCATGTATAGTAATTGATTTTTTTTTTTTTTTGCAGGTTGAGTTAGATGACACATGAAGTTTTTATTGTGCTAACAGAACAACTCTCCTCCCTTAAGCAGAGGACTAACATTGACCACACTCACCTTATGACAATTATGGTCATTGGATTTATGTTATGACCAAAACACTTATGATTGTCTTATCTTCAGGACAAACAATGATGTGTTTGTGATGTTTAAATTTTATGTTGTAGATTTGTGGTGTGATATAAATCAGTGCTATATGCACTTTTTTTGGCAGTGTAATTATGTGAATGTTTCTTTTCAAACAGTGTATGTTGTGTAATGTAAATTTGAGAAGTTGGAGTATTTAATGTCATACATTGGTGATGTGTAAAAAATGTGTGTGCTATGTATGTATGTAAATATGCAAGTTGTGTGCTATGTGTGTGTATGCATGTAAATATGTAGGTTATATTTTTAGTCGAATTATGTAGGTTATATTCTTACGGTTCAGCAATGCGTAACTACAGATAATAGCTACGGTTTCTAACGTAGTGGTTAATTTTGAATGTCATCTTCTATTGTGTTATTTCTTACGGTCTTTCATATGTATGCTTATGCTTTATAAAAGTAGGCCAAGTTTATAGTATTACGGTTTATAAACGAATGTATTTATTACGTATTGTAACCGTAAGTAAGGCTATAGCCATGCTTGCTGTAGTTACGAAAATGAACCGTAGAATGTTTCGTAAGTATACGTCTTTTCTTACGGTTTTGGCAATTACACTTACTGTGAGACCTTGGAGGGGAGGGGGAGTGGTGCCCCCCCTTTTCCCCCCTGCACCATGTGTGCAGGGGCTCCAAAGGGGCCTGCTGGCCCTTTTTCGGAAGGGAAACCCCCCCCCCCCTCCTTCCTTCTTCTTCCCCCTCCCGCAAGCCACCACCTCCCTCTCTCTCGCCCCCTCTGTTCTCTCTCTCTCTCTCTCTCTCTCTCTCTCTCTCTCTCTCCTCTCTCTCTCTCTCTCTCTCTCTCTCTCTCTCTCTCTCTCTCTCTCTCTCTCTCTCTCTCTCTCTCCTCTCTCTCTGTGCGCCGCCCGGAGGAGGAAGTCGTCGCCGCGCCACCGCCACCCGAGCCGCGCACGGAGGACGTCGTGCGCAGGGCCGCCGCGTCGTCGCCGCCGCCGCCGCCTGTGGAGCTCGCCACCACAGCTGCTTGGGGTCGCCGCCGACGGGTCCTACCGCCGAGGTAGGGACCCCCCTCTCCCTCTCCGGCGTCGGCCGGACTCCCCCCCCCCCCTGTGCGTCGTCGTGGACCCCCGCCCCTCTCTCCCTGCTCACGTCTCTCTCTCTCCTCTCTCTCTCCCTCTCTTCCTCCTCTCTCCCTCCTTCTCCTCTCTTCTGTGCGTTCCTCCGGGCCGGAGGTGGTTCCGGCGAGGGGAGCGCCGCCGGCGGCCGCCGCGCCGTCCGGCGACCCCCCCTCCCGCCGGCACACGGCAGTGGCCGGCCGGCCAGGCCCCCCCCCCCCCCCCCCCCCCGCTCCCTCTCTTCCCTGCGCGCAGAGAAGGAGACGGGAGAGGAAGGAGAGACCCCCATGTGGCGCAGTGCACCCAGATCTGTCCCAGATCTGGGTGGCACACTGCGCCCCCACCCTCTGGTGCATTGCATCAGGCTGTGGCCTGGGTCCTCTGCGGCACACTGTGCCAACAGACTCCTCTTTGGGTCTTTGAGCTTCGATTCGTGCTGTTTTTCGAGCGTTTTTCGTGTGCTGTCGCTCTGGCCGTGCCGGCGTGCCTACCCGGGGTTGTTGGCCGTCTTTCGAGCCGCGTGGTGGTCGGGCCCACCCGAGTCGGCTCCGACCGGGCCAGCAGTGCCTGTTGACCGGTCAACCAGGGACAGTCGTGCAGTGTTTCCGGCACCCGTCGGGGTGTCCGAGGGTTGACCGACTGTCTCGGGTAGTATATATATATATTTGAGTCGTCATACTGCGTTCCTCAGTTTCTGGGCCTGCCTGGGTCGGCTCCGACTGGGCCGTTGAGGGCCGTTTGACCGTTTCACCCGAACAGTCGTGTTGGGGTTTCTGGCACCGTGGGGTGAGTTCCGAGAGCCGACCGACTGTCCGGGTGGTAATTTTAGCTTTTCGTGGTTGACTGTCAATCAGGTACTTTAGCGAATCCGTTTTCGCATCGAGTTTCTGTTCCGTACTCGTGACGCTTGTGCTGACTCCCTAGCACTGCGCCTTACTAGTCTTCGCCCGGTGTTGCGACACTTGAGGGCTTGTCCCAGCGCACGGTGCGCGTTCGGGTTGTTACCGTTCCCCCGGACCCCCATCCTCGTGGGCCCGTTGAGGGTGGTCTCCGAGCCACGAGTGCGTCCGTCGAGCGTTTCTCCAGACGAAGGGGAAAACGGTGTTGGACAGCGGCGTTGAGTCGTTTGTTGAGCTCACTTAGTTGGTCCGGGTCCCGCGAGTTTGGGGTGTCGCGGTACGGGCCAGCTAGTCCGTTCTCACTGCCTCGCCTTACACGTTCCGGAGCCGTGTCGGGAGGACAGGCGTGGGACCATAGTCCGGCCAGACTACGGTTGTGGTTGTGTTTGTCCACGCGTCTCACTCCGACGGGAGGGGAGACCTGGACTCGTGGTCGAGTGGTAAGACGTCGTGGGGCAGTTGACCACTGACTAGTAGAGGCTGGGTTGTGGCTAGTGTGTTTGTCCAGACGAGGTTTTACCGTCTGCTTGTGCTGGGTTGTGGCTTTGTCCAGACGAGGGTTTGTGCCGTCTGCTTGTGCTGGGTTGTGACTAGTGCATCCGTCTGTTTGTGGCAGTTGTGTGGCGTGCCCGGGGCACGTTTACCGAGGTTGAGACGGTGTGCTGTTGTGCCGTGTGGCGATACTTGTGGACCTGTGTACTTTCCGTTATTTATTTCAGTACTTGCTCAGTTGTGTTATTATTTTTATATCTCCTGCTTAGTTAGTAGTCTTGATTGCTTGAGTTATCGCGCCTTCCGCTTGGTGTAGTTAGATTGTTTTTCTTAGTAGCACTGTTCTTCCTACCTAGTTAGTTGTGTTCTTCCTGTTTCCGCTGTCGAACCGGTGAGGGTTTGGGTTCCCTGCTGGGCTTCGTTCGCGAAGCTCATTCCCCCCTTACTTCCTTCCAGGTTTGTGCTCGTGGGAGTTGGTGCTTGTGTTCGGACGGTCAGCGTCGTGTCGCTTGTGGTCTGCCAGCGTTAGCAGTGGTTAGTATTTTCCTTATTTGCACTTGATTATTATCTGGACTTTGTGTGTATCTTTTCTTCCGCTGTTGTTTTTCTTTATATTGCTTAGCTATTGTAACCTGTTGTACATCTCACTAGACATATTCCTAACCCTTCCGGGTCTTCGGATCCGTGGGTGGCGGCTCAAGGGTCAGGTACTTGGAGGGTTCCAGGTATCGGATTCTGGGTCGTTACACTTACGGTTTTCTGACGTAAGTGAAAACCAATTTGTTGTAGTGTTACTCTACATGGAAAAGTTTTTAGCCAACCTAATTTAACATAAACAATTTATACCCATATATAGAGTTTTAAATTTTCAGTGGAGTCACGTGACTCCACTGACTTCTTCCTAAGTCCGTCATTAGTTAGGGCACCACGGTGGAGGTGAACCGAGAGGAAAACCAGAGCTCCTTCTCGTGATTCGCCCCCTCACGAAACACTGAGACAGAGACCACCAGCTGCCGACGACGTCGAGGAGCTCGGTGGGGGGGGGGGGGGGGGGGGTGTGGGGGAGCTCTGCTTTTGAGACAGAAATCACCCTACCCTTCGAAGGAGAGCGGCGGCGAGATCATCCTCCTACATCCACGAGACAACTCTAAGTTCATTATCATACTAGTTTTCAAGAAAAATTAAGTAGTCTTACATATATAGCGTATCATCATTCATCCATATATAATAGATGTCTCAACCTAGCAGTATACTAGATCCAACTCCTTGAACAAGCCCACTCCCATATTTTATTCTGACAACATCCTCATGTACGTAGCACGATAATCTTCTTAATTTAGCTAGGGGGATCCATGAGTTAAATTGTAGATTATATTTTGTTAGATATGTTAACATGAACACTTTATAAATGGTTCTAGTTTGTTTGTGTTGAGGACAATCGTTAAGTACAAAATGTACGGCCAGCTTAGTCTGTCCAAGATAGAGATTGTGTGCTTCTTAAAGCTGAACTTCCTTACCCATGATGCAGGTTATTAGAGTGCTGCTCGCTGTGCAACACACCTCCCCTTAAACTAGTACCCATATAATATAGTTCTTCTTACCAGCTGCAACTCCTACCATCAACATGCCCTATTGCCTGTAAAACAAGATCTTCACCTAGTCGATTTTGGAAGGCTGACCACATTAATATTAGTTCTGCCGCAGACTATGGTTTTTAGAAATCTCAGTTGGAGATAAACCTGAGTATGTTTGTACATGCATGTATCAGATGCGGCATAGCATTTTCCAGAAAGTACTCCTCTCATTCAAACGCCCACCGGTATCCATTTATCGCATCTAATCTCATGAACTTTCGAGACTTCCCAGTGCATGCCCCCATGCAGCTGCATTCAGAGAGGGAAACGCTGTCACCGCCATTAATTAGACCCTGACATGAGCATACCATCGTACGTAGGATGCCATTCACAGCGCTTGATGCTGTCGTATCAATTCGCAGCTGGACATGCAAAATGCCAGAAGCATCCCCTTCATTGCTGCCGCTGATGTTATAACCTCATTAACTATTTACTTCTTTCACTATACTAAATCTGGGTGTTGCATGCCGGAGGAGAGTTGTATTCACCAGCGCATGCAGACTAGAGTAGAAAACTTCTTAATCGGTTTTCAGTACACAAACCACAGCAGAAGCCCCGCAAACCAAATGACCTCTGCCTGGATGCTACATATTAGGTAGGTCTGCAGCCACTTCTTGGAAAATACTCCTCTGACGCAACCATATTAATTATACGTACATGTACGTATATATGTACCTCTCTCGATGTCTGGAAGAATAAGATTGAGATTATATAGCCGACATATATAAACTGACTGACATGAATCCAACAACAAAATATATGTTCTTAATATCCAACACTAATAAAGGTACGTTCATACTGAATTATAACCGAAGTAATTAGTTCCAACACAAAAGGCATTTACCAAAGGAGAGACAGTCAACATAAACGCAGAGTTCGATAAAACCAAACCAGAACGCTAATTAACCTTCAAAGAAGTCCAATATACCACCACAAACCCTAGAGGCTCCATCCATACGCATTGCATGCACGCCTCACCTGAGCCGCTTCAGAGTTGGAACCCGTGCTGCTGCTGCTAATGCCGCTGCCTCGGTTGTGGGCAGACCAGCCGGCCTGCATTATCATCTCTACCAACTCCGATTCCGTGCTCGGAGTCTGGAGTTGCAGATCAGGGAGCACCTTCAGATCCCTCATGGAATCCCCAGCCCAAATCCCCGAGGAGACCCTCCCGCTCCACCCGATATCAAAACCAGGACCGTGCGGCAGGGAGTACTCCCCCAGAAACAAACCCGCGTGCTCGGTGCACCCGCGGCAGAGAGCCCTCTCGTGGAGAAAGACGTCCCCCATGCCTCCGAGCTCGTAGCAGGCAGGGAAAGGCTCCTCCCAGGTGTTCACGCTTCCGGTTTCCTTCAGGAAGCTGCCCATCTCAGAAACCACGTTCTGGGGATTGACGAAGCCGTAGCCGGTGTCCATAAGTTTTGCCAGCTGGGTCTGGGTGGGTTGAATGGCGGCGGCGGGTGCTGCTGGAACAGTACTGGGCTCAGACTTGTTCAGGCTCCTGATGTAGTCTTGAAGGAGGGAGCTACCGCTAGTGGAGCCATCAGAGCGGGGGTGGCGGGACTGTTGCTTCCTCCTTGTGGCGTTCCATCTATTCTTGATGGAGTTCTCAGTTCGGCCAGGGATGGCCGGGCGATCTCCGCCCACCTGTTGCCGATCTCCGAGTGGGCTTGGATAATAATCATGTTCCTCTTCCTCAGTCCATGTCTTTCTGGTGCAACAACACATATATATACACACATGATATTATTTGTCAAAAAACTGGACCCTTGATCCATCTCACTGCAGAAAAATTAGTGTATGTAGTACGAGTTTAATTTTTCTTGATGCAGATCTAACTCCAAATGGGTATGGATAATTTGTCTGATTCTTGGACTGCATGAACAAACCCACCTTTCAAATGCCCTAATTGGTTCGAATGAATAAGAATAGAACTTATGATACACTCACGGATTTATGCCATGGACAGAATTCTTCCTACGGACTGGGAAAGAACATAGATCTCAGAGGTGAGAGTCATATATTAGAACTGGAAGTTGGGTGAGTTTACCATATAATAACGTTTCTGGAACTGAGTTCAGGTAGTTTACTACAAATAAATTGTGAGAGAAAAAACATGAATTACTTACATTAGATTAATGCCTTTCACAATGACATTGATTGAATGAAAAAGTAAAAAAAAGAAGTTACAATGCCCAGTAGCATGAATAAACTCATCCTGCACGAAGTTCTAATCTGCAGTAACAGTAAAATTACCATAGATGCATACTTGTCATAAGCTCAAAGCTAAAATGCTCACCTGAATGCTGCCAAATAAGATAACTTAGGAATTGACTCTTGTAGCAAAGCTAACGCTGAGATAGTGAGTTGTCAGAAACTCAATTAATCTGGCATATATAATGACCTTGATTGTCCATGAATAAAAGTAAGTTTATGTACACATATTCTTCATAATCTCATAGTGCTAAATGATTTTTTCCTAAATCAAGTTGAGTTGATTAGACTAGAGATAACCTTCGTATATATACTAGCTAGGCTGGAATTAGGGTGAGTCTGCCCAAACTTAATGGTGTTATTGTGGTGGCGATTTTTCTGTTTGGTAATGGGCCGAACGGGCCTCCACTGAGAGAGAGGGAAGGGGAAGGAGCTGTCGCCGATGCGGATGAAGGCCTGCAAAACCCAGATAGATCGGGGGTGGGTGGGGGGGGGGGGGGGGTGGGGTTGAAGAACCGGAGGGAACCTGCCGATGTCTAAGTGAGGTCGGACTGTAAATGAGGCAAGAATGGAAAGTTCCTGGTGTGGTGGATTCGCGCATAGCGGGTGTGTGGGAGATCGAAGTCTCGTCGTCCCTTTGCATGAAGGTTACATGTTCTTTATATAGGTGAGGGACATGAAGGGTCCGGACACAGTCTTCTCTAATGATGACTGAAGAGATGCGTCGGTTGAAGTCCCTAGGCGGGGAGTTGTCCATTTGAGGCGCTTGTTAGGACTCTACGTCGTTAATGCCCCGAATCATGGGGTGCGTGCCACGCCGCTATATTAACTATCGTTGGTAGACGAAGGGCCGCCCAGAGCCGCAGGCCATGGGATGCCACGCAGGGGTCAACGGGCCTGCTCGGCGATCAGCGAGGCTGCCCGTTGCAAGGCACAGCTGCACGGTGTTGGGTGCCTTTAGACGATAAGCTGTAGAGGGTTCACGAAGAGGAGACTCGTGGTCTGCCTGATAGACCGTGTCTCGTTCAAACAGGCTGTGCGGTGTCCGGAGACTACCTTTGAGACCCTTGGGCATTGTTTTGGCTAAAGCGTGTTCGGGAGCCAGTGGCTGAACCTGAGGACATTTGGCTTGATGGCAAAACCTATCATTCTTACTGGGTCATGATGGGCCTATGAGCCTAGGAGGCTAGAAGTGACCTCCACACTTGTCCCCCACCAAGTCTGCTCGGGTACGATCATGAGCCTTGAGAGGGGAGATGTCTGTTCGACATCGTCTCCCTTGTATTAAATGCGATACCGACCGTTGTGGCGCGTACAACCCTTGGCGACGTCATCGGAGCACTCTTTGGGACTACCGTTTCATGATGGCAGTGGAGACGTGGCGTGACTGCTATTTGGAACGGCCTGTTTGAACGGGCTGTTGGAGGAGGTGAATTGCCATTATACACCTTTGAATTTTGCGCCTCTTCTTCCTTATAAGGAAGGGGAGAGGGGAAGGACGTGTCTTACGCTTTCCTTCTTCAGAAAGGCATTCTCCAGCTTTCTTCGTCTATCTTCTTGATGTTTGCCTTCTTGCTCCCCCCTGCACCTTCTTCTCTCTTCGTCTTCTTCTCTAATTCCAAGCATCAATGACGCAGCGAGAGGGCAAGGCCGTGGCGACAACGGGAACGAGTGGGAAGGTGTCGGCGACCACAAAAGGGCCAAAGTACCACTGCTTCGAGAACCTTCATGAGTGGTATCGTATTGGGGAGGAATACGATATATCATGGCTGCGAGGACCAGACCTATCTAATTCTAGACAAGCCGGGGAGCTTCTCTCTTCCCTAGGACATCCTCGAGCAGGGTTCCAGCTACTACTGCCAGAGGTGGTGAGGGACCTATTGAACGCCTGGAGGGTTGTGCTCATTCAATTGACGCCGAACTCGTGGAGGACGATCTACGTTCTACATCATCTGCCAAGAGTGAGGGCTTCGGCTTCGGCGAACATATTCCGCAACCATTTCAGTCTCGCCTCGTCGCCGCAGTCCAGGAACGCGGTTATGTACACGAGAAGACCCCAACGGGTTGGTCTTCATTTTGAGGTAGGGACCCTTGACTTCCCCCTAGTTCTACCATGCTAGGCCTCCAATCCCCTTCTCCAAACCCTTAGAATCATGCCACGTTGTGCATGTGTGTTTGATGGTTGTTATGATGCTTGAAATGGGGGTTTGGATGTGAGGGTTCATGCTTGCATGAGGGTTTTGAGTGTAGATGCATATACTTGACATGCATGGGTGGTATGAGGGCGTTTGAGCTCTTTCTACATGTTTACATCATTCTACATGCTCCCCTCCCTTGGTGTTTTCTAGATCTTGGGTGTATGGTTTGGGGTAGGTGCTCTCGGGTGGGTTTGTCTGTGGTTGCGACAAGGTTCTTGTCGCGACCCAGATCGCAACAGCCCGACCCGTCATCTTCTAGTCAGGTAGGGACGTTGACCCTGTCGCGTTCTGGTAGCGATAGGGTGATCGTCGCCTTCTGACCTGGTTTTTCCCCGTGGGTTGTGGGAGGTCTCAGGTGGTCACTTGGACTTCTGTCCGTGTTTACAACAATGCCCTTGTCGCGACCAGGTCGCGACAGGTTCTTTATCGCCTTCTGACCTAGGTCGCGATAGACAAGGTGTCGCCTTCAGATGGCGATAGGCCTTGCATCGCCTTCTCAGACAGAGAGTGGCTTGGAGACCTGTTCGAAGTTTTCTTCCACTGTGACTCTGTTTCTTGGCACCTGTGTTGTTTCCTAGCACGATCCTACTCTAGTCTTCCCCCGGTGCTAGGCACTTGTGGGTTGTCCGTTGAGAGGTTGTTACCGTTACCTGGACCCCCGATCCCCGCGCGCCTGTTTGAGGGAGTTCTCCGGGCGGCGGGCGAGCTCGAGTCTACGGACTCTGGTAGCATAGGGGAAAACAGTGGGGACAGCGGTGTAGAGTCGTTTGTAGAGCTGTCTTAGTTGAGTCTGGGACGCCGAGGTGGTTCAGGCATTTCTTCCGACGCAGATCAACTAGTCCATCTCACTGCCTCACTCTACTTGGTTCTAGTACCATTTAGAGGGGCCAGGCGTGGGACCGTAGTCCGGCCAGACTACGACTGTTGTAGTTGTTACTTGTAGTTCCGCGTCTCACTCTGACGGGAGGTGCTAGACATGGACTGGCGGTCGAGGGTAAGGCGCGTAGCGCACCTAACCGGTTGATTAGTGTAGTTGTTCTGTGGCTAGTGTCTCTGTCCAGGCAGTTTTTTACTGTCTGTGTTCACAGCCTTGGGTTCTTCCCAGTGCCTTGGTTTACACGGGTTTCCAGTCCTGACTTTTGGTTTCAACCAATGGTCGTGTTGTTGTTTTACTCTTCCGCACTTACTCTGCTAGTAGGATAGATTTACTCATTTTATTTAAATTATGCACATCTATATCTATTCTTCTGTTAGAACCAGTGGGAGATTGATAGTCCCTACTGGGCTTCTTTGTGAAGCTCATTCTCCTTTTCAGGAGAGACTTCACGGCAGCACTCTCCGCGGCGGGCTGAGGAGACGGGGCCATAGTAGATGGCATCTATCTTGACAAGTGTTCCCCTTCTAGTTGGTACTTCACCCTCAGGGTATGCCCCTAAGGGATTTGTTATTCCCTGTTTACTTTTGCACTCGTACTTTACTGTTTTGGGACTGTACTAGACTTGTACTTGTGGTGGACTCTTTCCTTTCACTTATTAGTACATTTTAGTACTTGTTTGTCGTTACTTACTTCTCTTACATATCTTGTTAGACCGATCCGTTAGCCCTTCAGGGTCTTCGGACCTGTGGGCGGAGGCTCTAATAGCCGAATTGTCGGTAGGAGCCGGGGGTTCGGATGTCGAGGTCATTACAGTGCAAGCTCTTGAAGAAGGACGTCACACCCTCCTGATTTAGGACGTGGCGGCGGCCTCGATGAACTTGTCAACGGTGCTTGTGGACCATGCCGAGGACTACTTGATAGAGTACCAGCTCATCAAGTACAAGCTTAGCCGAGCTTGGTGTATGTCTTTTCATCCACGAATTTAGCTTTATTTTGCTAAAGATATTGCTTATGAACCTTCTGTTCTTCAATTTGGGTGATTCTAATAGATCGCTTCTCTCTCTAGGTTTCTAGAGAGAGAAGCTCTGTGTTTTCTGGTGGTGTTAGCCAGCCATGGCGGCTCCCGGGGGGTCACCTCCGGCGGGTGGCCTCTCTTTTACTAAGGTGGTTGCAGCTTCGCTAGTTCTTCCCGAGGTTGATACAGATGTTCATCTTCCAGCCTTCACCGACCATGGAGAGCCGACGGTCTTCTTCTCTAAAGAGGAGATGGAAGCATCTCTTAAGCCTTTCCTCTTTCCATTATTGCCAAGATAGCGTACGGGAGGCCGGCGTTCCCCGAGATCCATTCGCATCTAACTTCCATGTGTGACATTAAGGAATCCTTGTTATTAGTGCAATGGATAACCTGCATCTTCTCCTGCGTTTCAAGTGCCAAGATGACTACCTCAAGGTGCTTCTTCGTGAGTCTATATACGTTAAGGCAAACTATTTGAGTTCTTCAAGTGGACACCGCTCTTCAAGCCTTCGGAGGATCCTACTGTGTTCCGGTGTGGGTGGAGTTCCCAGAGCTACCTATCAATCTTTATCATAAGAAACTTCTGGCATCCATCGCAGGTAATGTTGGCACGGTTCTGCAAATCGCCCATGCTACTGAACTCCTTACTAACACCAAGGCAGCTCGAGTATGTATTGAACTTGACCTCACAAAACCAAGGCCTGACAGATTGTGGATTGGGATGGGGAATATTGGAGGGTATTGGCAAGAAATAATCTATATCAATCTACCTATGTATTGCTTTTCCTGCCATCGACTAGGTCATTCTAAAGATGCATGTCGATCTGTGGGAGGTCACCATGGGAGATCTTCAGGTGTTGCTGTGATTCCTAACCCCCAAAGGGTTTGGGTCCCTATTCGTGATGGACTTCCAACGGTGCATGTTGATCAAGGGGTGTTCCATGGTCACGAGGTTACTACAGATGACACAGCTCCTGTGGGGAGCCGCTCGGATCCTGTTACACTGGATCCTCCGGAGCATGAAACAGTCGTCGCCGTAGTCATGGTGGAGCTGCTGCCCGTCGACTGCCCCACGTAATCCCGGAATCAACGGCCAGAATTCAGGCGATGAAACCGCTTTCAACAGACCATGCAATAGGTGGTCCTCACACGCTAGCCAGTGCGATCCCATGCGTTTTCGCGACAGAGGAGGAAGGCCATTCTGCTGGTGAAGCTTGCTCGATGGCACCTTCTGTGCCATCAAATTCTTTCCCAGATTTCCCAGAAGAGGATCCAATAGGTAACAGAGGATATTTGCCTCCAACGACGGTAAGTATTTCCAGTTCCCGTGGTGCTAATCGTTCGCCCATAATTGCTGAGGTTGAATATGGGCCTCCTTTGCCTGGAACTGCTGAGGACAATGGGCCAACTATGGGCCCAACCACGATGGATTCAACTACTCACGAGGGAGGTTACATGCATGTTGGAAAAGATGTGCTAGTAGAGGAAAATTTTTGAGGATAGGTGTCGTTGTGGATCTTTCTAATGCACAGAGGACTTCTCCCATGACATTTGCACAGTGGTGCGTCAGCCCACAGCCACTCTGGTGAAGTCTACTATGGGAGGGAACTCAAACCTCCTTCCAGTGGGTCATCTTCTGGACGTCGTGTTTCACGCCAAACTCGTAAAGGGGTGTTAGGATTTGCTTACTGATCACCGAGAACGTTCTCCTAGTCCTGTTCGTCCGAAAATGCTTTAATGGACCAGTTCAAGCACCAACATTAGATTTGCAGAGGAATTTTCGTCCGTTGCTGACCTAGGTAAAGCTGAGAATTTTTCATGCCTGATTTTTCCTTGATCAAGCAACGTCAGAAATGGAATCAGATGAAGAGAAATGGAGCGTTGTTCACGACGACCGGGCTTACGTCCTCGGGCTGTTCTTCGGCGAGCTCATTCATGGGATAGATCATCTATGGAGTTTTAATTTGTTTTTCTATTTTGACATGTATTTGGGTATGCCCCTGGGTGTCAGAATCTTTACTTATTAATAAAATTTATCGGCCGCCTTTGGCCTTTTATTTAAAAAAAAAAACCTTATGGATGCTGCCGAGCTTGCTACTGGTCAGGACCAAGAGGATATGGCCCTGTTCGCCGAACAGATCACCGCCAGGGCCTACTTGACATATCTGGGCGAGGACACGCTGACGAGGATAGCCGGAGGTGATCGGCCTGTTGCCAGCGGAAGACCTGTTGAGTAGAGGCCTCTGCGCATCAGCCTTTGGAAGGAGGCCACTCTGCGGAGGGAGGCGACCACCCCGAGGCAGGAGGTGATGGCTCTAGAACGGGAGTTCAAGGAGGAGCTTGAGGCCGCCCCCCAACTTCAGCTCCGGAAGAAGAGGAAGTTGGCGAAGCCGACCAAGTCGGAGAGGCCGAGGACCTCAGCCTTAATAGAGCCCCAGACAGTCGAGGGGATGCTCTCAGAACTGGGACTCGGCACCAATGACGTGGTCGTCGTTGGCAACCATTCAGACGGGGATTCTTTTGAGGAGCTTATCAGGGCGTTGGAGCCCTTGGCTCCTGCCAGCGGTCGCGATGGAGTGGCCGAGGAGAGAGAGCTGATGGTGGCAGCGGAAGTGTCGAGCGTGGCGGCAGTGACAACGAAGCCCGCAGCCGCGTAGTCGCCCGACTCCTCACCGATCTCTGAGACGGCAGCAATGGGACCCTCCACGAAGCATGCACTCGTCAGTGTGACCGGGCAGTCAGCTGGCCACGACGAGGCTGCAATTCCCCAAGGGACGCCAGCAGGAGGGGCCGAAGACCTCGAGGTCATGGCGGTGAGCAAGGTCACTAATCGGGTGGTTGAGGAGCCTGTCATCGCCTCCGAACAGGCCGAGGCTAGAGCAGGGTCCGAGGAGGATCGCGCTCCCCTGTCGAGGGGGCATTCGGCGAGGACCCCCACTCGACGCATGGAGGTTGTTTGGAGGCGGCCTTGACGCCTTCGAACGGACCCTTCTACACGAGCTCTGCCCCCCTGCCCTACTACCAAGCAGCTGGAGGGGCTCAGAAGGTATCTGGGGAAAGCTCTAGAGAAGCGGGGGCCGACGAGGAAGGGAGTGTAATGCCTTCCTTGAGAGGGAGCACCAGCGACGACGACGTCTCAAAGAAGCTTGCCCGCAACATAACGCAGTCCGTCGAAGTGCTGTGCAAGCTAGCGGTACGAGCACAGATGCAGCAGGTCTTCTAGGACGACGAGGTCACGGCGACAGCGGAGTGGGAGGAGCAGGGGCAACGTCACGAGGCCGAGTAGCAAAAGAAGATTGACAACCTCCGAGCTACTTTAAAGGCCTCAGAGTTGAAGCTCGTTGTTGCCGAAGCCGAGAAGAATGCCATCATCACAGTTCTTCATGAGGCCAAAGCTCGAGGTGTGGCAACATACAAGTCCGGTCCAAAATTCCAAAAGGATCTGGAACACTATAGGACTGCTTGCTACGAGATCGGCCTCGAGGCGGTGATCGGCGAGGGCGTCTTCACGCGTCGGTGGAATACGCTCAGGAAACTTTTGACGCTACCCTTCAGGAGTGTGGTCGGCAAACACGGGATCCGCGTTTTGACGGGATCCGCTTTGCTAGCTTTCGTACTAGGCAGATACCTTCCAACGCCGAGGATGCCGGCCCCTCTGACCAAGCCCTCTGAACCTTGTATATATTATTATTATTATTATATTATTATTATTATTATTATTATTATTATTATTTCACATGTAATTGGCCTTAGTAGGATGTGTACATTCTCTTATGCATGAAATGAAAAGCTATCCTTTTTCTATCTTTTTCCTTGTCGTGTTCTGTTCGAATCAGAATTCGTCGGCGTCTAGGGGCTCGTAGGTACCGCGCAGGCTTTTCGAGCTGAAGAGCTCTTGGCCAGGGGTTGTACCGCATACCCCCGTGTTTTAGAATTTTTAGGTACTGCACAAGCCTTCTGAGCTGAAGAGCTCTAGCCAAGGGATGTACCGAACACCCTTTCCACAAACCAATAGAACAGGAAAAAGAGAAGTAGGATGCCGAGCAGAAAGGCCTTTATAAATAATAAGTCTTTAAGTTTGATATATGCCAAGTTCTTGGTATGGTTTCGCTGCTAAGGGTAGATAGCTTATAGGAACCTTTTCCGAGAACCTGGATGACCTTATAAGGTCCTTCCCATTTCGACGCGAGTTTACCTGTTGCTCTTCGAGGGTCAGAGGCAGAGCAACGATGCAGGACTAGACCACCTTCGAAGAAGTGCTGCTCACGAACTCTGGAGTTGTAATACTGTGCGAGCCATTGCTGATAGGAGACCAGCCTTATGCTAGCATCTCTTTGGCGTTCGCCGAGCATGTCTAGGTTCTCCCTTAGCGCGCGATTGTTAGCTACTTTGTCGAAATGACTTGTTCGAAGCGTTGGGAGAGCAACTTCCAAAGGCACAACGGCTTGCCATAGGCTAAGTGGAAGAGAGTCTCTCTGGTGGCCACCCAAGTAGTTGTTCGGTGGCACCAGAGCACGTTGGGGAGCTTCTCGATCCACGATCCTTCTGTAGCGTCCACTCTCGTGTGTATCCCCTGCAGCATTGTTCGGTTAGCATTTTCGACCAAACCGTTAGCCTGGGGATGTGCAACTGAGATGAAGTGGTTGTACGTAGATGCCGAGCTCCTAGCACTTCTGTTTGAAAAATGTGTTGTTGAACTACTTCCCATTGTCGGTGGTGAACACCTTTGGGATGCCAAACTGGCACAGGATGCTCTTCCACAGGAACTTCCATGCTGCCTGGTCGGTGATGAAGGCAACTAGCTCGACCTCGATCCACTTGGTGAAGTAGTCGATGGCGACCAGCAGGAACTTCTTCTAGCCTTGAGCTTTTGGGAACGGTCCCATGATATCAATGCCCCACCGAGCAAAAGGGCGTGGCTCGAAGAGGGGGTGCAACTGTTCGGCAGGCTGGCGAATAAGCTGCCTGAACTTCTAGCACTCTGAACACTTTTTTGCATAGGACATACAGTCCTTTTGTAGAGTAGGCCACTAGAATCCTGCTCAGAGGATGCTGCGTGCCAGAGTTCTTCTGCCCAAGTGACTACCACACAGACCCTCGTGCACCACCTCGATGGCCGGCACTGCCTCGGAAGGGCTAAGGCACCGCAAGAGGGGCCTTGAAAGGGAACATCGGTACAGTTGGCCTTCTATGATGGTGAACTTATGGCTGCATAGTTTGATCTTGTGAGCTTCAGCTTGGTTGGGAGGGAGCTCTCCTCGGAATAAAACGGCCAGAACAGGATCCATCCAGCTCAGAGCCAGTTGATCGGTTTATGTGGCTGCTACATCCACCTCGGTGCTCGGTGAGGCAAGCTCTTCTATGAACACGGAGTGAGAAGGGGTGATGTTGCCTGAAGATGCCAGTCTGGCGAGTGTATCTGCCTGCACGTTCTGCTCTCGTGGAACATGCACGACCTTGAAGTAGAGGAGGCCTTCTGCCTGGCGCTTGACTTGTGGGAGGTATTGCTCCCTTGCCTCGAACTGTCCGTTAACCTGGTTGGCGACCAGTTGGGAGTCACTGAAGGCCCGTAGCCGGAGCACTCCGAGGTGCCTTGCGATTCTGATGCAGGACAGAAGTGCTTCGTATTCGGCTGCATGTTGGAGGCGGCGAAGCGGAACCTGAGGGTGTACTGGAATTCCAAACCTTCTGGGGAGATAAAGACCAGCCCTGCACCACTTTCTGTGACACAAGAGGACCCATCGACGTAAAGCTCCCATAAGGGCTCGTCTGCCAATAGGGAGTTCATCTCGGTTGGAAGGGTGCATTCTGCCACGAAGTCTGCTAGTGCCTATGCCTTGATAGCCATTCTTGGTCAGTAGTTGATGTCGAACTCTCCGAGCTCGATGGCCCATTTGATGAACCTTCCAGAGGCTTTTGGGCACTGTAGAATGAGCTTCAATTGCTGTTCGGTTAATACCGTGATTGGATGGGCCTGAAAATATGGCCTGAGTTTCCGTGTAGTCGTGATGAGCGCCAGAGCAAGCTTCTCAGCTCGGGGATATCTTCTCTCAACCTCTTGAAGTACCCTGCTTACATAATAGACAGGGTGTTGCACTGTTGCTTCTTCTCGGATCAACACGTGCTCATGGAGTGTTCGGTGATGGAGAGGTACACGAACAGCTGCTCTCCGAGCACTGGCTTTGAAAGAATTGGCGGGGCAGCAAGATACGCCTTCAACTCGGTGAAGGCCGCTTCACATTCCTCAGTCCACCGTACTTGCCCCCCTTGCGATGAGGTGCCTTTGGGGACTCGCAGCAATTTGAAGAAGTTAAAACTCCTCTCAGCTTCTCGGAACATGAATCGGTTGAGGGCCACGAGACGTCCGGTGAGCCGTTGGACGTCCCGTACAGTCTTCAGACTGCTCATCTCTGGTATGGCTCAAAATTTCTCAGGGTTGGCCTCTATTCCTTGATTGGAGACAAGGAAGCTGAGGAACTTCCCCGAGCGCACTCTGAACACACATTTGGTCGGGTTGAGCTTCATGTTGTACCTTTGCAGAGTGGCGAAGGTTTCTTCCAGGTCGGAGATGTGGTTGGCGCTTGGGAGCTTTAATTTGACCAGCATATCATCGACGTAGACCTCCATATTGCGTCTGATCTACTCCTCGAACATCTTGTTGACCAGTCACTGGTAGGTTGCGCCTACGTTCTTCAAACCGAATGGCATTCTCGTGAAACAGTAGAGGCCGAGGTCGGTTACGAACTTTGTGGCATCTTGATCCGAGGGATGCATACTGACCTGGTGATAACCAGAGTAAGCATCCAAGAAGCTGAGGTGCCCGTGCCCAGAGGTCGTGTCCACTAGTTGATCTATGTGCGGTAGAGGGAAGTTGTCCTTGGGCGTCACCTTGTTGAGGTCCTTGTAGTCTACGCACACACGCCATTTGTCATTGGCTTTGCGGACGAGGACCACGTTGGAGATCCACCTGGGGTCTTGGGCTTCTCGAAGCAGCCCAATTGATTGGCTTTTGACAACGTGATCGTGGATCATGGTCTGCCATTCTTTGTTGACAGGTCACCGCCTCTGCTGGACCGGAGACACCCTTGGATCCAGATTAAGGTGATGAGTCATCACCTTTGGTGGGATGCCGGGCAGCTCGTCATCCGACCACGCGAACACGTCCAAATTGGTGAGCAAAAAAGCCTGTAGCATTGCTGTTCGGCTTCTGACAAAAGTGCACCAATGTAAAGGACGTGGTCGGGGCCATCGTCCACCCGCATAGGCAGCAGGTCTTCGGTAGGCGTCCCTCAGCTGGTCGAGGGCTCGTTGGTTGGTTCAGGCAGGACCACTGGTTCTGCAACGAGTTGTTTGTCTCACAGGGAGAGAACATAGCACCGCCTAGACTCGCATTGGCTGCCAAGCACTTCTCCGACGCCGTGCAGAGTGGGGAACTTTATCTTCTGGTGTAGGAAAGAGGGCACAGCTTTGATGCGACCAATCAGGCCTCTGCTGAGAATGGCGTTGTACCCTAGCATGCTTCGGATCACCAAGAAGTCCACCATCTTTGTTACGCTCTTCGATGCTGTTCCTAAGGTGATAGGTAAGCATATCCGTCCCATGGGATGCACCGAGACCCCAGAGAAGCCGAACAGAGATGATTCTACTGGGGAGAGGTGGTCGGCTTTTAAGCCCATTGATAGGAAACTGTCATAAGCTAACACGTCGTGGCACTTCCATTATCCACGAGTATGCGACGCACAGTACAATGATTGATGGTGGCCGAGATGACCAATGCATCGGTGTGTGGAGTAACTCCTACAAGGTCATTGTCCGAGAAGGTTATGGCCTCCTCGGATTGTGCGCGTGCTGGACTGGGGGGATAAGGGCTTGGTCGAGGCGTCAGGGGCCGTTCGACCTGGTGCACCCACCGAGCGTAGCTGTGCCTGCTCTGATTGCTTTCCCCACTCATGTCGAGGCCTCCCACAATCACGTTGATCTCTTGCCCATTTGGTTCGTTATTGATGGGCTGCTCGGGGGTTCATTCTCAGCGTCTCGGGCGGTCTTCATTTCGGCGCACATACCGTCTGAGGTAGCCACGCTTGATCAAGGATTCGATCTCATCCTTGAGTTGGCGGCACTCGAAGGTGTCGTGGCCGTGGTCGCGATGAAAGTGACAGTACTTGTCCTGATTGTACCTGTGGGGGTCAGAGCGCATCCTCGGTGGCCATCGAACGTACTGCTGATCCCAGATCTCGACCAGGATCTGTTCGAGGGCCACCATGAGGGGGGTGTAGTTAGTGAAGGGGCATGGTTGGCGCGGTGAATCCCTGTTGCGCCGGTCCCTCTTTCGTTCTCGGTCGGAACCATTATCGGAAGGCCTATTCTTCTCCGCTGGCTCACCTGTTCGGCTCTGCCGGCTGCCAGACTCTCCTCGCACGCAGCATGGCGCTGGGCGGTGAAGAGGAGCTCGGAAAGGGTGGTCGGCTGTTGCACCCCCAGCGTTCTTTGGAGGAAGCCATCGCGCGTGCCCTAGATGAGACCGTTGGTAGCGAGAGGAACATCCAGACGTGAGTTGCGCAGCGCCTCGGTGTGGAATTGTTTGACGTACTCCCATAGAACCTCACTCCTCTTCTGCCAAATGGATAGAAAGGAGGCCGCTGTGTGAGGCTGAGACCTTTCGCCCAGGAAGTTGTCCCGAAAGGACTTCTTCAACTGGTGGAAGGAGGAGATGGAGCCCGTGGGGAGGGTTTCAAACCATGCTCGCACGGTCTCTTTCAATGTGGCCAGGAAGGCCTGACACTTGGTCGCGTCTAATGCTCCATGGAACACCATGTGCGACTCAAACCCATGGATGTGGTCCGCCGGGTCGAAGGTGCCATCGTAGGGTGCGATGGAAGGCAGGGGGAGCTTCGGCGAGACCCGGGCTTCCAGAATCTCCATCGCAAATGGGCCGAATGGGCCTCCACTGAGAGAGAGGAAGGGAAGGAGTTATCGTCGGTGTGGATGAAGGCCTGCAAAAACCAGAGGGATCAGGAGGGGGGCGATTGAAGAACAGGGGGGAACCTTCCGATGCCTAAGTCAGGTTGAACTATAAAGGAGGCAGTAATGGAAGGTTCCTTGGTGTGTGGATTCGCGTGTAGCTGGTGTGTGGGAGAGAAGTCTCATCGTCCCTTTGCATGAAGGTTACCTGTTCTTTATATAGGTGAGGGACACGAAGGGTCTGGACACAGTATTCTCAATGATGACCGAAGAGGTGCGTCAGTTGAAGTCCCTAGACGGGGAGTTGTCTGTTTGAGGAGCCTGTTGGGATTCTACGTCGTTAATGCCCCAGATCATGGGTTGCGTGCCACGCCGTTATATTAATTACCGTTAGTAGGCGAAGGGCTGCCTAAAGCCACATGCCATGGGATGCCACGTAGGGGTCAACAGGTCTGCTCGGCAATCAGCGAGGCTGCTCGGTGCTCGGCACAGCTGCACGGTGCTGGGTGCCTTTATACGATAAGCTATAGAGGGTTCACGAAGAGGAGACTCGTGGTCTGCCCGATAGACCGTGTCTCGCTCGAACAGGCTGTGCGGTTTCCGAAGACTACCTTTAGGACCCTTGGGCGTTGTTTTGGCTGAAGCGTGTTCGGGAGCCAGTGGCTAAACCCGATGACACTTGATTTAATGGCCAACGCCTATTGTTCTTGCTAGATCATGATGGGCCTATGAGCCTAGGAGGCTAGAAATGGCCTTCACAATTATAAAAGAAAACCTAAAAGGGTATTTGCCAACATCATGCTGATGATAAATGAATACAAAAGAGAATATGATCATTTCATATGTACTTCTCATATTCTTTTGTCTAACAGCCCATAAGTGAAGAGAATGATATATTATATTTCCTAGATCATCTGTATGTGATAAACGGGTTAAGGTGATATAGGAACACAACCATGTGCTAGGTGATTAATGTTAAAGAAGTTGAGTCCAAAGCCATAAAAAATCATGGATTTGCAGTGGATGGTTGTTCTACACTATAAGCATATTTCTGTCTGTAATTATCTCTCACTAGGATTTTGTATTTACTGGTCATGATGTATCATTTTACATTGGAAAAATTACATACATACACCCCTAAAATCTTCATATTTTTCCTACACCCCTTGAATAAAAAAAATCATCAGTTATATCCCTATATGGTTAACAATTTGTCAAAATATTAGGAATACTCTGTAACATGTGAATATAACCATTAAATATGTGATGAAAGCACTAAAATATCCCTCAGTTAATCTAAAATGCATATAGAATATCTATTTATCTGTACCTTTCTGTCTCATTTTCTTTATTCTACTTTTTTCCTATACTTTAGCGTTCAACTTCACCATGAAGAGTGTGCTTATCTAACTATTTCAAGTG
>CM024761.1:12608998-12997404 GCA_014218235.1 Colocasia esculenta
GGGGGAGGGAGACAGCTGAGGTCTCTCTCTCTCTCTCTCTCTCTAGGCAGGAGGATGGGGGAGGGCTGCAGTGGGGGGGGAGACAGTCGGGGGTGTGGGGGAGGGCTGCGGGGGAGGGGGAGACAACCGGGGGTCTCTCTCTCCTTCTCTCTCTCTCTAGGCAAGAGGGGGGAGGGCCACGGGGGGGGGGGGGGAGACAGTTGGGTGGGGGGGGGAAGGAAGACCGGGGGGTGGGGGGGGTGGGGGAGGGGAGGGCTGGGGGGGGGGGGGGGGGGAGACAGCCGGGGGTCTCTCTCTTCTCTCTCTTCTCTCTATCTGGGGGGGTGGGGGAGGGCTGGGGGAGGCTGCGAGGGGGGGGGAGACATTTGGGGGGGTCTCTCTCTCTCTCTCTCTCTTTTTCTCTATCCAGGTGGGAGGGGGGAGGGCCGCTTTGTGGGGGGGGGGGGGGGGGGGGAGGAGACAACGGGGGGGTCTCTCTCTCTCTTTCTCACTGCCAGGAGGAGGGGGGGCCTTGGTGGAGGGGGGAAAGAAGGTGGTGGGTTGGGTGGGAGGGGGAGGGGGGAGGGCCGCAGTGGGAGGGGGGGGAGAGCCTCTTTGAACATATCAGTGGGGTGGGGTTAGGGGGCAGGGTCGGGTGAGGGTTTAGGGGGGTAGGGGGTGGGGCAATGGGGTGCACGGGTTTAGGGGGCAGTGGGGTGGGGGGCAATGGGGGTGGGGGTTTGATTAGGGGGTAGTGGGGTGGGGTGGATCACAAAAGGCAGTGGATTACATAATACCCATATTACTATTTTCTAGATGCTTTTTCTCCTCTGCTTTCATTTTTACTTCTCATTTTTAGGGGACAATGTCATTTAATAGTTAACTAATTGATTAAGTCCTAACAAGCTAGGGAGATTGGCATCATTAGCAAGGCAAGAAAATTAAAACTATGATCCATTTGATGGGTAAAATGGCAATTAAAATGATCAGGTGCAATGATACTTAGTGGAACAATGGCACAACGGTGCAAAATTGAAGGCAAGAAGAAAAACCCTATAAGTAAACAAAAATTTATCCCCTATAAAGTGGGTTTTTATTAGCAGACATAAACCCTAATATGAATGAATATGGCATGTAGGAAGAGGACACAACCCTGGTTCAAGGTCATGTGAATTTTAATGTGCAAGGAAGTCACAATCCTCTCCCCTCCTCAACTCCCTTGGAGCTATAGGATAGGCGTTTAGAAGTGTGTTACACACCACTTATTAGCTATAGGATAGGCGTTTGTAAAGAAGCCAAATACAAACACCATTGAGGTATACATCCCAATTTAGGGAAAAAAAAATTAGTACAAACTCTTCCTTGTAGACATTAGTTTAGTTTACGTTTAATTATTCACTTTCAGTTTAATGATTAGTATTACACTTCTTATTTTAATATATTGGTTAGTATTGCATTTGTTTATATGTAAATTTCTTGCAAGGTGTTGAACAACTTCAAAGGAAAAAAAAAATGGTGCACTAGCCCTGTGTTCCAATTAAAAAAGGGTGCACTGGCCCTATGTTCCATTTATGTTCATGTTCATTTTAGAATAAGCACAGGCATGCTAGCATGCATCGATCTTCTCATGGCCTAACTCCAGATCTTTAATAGTTTCTTGGCTTCGTACTATGTTCAAGGTACATTAGCTCCTTGTAGTAATATTTCTCTGAGTAACTCGAGAAACATACCCATACATGTCATTCTCACAAGTAGGATACAACAGTGTTTCAACATCTTTAACAATCTATAGAAGTCTATTGCTTTAAATTCGGCTCATGTTCAACTTCTACGTCTCTCTTTCAGCCTCTTGTAGCTCATGCAACATTTCAATTGTCGTATCGATCTGCTCTTCTACTTGTGTCATGTCTATAGAAAGGATGTCAGATATTGTATCAAAAAAGGGTGTGTCTCCATGACATACCCAATTGATATATCATGTCTTTAAGATGATTTCAACATCCATCTGTGACAACTTCACTTCATTAAGACAATTACAACATGAACACTATATCAAATCATGGTTTTGTCCATGTCTAAAAAATATTATATCTCTATCAAAAGCAAAATCTAGAAATTCGTCTACTCCTTTCTCATATCTATGATCTACTCGGTTATTAAGCTTCATCCAACTCTTATCAAGTTCAAACATGACTATCACCTAGAACCATGCGCCTCAAATAATAATATAAATAAATATTAAAATAAAAACACATAAATAACATACACAGTAGATATATTTGTATATATATATATACGCACACCACATACATCAATTTTATCAAAAGAATTTGAAATTTTCGACAATATCTCTCTATATTTCTAAAAAATTTCCACAACGTCTTCCCATATGTCATGCAATATGCACACATTATATTAGAATCTCTGCATAACAAAGGGTACCTACATGCATTTTTATGCCATCTATGGATGTTGATTGCCACTTATTACTTATATATGTATATTTTAGTTTTTCTTAAAATTTGACCTCCCTTGTTTCTCTAATATATCCACATTAATATACTATACTCAATTAACTTATATGTCACTTTCTAGTTAATAACATGCAATCTATTTGAATATAGTAGGGTAAATTGAAGAACAGTGAGAATGTGCTATCAAATTTTTTTTTAAAAAAAATTGAAATACATATATAAGTAATGAGATGATAATCAAATATTCATAGACTGTACGACAAGACAATTCAAGAGTTAAAATTTGATATATCAATCTTATCGTGGATAAGCGAAACATATATCATAACCAAAAGCCTTGAACCGACATATAAATTAAAAAAATTGGTCTATCCACACACATCTGCAAAAATCTTGACAATTGCACCTTTAAAATGAACCTACATTTCACATACATTGATATCTATCCTTCATTTTTACACATCCACATCCATCCTATATTTTCACACAATATTATAAAAAATGCAAATAGAGAGAACATGTACATAAATTATCAAATAAATATGGGTCACCACTCAAGTTTGTTAGATCAACATATATATAAAGAGGGGATGGTGGGTTACTAGAGTAGAGAGACTCTTCAGATGAACATAAAAGGAAGATCTATATCGTGGCCACCTATATCGAAACAAATAAATTGCATCAGAATTTAGAAATAAAAGGTATTTGTATGGTAGATCTATATCGTGGTCACTATATCGAAACAAAGAAACTGCATCAGAATTTAGAAATAAATGTAAAACTCTAATTTTGTATTTTTATGTTAAAGGAGATGGTGTTAATTTCTAATTTTCATGTAGATGACCATAAGAAAAGTTGGAGAGAGAAGCTAAACCATTCAAAGAAAGAGGTTACATTGGGCAACATGACCATTCCATTTGTTTTATATGAATTGATGTTATATAAATGAATGAAACACTACATACAATCATCCATAACTATTATTATGTGAAATGTGAATTACTTTCAATGATGGATTTTCATATGTTTCCATTATGAAATGTGATATTTATATAATTTAGAATCCTGCTTTTGTATAATTTGAAAATCGGTCAACCGACTTGAGATTTTCGTGAGTATCCCAGATACCCAACAAGCTAAAGTCCAAAATCGGTCGAATGATTTCTCTTGATCGGTCGACCAATTTCTATCAGTGGCATCCATATCCCATCATCTGTTAAAGACAAAAATCGATCGACCGACGTGAAATTTTTAGTTGGCTGATCCCACAGTATGGATCGTACCGTACTATGCAGGATGAACTTAGCACAGTTGAGTCTCTCGGCACGCCAAATCTTGAACAAAATCTTATTTTTCAATCAGAATCATATTAAATCCAAAACAAAACTTTAATCTTTCATTTAGAATTTAGAAATGAATCTATGTGCATGATGGGCCCGACCCCCTCTCCCTCTCACTGTGGGGAGGATAGGTGGTCAGCCCCTCCCTCTCATTACGAGGGAGGGATGACGACGAGAGAAGCACCTCCCAAAGATGAGCAAATATGATTATTGTGTATGGTATCCCCTTTTATATGTCCAGTTAATTTAAAAATTAAAAAAAAAACACGATGAGGGGAGATGGATATGTGGGTTAAGATTTGTAAGATTACCGAGCCGGATGGACGTAAGACACTATCCCCCTTTCCTTAGTCGAGGCCATGTTTACCTCATATTGGGAAATAGGCAAGGTAAAAAGCGTGTCCGATAGAGCATCTAATGGTTAGGGTTGGGTCTCGCATCTTATGACATGTGTGGCCTAGGCATCCAACCAATCAAATACCTAGGCTAGACAAACTTTTTACTCGTCAAACAAGTATTTTGTTCGGCTATTGAGGCAGTCGGGCCAATTGTCTACACAAGTGGTAGGCAAGTTATTAAATACACAAAAGAATAATAATAGTTTCATTTTAATTAAACAAAATAGATAAAAAAGAAAGAAAACAACTTTTTTATAGGGTGTTTGGGAGCAATTTTAAAAAAAACTATTTCTACCTAAAAAATCATGTTGGATTCGTTTTAAACTTTAAATTTAAAATTATGGCAACGTGATGTTACCTGTTTGGTAAAAACATCAAAAATTTTAAAAATTATGTTGATGTGTTTGGGACGCCGGCGGGGGGGGCGGTCAGGGCGGGGGGGTGTCATGCCCCGCCAATTTAGCAGTGGAATAAATCAGGGAGGTATGAACAACGTGTATGGTAACGTAAATTGCGCATATAGTCGCAAATATCAGAGCATCTAATGAACAATAATTGCAATAAACTCCTTATTTTATTGATAAATCACCTAAACTATTACAACCACTAATTCTAAGCCAAAACATAGGGCTCATAACATCTTACATTGGAAGGGATAATTAAGCAAATATCTAACTAAACTCTAAGGTACTAAGGTCATTCCATCGCTATGACTCCTGGTCGCTCATCACTTCAGTCCATTCCGTTGGTGAGTGTAGGATCATCATCCGACTTACTTGAAAACACATAACAAATAGTGCAGGGTGAGCGATAACGCTCAGGAGGACTTAATATCTCATGTAAACAACACGCTTTAAGTGATTAATGTCTTATAACGTAGGAACACTAGATAGAACTATCAAGTATAGTCGAGAGAATGATAGCACACGATAGCAAGAGAATGATAGCACTTTCAAAAAGAATAATTGCAAAACTAGCATAATAAAGGATCGGCCATATAGTGAAATAATAAGTAACGTCTGCACAAAGGTGCAATAGCACTTCTCTGGTCGAGCATCATGTCAACCCAGAGACATAGTAAAATGATTGATTGATTGTCATAGATTAAATTGTGATTGTTATTAAATGGCGCTGGGTGCATGTCGTACACACCCTGATCATGTTACCCTCGCGAGGAAATGGCACTCTTCGGGCGCTCTCCCCAGGACCGGACCGGGCCCTATTGCTTCGCATATAGCACTATTTGTTATTTTAGATAATCAATTTAATGGCCAAATAGAGTACCAAGAAGAGATGAGAGTAATAGACGAAATAGATGAGAGTATAGAGTGAAAGTGAACAGATGAAAGTGACGAGATAGTAGACGAGATAGGGGTATAATCGTAAAATAACATTAAGCATCGATAGAAATTTGCACAGCACTAGGTCAGGTGCCGGCAGTCTGGTAGGAGTCACCACCGCCCACTAACCGTGCTACGAACACGGGCTAGATGGCCCGGCGTGATCACAAGGTAAGAGAGAACACACTAAGGTCGTTTGGATCATGTTGATCCCTAAGGGTGTAACAGTTTTAAGGGTACAACCAGCTCGTCGGCTAAGGACGTGTGCCAAAGCCAAGAAGACTTACAGAGGCCTTGACAAGGAGTCCCTGGTCCTGTCAAGAGTCTTCCCAACGGAGAGGTGGTCCATGCCAGAGAGTGTATAAAAAACTAGGGTCCGTCATGCCTCGAGTGCTCGAAGGCCGAGGGAAGCGGTAACGGTGTATAAAACACGCGGAAAAAATGAAGACAAGTGTAATTATTTAAATAGGGAATTTAATTAGTAATTTATTTCACTTAAATTACCAGATACATTATTGAGTAATTTAATGGAGTTTAATGGTAAATATGATTGTTAAGTGTGTGCAAGTGTAGATGAATCAAGGGAACATGTATGATTGTGCACATAACTTTTAAATTTTAATTTTATGTAATATTACCCATTGTTAAATAATAAATCGAATTATACATGACAGTGTTTATTTAAAACTAAACAGAGTTGAATTGACATAATTAGCAGGGGTGTAAGTGCAAATTCAGATTCTGGCCATTCTGTTAAGGTCGCGATGTAGGGGTTTGTCACGTTTAGGTCGCGACATAGGTCCGGCCCCATTCAGATATAGTCGCGATAGGGTTAACTGTCGCGTTCAGGTCGCGACATATGATCCGGTCGCGTTCCGTTGAACCGACCTCCGGGGTTTGAACCGGGGAAAGGTCGCGACATGTCGCCCCGTCGCGTTAAGAATGTGACAGTTCTCCTTGTCGCGGCCCTCCTGAGGTCACGACGTATCGGGCTATCGCGATCTCATAAGGTGGCCCAAGCCCAAAAAGAGCTTTTTCCCCTTTCCGGGTGGGTTCCATTCTCATAGCTCACTTCAAAAATTGACATAAAATCACAGAAAGCACAGAACTCCAAATTCATGAAATCATTTTAAACGAAACTAGACATGGAGATCTATCACTGGGCATGATGAATTAGAAACAAACACGTTTAGGATATGCTTTGAGGTTACTTTTCGGTGACCTAAACATGCATAGTCATGGATCAACGAATTAATTAGCGATGGATACATGATGAAAATTAGGAAAATAGGGCGTTTGAAAGCTATCAACATGTAGTATTTATGAGAATATTTGCATGGCATGAGATCATGTACATGCATGGATTGAAGGCAATATTGTAAGTTTGAGTACATGGAGATAACAGGGGTTCCAGAATTAATTCTTCCTCATGGATGGATGAAAAATAGCAAAACTAGAAGGCTTTTGAAGATGATCATGTGGGCTACCTAGGGTAAAATTTACACGATTTGTGCTTGAGAGATTGCCTACCTTTTTGCGTTGTAAGGATATCCTAGGTTGATGACGAAAAGCAAGAAGAAAGTTCCTTGCTCCAAGCCCTTCCCTCCTTGCTCCTCGTCCACAGCCTCCTCTCCTCGTCCTCCAAAGTTCCAACAATGAAATGAGACTTGGTAGGGACGAATTAGAGGGGTATAAGGTGTTTAAGAGTCCTAACTATCTAAAACACTATCTTTTCCCTAAATTTAGAATTACCTTAATTTATCTCCTTATTTCCTAGCATTTATCTTCCTAAAAGGATAGGGAACAGGTACAATTTCGTGGCCAAAGGGTTAGGGTAAGCTTAGAACTCTTTTTAGAATATTTACAACCTATTTTAATATTTATCTTGCACTTATTTAATTTATTTTTAATTAACTCTCAATTTCCATATTTATCTCCCCCTATTTTAGCATTTATCTTCTAATCGGCTTGGGGAGAGATCTAATTTTGTGACTAATGGGTTAGGATAGGATGAGGACTATTTTTTAGGATAATTATAGGTTATTTAATGATTATCTTAACCTTTTTCTATTTATTATTAATTTAACTACGAATTTAGCTTAATTAATTCCCATCACAAGATGGGCTCTTCTCATTTGGGCCCATTCTTTTATGCTTGGACCATTAATACAACTCATTCCTAATTTGACTTAATGGGTTTTAGTTTAATTCTACTTATTCACCCTTATTCTAATTTAAATCTATTTAACATTTTATTCAATTAGTTTTATTATTTCAATTTAATTTAATATTATTTATCTTGATATTCTAACCTTTATCCACTAATTGGGCTCTTGCTCTTGGCCCAATACTTAAATATGGCTCAATTGTACAACCCATTGACTTAATGGGTCTTAATTATCTTTTTATTAAAGAATTTATTATTGGGCCAAGATTGTCTATTGGTCCAATTATCATAATAGACTATCAACCCATATTATTTAAAGTCTACCCACAATTATTTTGATTTTAATTCACTTTAGCTCCTATAATAATGAGTTCTCCGACTTATTCTTAATTACGATAATAAGTCGCCTAAATTCTTAAACTAAGTCCAAATGATTTTCTATGTACAAACTTCTTGATGGATCATTATAAAATATTATTTAAAGCATAACTATTTTTACGACATTTTTATGTGGTTTATACGCATACAATAATGATGCGTACCCTTTAACTAGTTTGCATTTATTATTGATAAAATTTTAATTTATCTATAATTTTTAAATTATTGGATTTTTTTGGGTACTACATCCTCCCCCACTTAAAAGGAATTTGGTCCCCAAATTCATATGATATGATACTATAGGATCGAATAGGTGGATGGATCAGATCTAGAAGGGGGATTGAATAGATCTGACACCAATTAATGCGGAAGCTTAAGCAATTCAAAATTATTTCGAATCAAAGATCAATTCACCCAAACAATTTACTGATCTGAAGTGAGGGTGTGTGCAGATTGTGTGTGATTAGTGTGTGTGAGCAAATCAATTAGAAGTGTGTGAACGAAATCCCTATGCATGCATCTAGCGCAATACAAAGTCAAACCACAATTCTAACCACTGCACAGAGGATTTTTAGGTGGTTCGGAAATCACCTCCAGTGACTCGTACGTCCACCCCTCACACAGTGAGGCCACACTACTCAAAACCTTGAGTACAACACACACTGGAGCACGACGACTCCAAACACCCTTGAGCACGACGACTCAGAAACACCGGAGCACAACGACTCCAAACACCCTTGAGCACGACGACTCAAGAAACAACCGGAGCACAACGACTCCAAACACCCTTGAGCACGACGACTCAAGAAACAACTGGAGCATGACGACTCCAAACACCCTTGAGCACGACGACTCAAGAAACAACCCAGGAGATTGGTACGACGACCTACTCCACAAACCACTTATGAGTACGACGACTCACAAGCACTTGAGCACAATGGCTCAAAACCGGAGCACTACGGCTCCAAACCTTTGGACCATGAAAGATCCAAGTTCTGCTAGAACAAGCTCAGTTAGAGAATAGATCCTCTAGCCCGATCTATCTCAATACAACGATAAAATCGAACAAACAGAATTAAGTGATCTGTGTAGAACACATGCACAGATCACACGATGAAAAACTGGATGAACACTCTAAGAAAATAAATGAAATAGATGTGACTTGGATGTTTCTTGATGAAGAAAATTGCAGAAGCTTGGATTGAAGATGCTTGAAGAAATTCGTTGGAGATCTTCTTCAATCCACGATGCTTATACTTCAGTGGCATCTGGATTGCAAGTTCTTCTTTTCTTTGCTGCTCTTCTGCTCCTCAATCTGATGGCGCTACTCTGCTCCCTTTCTGGATGCTGATACTTTATCCTCTCCTCTTCTCTTCTCTTCTTCTTCACGTTCCCCTTCAAACAGCACTGCTCTGCTCCCTTTTTCCTTTCTGTAGCTGCCACACCCTTTTCTGGAGATGTCTGGTCTCTCTCCTCTTGGGATGCCTTTGGAGTACAAGGATTGGGGGCATTTATAGCCCCATATGTCCATAAGGAGTCTTAGGGTACGTGGGCACAAAAATCTAGGTCAAATCCCTTAATTCCCAAGCAGCCACGTGTCCAGAGAAATTCACATTTTTAGTTTCAGCCGGAGTGTGTGACACAACCACTGAGTGTGTCGACACATTGTCCCAATGTGCAAAAAAGGTCTTCTGGGAGATGGGTCTAGTGTCGACACACTCACTGGCTGTGTCGACACACTGTCCCAGTCTGGCAATGGATCTCCTGGAATCTGGGTCTAGTGTCGACACGACCATGGACTGTGTCGACACACGACCCTATTTTCATGAAAAAGCTTCAGGGACTCTGACCTAGTGTCGACACCATCAATGGGTGTGTCGACACTACCATGACAAAATCCAGATATTCTTGAAAATTTAACACATAAGCCATTAGTACAAGATATTATCATTAAAATATGAGATATTAAACATCAAAAACATCATGTTTAAGCATTATTGTGATATGTATAAAATGTATAACATGTTCAACATGTCATCATCAAAATCACAATATGTCATCATTAAAATCACAATATGTCATCATCAAAATCAAAGTATGAGTGATGTTCATTGGTCATCATTAAAATACAGCTTTAGGAAATTCCAAAACACACTCAACCCCCCTTTTTGATGATGAGAAAATATATGCACAATCTCTCAATAACCTGACTTCCTTGACTGCAATAACTCCCCTTGACCATATACACCCTTTGAACGTTCTCCCCATAAAGAACTTTCTCCCCCTAGAAACTTTACTTTCTCCTCCTTTAAGGAACTTTCTCCCCCTTTTTGACAGCATCAAAAAGTTAGACAAGAGAGAGAAACAAAGATTGTAGGAGATCAAGAAATGAAATGTAGGAAATGAATAGTCAGAAGTAATCAAAATAAGTGAGGCAAAGTGATATTGTCAAATGAGAGAAATGATTGTGTTTTTGGTATTGTGCCACAAAGTTTAATCATAAAGACTCACTCAACACAAGGTATTACAAGATACAATGATCTAAATGTGGTTAAAATAATGATGCAAATGTGAAATAAAGTGACTATATGAGTGATCAGAAATATTTAACAAGGATGTTAGGAGCTTTAATTTTAACACAAAGTAGAAAATAGGTCTAAACTCAGTATACATGAACTTTATTAGGTATTAAGCTTTTCTATCATGTCTTTTGATTTTCTTGTAATTTTGGCTGGGAAAGAATACAAAAATAAATTAGTTAAATCTCACTTTTCAGTGCAAGAGATCACATTGATCAGATGCAAGATCTCCTGATTACTCAGTGGTTTAACTTCATTATCTTATACAGAGTTGAAAATTTTGATTTCTACTTTTTGACGCTAAACAAATCACTTTTTAGGTGAAATGTCCCGGTTACTCAGTGGTTCAAAAATTTGCATTGCTCTGTTTGTATCTTTCCAAGGTTTTGATCATTTTCTTTTGATGTTTTACAGGAATATGTTTGCTTTGACCAGAAAAGTCATGACTATGAATTTAGAAACATTATTCTTAACATGTGGTAAAAATGAAGCTTAAACATGCACATGTAAATAGTAAAGCCACTCATGTGCCTACAAGTGTTTTGCAAGACATTTTAAAGACATTCAGTATTAAGATTGCTTAACCTTGAAATGATACTGAATCTTTGAAATTAAACTAAATGCACAATGAGTTTAGTTTCAATGTTTTAATTCTCTCATAAGAAAATAGCACAAGGACTCAAAAATTCTGATGACTTTGGGGTTCAAAATAGACAAGTAAGTTCAAGAGATATGACAATGACTCCCCCTTTCATGTATCTCCCCCTTACAAGGTGAACATGAAGATTATTGAAGAAATAGGAATGGAATCAAGTGAAAACAGAATGAACGTGAATGTTTATTGAAAGACAAGGACTCCCCCTCAACAATTGCATACAAGGCTCTTGATACTTGGCGGAGACATATACTCACGCATAGTAAAAGTGTCCAGACAAGTCTGACTTGTCTTTCTTCAAATCACCATTTAATATACCAAGAATGTCAATGCAATGTGAGAGTGATGAATTTATTTGTAAGAATATTCGTCAACAAACTAAATTGGAGTTGTTAATAAATCAGATATGAAAGAATATTTCTCCGGCATTTCACTCAAAGATTCTTTTGACTCACTTCCCCATAAGATATGCATGATATGAAATGATTATTTAAGCAATTCAGATATGTTCATTCAAAGTAGTTTGCACAGAACGAATATGAACATTTTTGTACCTTTTCAAATTCACTCCCCCTTAATATGTGCATGGAATGAAAAAGCTAGTAAGCAATTCACACATGATTATGCACACCATTGGCTTTAAGCATAACATGACTTTTGGTACTTGGCGGAGTATTTTACTCACGCATAATGAAAGTTTCCAAACAAGCATAACTTGTTTTTCCACATGTCATCATTTGATATACCAAAAAGTCAAAGCAGTTGATATGCACACAGAATCATGGGCACAATTAAGCAAGCATGATAACACAAACATGATTCCAAGTGTTAAGACACAAAATTATTGTTGGAGCAACATCAAAAAACACTCTTCATTATTCAGATAAGACTCTAAGAATTTTCTTTAACTTAAGTAGTTCAATCTAAAAGTGATATGAGGTTTTACCTAAACAATCTTCAGTTGGATTTTACCTGTGGTTTTCAAATTTTCTTGCCTTGCATAGCCATTGTCTTGATTTCAGATGGAAAGGTATGGCTACAAGGCTCATCAACTTGCTGATCAAATTGGCCTTAGGACCTTACTTTCTTGGGTCTTGGTGAGATTTTCATTTTCTTTCATTCTCTTCACTTACTTTCCTTGTAGCCTTTGTCATGAAGCCTTCATCTTGAAATTGACTACAAGGATCCCTACATCCAGCATTCAAGCAGCACATTTCAGAACCCAAACTTGTTGGGTCCTAAGGATCTTCCATGAATCTGCAACAATGATTTTGAATCCAAAGTGATTTAATATTGGGTGCATTTTTCTGAAGACTAGAAACAGTAGAATCTTGGTTTCTAATCTTATAGTTATTGGTATAGAATGCACCACTGACATACTGAACATTTTGTTTTCTATTTTTCAGATTATATCATTGAGATTTTTAACATGGAATTTAGAAGAGATCTTTTGTGCAATAGTTCCTTTTTCATGTACATAGAATTTTTTAGTGTTTTCAGTATGAACATGATCTTTATTCTTATGTACATTAACATGAAACATGGGAGCATGCACAAGATTATCAATTCTATGCCAACATTCCCTAGAAGTATGCCCAAATTTATAACATGTAAAGCACTGGACTGATTTGGCATATTTATGGAAATGTTGATCTCTATTCCAGCAAAATTTGGCTAAATGACCAGGTTTATTACAATTAAAGCAAATGAGATCATTTCTTACCTGGTACTTACCTTGGCATGTATGCATTTGCTGGAATCTCTTTTTCATGTGAGGAGGCTTACCATGAGGAGAAGGAGATACCTTTGGTGGCTCTTGGCATGATGTGAATTTGGAACTTGCCTTAGAGCTTTTTGGACTGATGGAGGAAGTAGATGAATCTTCTTGACAATAGCATTTTTCTTTTTCTCCGTCTGTTTCTGAACAAGAACTTTCAGTAGTTTTTCATTAGAAATAGCAGAGTTCTTGTTCACAAGCAGCTTTAACAAATGTTAATTTTATTTTATTTTCATTTTTCTTATCTCTCACAGAAGCAAGAATTGTGTATTTAGTAATTTTCAATTCATGTTGAAGCTTCTGTTTTTCAGCTTTTAATGCAACAACTTCTTTTTCTGAAATTTGAAGCTTGTTTAGCATGACTTCCAATCCATTTCTATCTTGTTCTTTTCATTTTAAAATTGAGCAATTTGTTTTTCCAAATCAAACATTTTATTACTTAAATTGCTACAATCATTGTCCAATGGTTTCTCATGCAATAAGCATTCAATCTTCCTTTTTAATTGACAATTTTCTTCAACAAGTTATTTGCATCTTTCATTTATTTGATGATCATGAGCCATGTTAGAAATCTGTTTGTTTAATTGATCATTATCAAATTTGAAGTTTTCATTGAGATCAATCAATTTTTCATTATCATATTTCAAATCAAGATTTTCATATTCCAACTGATCATGATTTTCTTTCAATGGACAACTTGTTTTCACAAATCTTGATTTTATCTTTCAAACTTTCTTTTTCAGAATTCAGTTTCTGAACTTCAATTTTCAAATTCTCATTTTCTTCTGAAATTTTTTTATCATTATTCTGGAGCAATTCAAGTGTATTTTTCAAATTTTCAATTTCTTTATGGCAATATTTTAAAGTCTTTTCAAATCTTTATTCTTAGTGTTCAGCTTTACATTAAGATTTTGTATATTCTCTCAGAATTCAATAATTCAGCATAAGACATATCTTCATCTACATCAGAATCAGAATTAGAATACATAAATGGATCTAGAATTGATTTACCTGACCTTGTAGACCTATTTAAACTCTTGTGTTCTGAAGAGGGTAAAGAATGCTCTGAGCTCATGGAATGTGCTATTAGAGACAAAGTTTTTTGAATTGTTGATTTTCTAGATTCATTGAAGCCCTTCTTTGCCATTAAGCACTTGTGAATTTCTTTTGCTCCTTTTCTTGTGCTTTCTCTGAAAAACTTGATGAAAGTGAGATTGGGGATTTCTCTGAAATTATAACAGGAAATTCATGTAGATTAAATAAATTTTCCATTATACCAAAACTCAAAAACTATTAGATCGAATCACAGTGAATCAGTATAACAAGGAATTAGATCTAACAATTAGAGTGGCTAACCTGCTCTGATACCAATGTAGGAATCAGAGCGATTAAGCACACAGAGACAGTGAAAGATCAAGCAAACAGTTCAAGCAGATAGAACACAGAGATCAAGCAAACCAATCAAATCAGATCAGAAACAGATATTAACCTGCTCTGATACCAATTGTAGGATCGAATAGGTGGATGGATAAGATCTAGAAGGGGGGTTGAATAGATCTGACACCAATTAATGCAGAAGCTTAAGCAATTCAAAATTATTTTGAATCAGAGATCAATTCACCAAATAATTTACTGATTTGAAGTGAGGGTGTGTGCAGATTGTATGTGATTAGTGTGTGTGAGAAAATCAATTAGAAGTGTGAACGAAATCCCTATGCATGTATCTAGTGCAATACAAAGTCAAACCATAATTCAAACCACTGCACAGAGGATTTTTAGGTGGTTCGGAAATCACCTCCAGTGACTCGTACGTCCACCCCTCACACAGTGAGGCCACACTACTCAAAACCTTGAGTACAACACACACTGGAGCACGACGACTCCAAACACCCTTGAGCACGACGACTCAAGAAACAACCGAAGCACGACGACTCCAAACACCCTTGAGCACGACGACTCAAGAAACAACCGGAGCACGACGACTCCAACACCTTGAGCACGACGACTCAAGAAACAACCCAGGAGATAGGTATGACGACCTACTCCATAAACCACTTATGAGTACGACGACTCACAAGCACTTGAGCACAACGGCTCAAAACCGGAGCACTACGGCTCCAAACTTTGGACCACGAAAGATCCAAGTTCTGCTAGAACAAGCTCAGTTAGAGAATAGATCCTCTAGCCCGATCTATCTCAATACAACGATAAAAATCGAACAAATAGAATTAAGTGATCTGTGTAGAACACATGCACAGATCACACAATGAAAAACTGGATGAACACTCTAAGAAAATAAATGAAATAGATGTGACTTGGATGTTCCTTGATGAAGAAGATTGCAGAAGCTTGGATTGAGATGCTTGAAGAAATTCGTTGGAGATCTTCTTCAATCCACGATGCTCTGCTTCAGTGGCATCCGAATTGCCAGTTCTTCTTCTTCCTTTTCTGCTCTTCTGCTCCTCAATCTGATGGTGCTGCTTTGCTCCCTTTCTGGATGCTGATACTTTATCCTCTCTCCTCTTCTCTTCTCTTCTTCTTCACGTTCTCCTTCCAAACAGCACTACTCCGCTCCCTTTTTCCCTTTCTGTAGCCGCCACACCCTTTTCTGGAGATGTCTGGTCTCTCTCCTCTTGGGATGCCTTTGGAGTACAAGGATGGGGTATTTATAGCCCCATATGTCCATAAGGAGCCTTAGGGTACGTGGGCACAAAAACCTAGGTCAAATCCCTTAATTCCCAAGCAGCCACGTGTCCAGAGAAATTTCATTTTTAGTTTTAGCCGGAGTGTGTCGACACTACCACAGAGTGTGTCGACACACTATCCCAATTATGCAAAAGAGTCTTCTGGGAGATGGGTCTAGTGTCGACACACTCACTGGTTGTCGACACATTGTCCCAGTCTGGCAAATGGATCTCCTGGAATCTGGGTCTAGTGTCGACACGACCATGGACTGTGTCGACACACTTGACCCTGTTTTCATGAAAAAGCTTCAGGGACTCTAACCCAGTGTCGACACCATCAATGGGTGTGTCGACACTACCATGACAAAATCTGGATATTCCTGAAAATTTAACACATAAGCCATTAGTACAAGATATTATCATTAAAATATGAGATATTAAACATCAAAAATATGTTGTTTAAGCATTATTGTGATATGTATAAAATGTATAACATGTTCAATATGTCATCATCAAAATCACAATATGTCATCATTAAAATCACAATATGTCATCATCAAAATTAAAGTATGAGTGATGTTCATTGGTCATCATTAAAATACAGTTTTAGGAAATTCCAAAACACACTTAACCCAACAGATACGACTACCAATTCATCTTGAATATTTCATTCCCTCATCATCCCACTTAATTAGGGCTTTACTATCGAGAAAATAATATGAACTTTAAACTAAGGGTTTAGTGATAGTACCTTGTCTACCTTCATTGGCATGATTTATATCCACAAGAGCTTGTAACCGTCTTTGGCGTGGAGTTTGGTTCTTCTTCGTTGGGCAATCGATGACTCGATATTTTTGACTTCTACAACGCAAGCATCTTCCCAATTTCTTCCAACAGTTATCAACCTGATGCCCTGGCTTTCACAGACTTCCTTCTGCTCCACTTCCCCTTTCATTTCTTATCATTGTTTGGTGATCTCTATTGTCATAGAGTTGAGATCCTTGGTGTTAGTGGATGGTTCCTTTAGAAGAGGGCAGTCTTGTATCCGATGCTCCAAACTGCCACAACGTAGACAAGCACCAACTTTTCACCAACATTCATTGGCTATATGGCCTGGCTTGCTACAATGACGGCAGACGATCATGTAAAAGTTTTCGCTACGTCCCTTCTTTGTGTTTGCCTTTTTTTCCATTCTTTTTTGTCACTTTCCTAATCTTCTTGGTCTTCCTCAAGGCTCCTTCCAACAGTTGGGTGGCCTTCCGACATGCCCAGACTAGCTTTTGAGTTCACCTCATTTCGTCTTGCAGTGGCGTATGTTTGGTGTACATTTAAGGGTTCCATCAAGAATAAGGTTGGCATTAGGATGCTAAAGTAATATTTCGTTGATACACATATATATAGATAAATATATTCAGATCTTAACCATGGTTCTACTCAATCCTAACATAGGTATGGTGGTTGACTTAGACACGTGTCAGGGTAGTTCACTTAGAACATTCTATACTTAAAATGACCTAATAGGGACATCCTACGCTCTGATACCAACTGTCATGCCCCGCCAATTTAGCAGCGGAATAAATTAGGGACGTATGAACAACATGTATGGTAACGTAAATTGCGCATACAATCACAAATATCAGAACATCTAATGAACAATAACTGTAATAAACTCCTTATTTTATTGATAAATCACCTAAACTATTACAACCACTAATTCTGAGCCAAAACATAGGGCTCAATAACATCATTACATTGGAAGGGATAATTAAGCAAATATCTGACTAAACTCTAAGGTACTAAGGTCATTCCATCGCTATGACTCCTGGTCGCTCATCACTCCAGTCCATTCCCGTTGGTGAGTGTAGGGTCATCATCTAACTTACCTGAAACACATATAACAAATAGCGCAGGGTGAGTGATAACGCTCAGTAGGACTTAATATCTCATGTAAACAAGCATGTTTAAGTGATTAATGTCTTATAAGGAAGGAAAACTAGAGAAACTATCAAGTATAGTCGAGAGAGTGATAGTACACGATAGAAAGAGAATGACAGCACTTTCAAAAAGAATAATTGTAAAACTAGCAAATAAAGGATTGGCCATAGAGTGAAAGAATAAGTAACGTCAGCACAAGGTGCAATAGCACTTCCCTGGTCGAGCATCATGTCAACCCAGAGACATAGTAAAATGATGATTGATTGTCATAGATTAAATTGTGATTGTTATTAAATGGCGTTAGGTGCATGCCGTACACACCCTGATCATGTTACCCTCGCGAGGAGGAATGGCACTCTTCAGGCGCTCTCCCCAGAACCAGACCGACCCCTATTGCTTGGCATATAGCACTGTTTGTTATTTTAGACAATCAATTTAATGGCCAAATAGAGTACCAAGAAGAGATGAGAGTAATAGACGAAATAGATGAGAGTATAGAGTGAAAGTGAATAGATGAGAGTAATGAGATAGTAGACGAGATAGGGGTATAATCGTAAACAATGTTAAGCATCGATAGAAACAGTTGCACAGTACTGGTCAGGTGCCAGCAGTCTGGTAGGAGTCACCACCGCCCACTAGCATGCTACGAACACAGGCTAGATGGCCTGGCGTGATCACAAGTAAGAGAGAACACACTAAGGCCGTTTGGATCATGCTGATCCCTAAGGGTGTAATGGGTTTTAAGGGTACAACCAGCTCGTCAGCTATGGACGTGCGCCAAAGTCAAGAAGACTTACGGAGGCCTTGACAAGGAGTCTCTAGTCCTGTCAGGAGTCTTCCCAATAGAGAGGTGGTCTATGCCAAGAGAGTGTATAGAAAACTAGGGTCCGTCGTGCCTCAAGTGCTCAAAGGCCGAGGGAAGCGGTAACGATTTATAAAATGCGCGAATAAAACGAGACAAGTGTAATTATTTAAATAGAGAATTTAGTAATTTATTCACTTAAATTACCAGATATATTATTGAGTAATTTAATGGAGTTTAATGGCAAACATGATTGTTAAGTGTGTGCAAGTGTAGATGAATCAAGGGAACATATATGATTGTGCACATAACTTTTAAATTAATTAAATTTCATGTAGTATTGCCCATTATTAAATAACAATTCAAAATTATACATGTGTTTATTTAAAACTAAGCAGGTTGAATTGACATAATTAGCGGGGTGTAAGTGCAATTCAGATTGTGGTCGTTCTGTTAAGGTCGCGACATAGGGGTCTGTCGCATTCAGGTCGCAACATAGGTCCGATCGTGTTCAGATATAATCACGACGGGGTTAATTGTCGCATTCAGGTCGCGACATATGATCCGGTCACGTTCCGTTGAACCGGCCTCGGGGTTTAAACCGGGGAAAAGGTCGCGACATGTCGCCCCGTCGCGTTAAGAACGTGACAGTTCTCCTTGTCACGACCCCCTCCTGAGGTCGCGACGTGTCGGGCTGTCGCGATCTCAGAAGGTGGCCCGAGCCCAGAAAAGAGCTTTTGCCCCTTTTCCAGGTGGGTTCCATTCCTCATAACTCACTTCAAAAATCGACATAAAATCATAAAAGCTCCAAAATTCATGAAATCAATTTTAAATTAAACTAGACATGGAGATCTATCAGGCGTGATGAATTAGAAAACAAACATGTTTAGGACATGATTTGATTAGGTTACTTTCGGTGACCTAAAATGCATAGTCATGGATCAACGAATTAATTAGTGATGGATACATGATGAAAATTAGAGAAACTAGGGGCGTTTGAAAGCTATCAACATGTAGTATTTATGAGATATTTGCATGGCATGAGATCATGTACATGCATGGATTGAAGGTAATAATGTACGTTCGGGTACATGGAGATATAGGTTTCACAAAATTAATTCTCCCTCATGAATGAACGAAAAAATAGCAAACTAGAGGGCTTTTGAAGATGATCATGTGGGCTACCTATGGTAAAATTTACATGATTTGTGCTTGAGAGATTGCCTACCTTTTTGCACTGTAACGATATCCTAGGGTTGATGACGAAGAGGAAGAAGAAAGTTCCTTGCTCCAAGCCCTTCCTCTCCTTGCTCCTCGTCCATAGCCCCCTCTCCTCATCCTCCAAAGTCCCAGAAACGAAATAAAACTTGGAAGGGACGAATTAGAGGGGTATAAGGTGTTTTAAGAGTCCTAACTATCTAAAACTCTATCTTTTTCCTAAATTTCAAATTTCTTAATTTATCTCCTTATTTCCTAGCATTTATCTGCCTAAGATAGGGAAGAGGTCTAATTTCGGGGCCAAATAGTTAGGATAAGCTTAGGACTCTTTTTAGAATATTTACAACCTATTTTAGTATTTAACTTGCACTTATTTAATTTATTTATTATTAACTCCGAATTTCCATATTTCTCCCCTATTCTAGCATTTATCTCTAATTGGCTGGGAGAAAGATCTAATTTGTGGCTAATGGGTTATGAGGATGAGAACTCCTTTTAGGATAATTATAGGTTATTTAATGATTATCTTAACCTTTTCTATTTATTATTAATTTAAGTACAAATTTAGCTAATTAATTCCCATCCCAAGATGGGCTTTCTCATTTGGCCCATTCTTATACTTGGACCATTAATACAACTCATTCCTAATTTAGCTTAATGGATTTTAGTTTAATTCTACTTATTCACCCTTTATTCTAATTAATCTATTTACATATTATTCAATTAGTTTTCTTATTTAATTTAATTAATATTATTATCCTGATATTTCTAACCTTTATCCACTAATTGGGCTCTTACTCTTGGCCCAATACTTAAATATGGCTCAATTGTACAACCCATTTACTAATAGGTCTTAATTATCTTTTATTAAAGAATTTATTCTTGGGCCAAGATTGTCTATTGGTCCAATTATCATAATGGGCTATCAACCATATTATTTAAAGTCTACCCACATGTTTATTTTGATTTTCAATTCACTTTAGCTCATAATAATGAGTTCTCGACTTATTCCTTAATTACGACAATAAGTCGCCTAAATTCTTAAACTAAGTCGAATAATTTTCTATGCCCAAATTCTTGATGGATCATTAGAAAATATATTTAAATATAACTATTATTTTACAATATTTTTATGTGGGTTATACACATGCAATAATGATTCGTACCCTTTAACTAGTTGTATTTATTAATGATAAATTTTCAATTTATCTATAATTTTTAAATATTAGATTTCCGAGGTACTACAGGGGGTGGGGGTCCGACGGGGGGGGGGGCTGGGGGGCGGGTTCCAGGGCGGGGGAGGGGGAGCAGCGAGGGGAGGGGGGAGGGGGTGGGGCGGGGAAGGGAGGGTGCAGGGCGCGGCAGGGGGGGGGGGGGGGGAGCCGGTGTGGGTTTCGGGGGAGGGGGAGCAATAGGGGGTCTGGGGCGGGGGGGGGGTTCTAGGGCGGGGGAGGGGGAGCAGCGGATCGAGGTGGGGGGGGCCACGGGGGTGGGGGGGGAGGGGGCGGGAAGGGAGGGTGCAGGGCACGGCAGGGGGGGCTCAGTGCGGGGGAGGGGGGGGTCGGTCGGGGTGGGGGAGCAGCGGGGGGGGGGGGTGTCGCCGGTGCGGTTACGGGGGAGGGGGAGCAGCTGGGGCGGGGGAGCAGCTGGGGCGGGGGGGGGGGGGCGGGGGGCGCGGCAGGGGGGGTCGCCGGTGCGGGTCCGGGGGAGGGGGGCGAGTGGGGGGCTGGGGGCGAGGGGGGGGGAGGCGGGGGAGGGGGGGTTCGGCGGGGGGGGCTGGGGGCGGGGGCGGGTTCCGAGGCGCGGGGGGGGAGCAGCGGGGATTGGGGGGGGGGTCCGATAGGGGGGGGGGGAGCCACCAGCATAAGGGGGAGTGGGCGAGGGGAGGGGAGGGGCGGGGAGTCGGGGAGAGGAAGGAGAGAGCAGCGAGTGTAGTTTTTTTAAAAAGAAATTAGTTATCACTGTTTTATTTTGAGAGAGATTTACATAGAATAGAATTTTCACTTTAAAAAAAAATTACTTACCAAACGTGTTAAGATGTCTCTCCTTCTTTTTTAAATTTAAGAAAAAAATTGTTAAAAAAATACAACCAAACACCTATTATAACCTCTCTTGTAAAATTTAGGGAAATTTTTTCGATAATCATATTTTGAAAAATGCTTACAACTCAGGTCTAATATATTTACATATATTGCCTCTCACTTACACAGATTAAGTGTACTTACACATTATCTCTACAACTTATATTCTTTCTCTGCAACTTATACTAACTCAACGTAACTTACACACTTTCTATATGTGTAAGTTACATTGAAATTCTGTAAGTTGTAGAAAAAGTGTAAGCTGCAAAAAAAAATATGTAAATTATATTGAATCAATATAAGTGAGCAGTATAGATTTGTAAATATATTAGACACATGTATATTTGTGTAAATATTTTTTAAATAAGATTATTTAAAAAATCTCTAATTTTAAAAGCTAATAAAACTAATTTTGTTATATTTTAAATAAGATTATTTAAAAATATCTAAAATTTAAAAGCTATTTAACCAATTTTGTTAAATTCTAATTATTGAAAGAGATAACATCCCAACAAAACTGCTCTCTAAATCTTACTGTTTTCTCTTCTGTATCCAAAATAAGCAGTAACACAACTTTTTGAAATGGAGAAAGGGGGAAAATATCATTTTAAATGAGCTTTTATGAGAAGAGATCTTACTTTTAAACCCATATAAACTTTAATAGTTATTCATTAACTCCCCTAATCTGATTAGTTACCGTAAAAATCCACTTAATCTTCTCTATTAGTTAAGAAAATCTTTTATTAGAAAGGTTATTAGTGAAATGCTTGGGGCCCACCCGGACCAGCAACTGAGCTAGGGTTTAGTTCTCAGGCTGACAAAGCTATAAAAGGGTGCCCTGTGCAGGCCCAACTTCGCCCGCTCCTTCCTCCCGCTCGCAGCTTGCGCCGCCAGGGACATAGAGGGAGGGAGCTCTCGCCATGGCAAGCCTGCTTCTTGATCACCCTCCACCTCCTTCCGTGTCTCCCTTCTTCTTCTCTTCTGCTTCTTCCTCCTCTTCCTGCTGATTCGTCCTCTTCCTCTTTTTGTGGTTCGATGGCTCGCCCTGACGGTTGCCGCCGCTCCGTTTCTGTCTGTCGCAGGCGTCGGAGAAGAAGCAGTCGAATCCGATGCGGGAGATCAAGGTGCAGAAGCTCGTCCTCAACATCTGTGTTGGAGAGAGCGGGGATCGTCTGACCAGGGCGGCCAAGGTGATGCTTTGATCCCTTTTCCCTTGTGCGCTCAGCGAATCAGTCGCGGTCCCTGGTTAGGAACAGGCCGGAGCGGAGGAGAGGGCTATGGAGAGTGATGGTGGGATGAGTAAGATCGGGAGACTGGTTATACGATTGAGTGCTACTCGCAGATCTGATACTGTGAATGCGATGATCGTGGGTAACATGTGGGTGGTAGACATTTCGTGGTTGGTCGCCGAATGAGGATTCCAGAGATTTGATTTTCATGATCCTCCGCCGCAGAGCTGGTGGAAGGGCGCATCGGTTCCTCTTAGTCTCTGACGGTCGATGAGCAATGGCCTGCAAGCTGGAATATGCTAGATGCTTTGATGGGCCGCTAAACAGGGCTGCAACTAGTGTGATTTCCATTAGAGTCCTCAGGTCGTCAGAGCTGAATAAGGATTATCCATGTCGGACCATTTTGCACTTTCATGGGGAGTGGAAGAGGGCATAGAACATTTTTATCTTATGTCACTTGCCGGATGTTGAAAAAGTAGATGTAGAGGTGATCGATAAGGATCCCAATTGGCACGACTTCGGGCTTCCGTAGCTCTTAGCTCAGTTTTTTCTGCATGTTTGTTGTAGTTTGTGGTAATCTAGATGACGTCCGTGATTGGGTCGACAAAATGGCACTTTTTGTTGAACTTTATTATCGAGCATGGTTGATATGACCCTCTTTTTCCTGTGACAGTTGGTGGTTATGTAATTGATCTAAAAAGGGATAATTGTTCACTGAAGTCTCCGTGTGGAAACCATTATTTTGTCATGTTCATCATGATGTGCTTATTTTTCTCTAACGAAATATGCAATATATTTACAGGTGTTAGAACAGTTGAGTGGGCAAACGCCAGTTTTCTCAAAGGGTAGGTTCTGTAGTGTTACATTGTAGTTTATGGTTAGAATCCTGAGGTGAGTAGTGACGATTCCTAATACGCATGTCTGTACTGCAGCCAGATATACTGTTCGATCATTTGGGATCAGGCGTAATGAAAAGATTGCATGTTATGTTACGGTCAGAGGCGAGAAGGCCATGCAACTTCTGGAAAGTGGTCTAAAGGTGAAGGAATATGAGTTGCTGAGAAGGAACTTCAGTGAAACTGGATGTTTTGGCTTCGGCATCCAGGAGCATATTGACCTTGGGATCAAGTAAGCATGCACTTCGGACTCTGTATGATGATTATAGTTTCTAGATTATAAAGTATTCGATTATTCATTTTTGGTTACCTCTCCAATGATCAATCATACTAAAACTACAATGGGGTCCACTTTATGGTTTGGAATTGGAACTTGAATTTTCTACAGATGCTTTTGAAGTGCTGAAGTGTATTGTACATCATCCCTTTCTGTTGTAGTTTATCTTTTTCCAATATGTGACCTAGATGAATATTTTCATTTTATCCATTTTTCAGGTGTCCTCAAGTGTTGCCTTGTCGAGAATTAATTTATGTCAGCCGTGTCTTAGATTTTGAGCAACGCAATCATTTTAATTTGCTTCTTTTTGCGTGTATTACAAAGATGCTTTTTGAAATGTCTTTTCGAAATCATTTTGAATAATCAAATGAAATTAACTTTGCACATGCAGATGAGATGCATTTGAGCAGGGTTGATCATTTCAAATTGTTATTCGAACATCCTTTTAATGAACGTTAGAGGTGACACTTATTCTAAGATGTCGAGGTTATTCTTGAAACCTTCTAGTTATGGTAATGCACAGTACGTTTTGAGGCCTATGATGAGTTATGCTCCTTCTGACACCTCTTGTATGAGAAGGATTTCTCTGAAGTTCTTCATTGAGCAGAGTAGCAACTCTCTGAGCCCTTTGTCCTCCTGCAAGTTTATCTTTGCATATCTTTGATTCTTATTTCTGGGAATAGTTAGAGTATTCAGCTTTAGTAAATTATGTTTTTAGTGGTAAAATTTTAAAGCACCTTTATTTCACAAAAAGTTCTCATGGTATAGTTGTTGATACGTGTTAACATTTGTTGGAGAGCTGTGATGATAAATGCTTATTCTGACACCTCTTGTATGAGAGGGGCCCCCTGAGGCCTTTCCTTGAACGTACAGGCGATTACCTGAGCTCTCGATTTTCTGTCCAACTTGGGTTTACTTGGAGACAAGTGAGCTATTTAAAAGTAAGAATAATTCTAAATTATCAAATGACTCGTGATTCTGTAACCTTCTGCTAAGGATGTCATTTTGATCGACAGAGGGATTTTGAAAGTTGATGTTATTAATCATAGGATTGGAGTATTTGATTCTGTAACCATCTGCTAAGGATGTCATTTTGATCGACAGAGGGATTTTGAAAGTTGATGTTATTAATCATGGGATTGGAGTATTTGCGCCTTTCCTTGGTTATGCCCTATTTACCTCTTCCTAGACCAACAGCAATGATCTTGTTTGATTGATGCTGGTTAATTAGAATTTGCTTGGGTAATTTTGACAGCCTAAGAACTGGTATGAAAGTTATTCACAGGACATTTTGCCATCTCATCCATGTTGATGTCACGTTGCCTTGGAAGGGGTTTCTGTACGGTATCTCAATTGTTGTCGAATGATAAAACTTGTCCAACTCTTATGCTGAGTCCTTGTCTGGATGATACACCTTTGTGCAGGTATGATCCTTCCACGGGTATTTATGGAATGGACTTTTTCGTGGTGCTGGAGCGCCCTGGGTACAGAGTGAGCCGCCGCCGCCGCTGCAAGTCCCGCGTTGGAATCCAGCACCGACTCACGAAGGAGGACGCCATGAAGTGGTTCCAAGTCAAGTACGAGGGTGTCATCCTGAACAAGGTCCAGAACGCTGGCCAATCTTAAGTCCTTGCGTCGGCTGCACGAACCTCCCGGAGGAACTTGTGGGCTGCACTCGGGCAGTGCTATCCAGCGTTTTACTCACTGGACGGTGTATGGTAAACATTTTTGTTCAGAATTCGACCCGGTACGCTAGGTGAAAGGTCCCCAATTGACATTTTCTTAGTTCATCACTATTTAGCAGGGAATTTGCCCATCTATTGGATAGAAAAGTTGGATTGTCCTTTTGCTGCGGAATATTGATTTGTGATATTGTTCCTTTTAAGCAATTGCTGTCATTTTGAGACAAAAAGGCTCGAGTTCCTCCCAGTTCTTAATGGGCCTCGTATTTTAACTACCCTCTCGTTTCACATGCAGTCCAACTTCTAGTTAAAAGGTTCTGGAGCAATGTTTAATGCAAGTTTTTTCAACCAAAAGCACCTCTGAAACATCATCACAGATTCCAACCTAATCATTTCTGCAGACAGGTTCTTAATTAACTACCTTTTTAGCCACAAGCCCATGCAAACCGGAAGATTTCAGGACGAATCAAGTTCTTTCTCTTGGGTGGGATAAGGATTGTAATCAGATGGGCGACCGTGCAGCCCATTTAAGTCGGTTGGGTAGAAAGACTTTCTCCTCTAAAAGAAGGTAACACGAAATTATTGGATGCAAAATGCATATTTTGTGAAATATCTATTGGACTGAATTGTGATTCAGATGAGTGGGACTTGTAATAGATTATTGATAGTGACACTATCAAATGGCTTTAAATTTTAGTCAGTCTGTTTTAGGATATTTAAGTGGGCAAATTATTTAGAAATCTTTAATTGTAATAAAGAGGTTTTACTGTAAAAGAGTTTAAATTATATTGTAATGGGGGATAATATTTATTGTAATAAATTACAATTTTATCTTAGAATAGAAAATAAGTCAAATATATGATAAATATTTTTAATTAATTTACCCCGGACTTTTAATTTGTAGTCAAAATTAGAGCAAATTGGATACACGGTCACAGTACTACGTACGCTCCTTTTCCCGTTGGCGGACTGTATCTGATCTTGGGAATATGGAATCTTGGTGAAGAGGGTGGTGTAAGTGTTTAGTTATCTGGTAAATTTTTGTGCGAATTACTTGGATGTTATGATAGGATTTATAAATGAAAATTTTAAAGTATGTTTTAGTTTTGTTAATCTTCTACGCTTAGCTTTTAGACTCATCGTTGAACGTTTACTTAATACTAAAAGTCCTCAAGTCTTTTTAGAATGAAGTCCTTTATATTAACAGCACAAGAAGTTAGTGGACTAGTGGTACTTAAGGAGTGGTCTAGTGATTAATCCTCTATATACATCAGAACAAAGTCTCAAGTCTAACTCTCAGAGAAAGCATTTTTATTAGAAAATTTCTAAAAGACAATATAATAGACTAGTTTTCCAACAAAACGAAAGAGAAAAAGCTAGTGCCAAAAGACTTGCTTTCAAGAAAGGCTAAGCTTCTTGAGCATGTAAGGGCTGAACAGTTGTCAAATTGTGAGTAATAGAAAGTAAAGTGTAAAAGGCAAAGAGACAAAAGTTTTGGTTAATAGAAACTCAATTTGTTTCTTCTGAAGAGATGTAACTTTCTTTGTTCCTCAAATTTTGATATTCTCTTATAAAGCAATCACGTAATTAAGAGAGGGTAAGTGTGCAACAAAGTGTTATTCTTCATCACTGGGTATAAACTTATTGGAGGAATGCTCGTTACAAGGCAAGTCTAGTAACAAGTCCTATATGCGAATCATTAGTTGAGAAAGAGAAAAGAAAATTCTTATAAAATTCTTAACCAATAAAATTACATGACAAACAATTCAAATAAAATTTGTTACTAAACTTGACTGGTAATAATATTCTCAACTTCTCTGCGGGAGATCGTCCATTGTCTTTGTAGAGTGGATCCTCACGAGGTCCATCTGGAAGAAGCTAGCTAGCAGCTTTTCTGGACAGCTAATTAACAGGGATCCAGCTACTGTGATCCCCATTAGAGGGTTTTAATGTCGTCAGGGCTGGAAAAAGATGATCCATGCAAGATCATTTTGCATTCTATGATGGTGGGTGTTTGAAGAAGGCATACAGAATCAACTCATAAATGGAGGGCTTCTAGTGTTAGGCCTTTCTTGTGAACTTGCAAGGTGCAGTTTCAATATTTATATGAGGGATTATTATTATGTATACATATATTGAATTTCTATTATTATGTTTACCTACATAAATTCTCTAGTAACTAAACCATTTAACTTATAAATTTAATCAAGATAGGTTATCTGCCCTCTTCAAGCTGCAATTGAAAGTTGAATCATGTAGACTCCTATTCACTACTTTCTCAGACGTTGTTCATAAATTTGGCTAAAAGCTCTTAAGCTTAGCATGTCCTTTCTGCAGTTAGCCATCAAGGTTGCAACTTAATCGTTGTCATGCCACAAAATATCTCTCAACTTTAAAGATTGTGATCGACTATTTTCACACTGATATCTGTGAATTAAACTTAATTATTTATGCTATCTATCCTAATGTTAATTTGCGAGGCATGATGGGTAGGCATAAAGGAGAGAGAGACGTAAAGTTGTGCATGCCTACCAGGCCCTATCACGATTTTTTCTTTAAATTTCAAAGTGAATTAAGTCTTTCTCCATCGCATGAGGGTCATAAGAGAGGGTTGACTGCAAAGGTTATCACTATAAGTTCTACTTAAGAGTAAGATCTGATCCTGTAACTTATCTTTGGAAGAGTTAAGATTACAATTGAGTACTTACATTGCTTCAGGTGCTTGTGTAGAGCATTTTGTTCTTCCCCTAGTACTCGTTCATGAACAGGTCATCATCCTGTAGTTAGAGACTCCAGTTTAACAGTTTCATGTATTTTTTTTGTGAGAAATATTTTGTGCTCGACCTCTCGTTCACAGATATAAATAGTTGTGGGCTCTGTTATTATGTTGACAACAGATCCACCCTGTTTGTGTTTATGACCGGATACCGGACACATCCTGCAGCGTATAAGCCAAACTCTCCTCAAAGTGTCATCCAAACAAAGCTGTTCTTTTCCTTGCACGTACTTTGCTGGTGAACAAAATAATCTAAGGTGGCTAAATTAAGTCAGTAGGTGAATCCCTTGAGGAAGTCTGTGTCTCTGTGCGTGTGTGGTGTGTGTGAGGGTGAATATTATATAATATAGGATATATATATATAGAGAGAGAGAGAGAGAGAGCAACAAGTAATATCCGATTAATGGCCTGCCAAAAACAAGAAGCCAGGGACATCACAACAGTAGTACTAGAATGTGTCAACTAGGAAACACCAAAAAAAAAACCCAAAGAACAAAAGACATAAGGGACACATGATCAATCAACATATCAAACGCTTCAGTGCTTTCAAACACCTTACCGCCAAAGCTGAAAGGAGGGGGAGGGGAAAAAAAAAAAAGGGTGGGGGGCACTGATCGAAAGAGTAACGAACACATCAGATGACTTAGCCATTCTCCCTCCCTTTACACCCATCAACACATCAGTGGCGTCTCCATCCTTGGGGAAAGAGAGGAGATGGATCGAAATCACTTGGATCTAGAGTGAACTGTGAAGGAAACAAGAAAAGGAGAAAGCTAAAAGAAGAGAGAACTCTTCACCACCTCTGGAAGAACGACTACTACATATGATCATATGTGACTGAGGCCACAGAAAAGCCAACCACCCATGATAGACAGCGACAATGGTACTCTCATATCAGTGGGTTCGAGGTGGAGGCGCCATGGCTGTTCATCACGCCGGCCCACAGACCGAGGCCTCCAGAGTACCCGAACCCGTCGCGGCCGACGTCGGCGCAGCCCTGGTCCTGCCACTCCAGGGACAGCAGCTTGCTGGTACTGGGCTTCATCTCCACGGCGTTGTGGTCTTCCTCTTGGCCGTCCAGTGGCAGCCCCAGCCTCTGGCAGGAGCTCATGAACATGCCGCCGCCGCTGCTGTTGCCATTGCCCTCGACGGGGAACCCTAGGGGCGAGACACCAGCGTCGAAGCCCGAGGAGGAAGGGAACCCGTGGCCCAGCTCCCCAAGAGTTCCACCCATGCCACGGACGACGTCGCCCCCTCCGCCGCCGCCCAGGAAGAGGAGGTTCCTAGGGTTCCCCAGGACAGCGCCGAACTCGCCGCCATCCACGCCGCCGTGGCTCTCGAACATGGCGTCGTACTTGCACTCCAGCAGGTTGAGGCCAATGTGGGGGCCGCTCGCCAGCGAGCCCAGGTGGGACAGATGCAGGGCCGGGAAGGAGGAAGAGAGGTGCAGGTCGGCGCCGTCGCATAACGACGAGGCCCCCGCTGTAAGCGGGTTGAGGGGCAGCGGGGGCGGGGCGTGCTGCTGCTCGGGTGGCTTCTTGGAGCCGGGGCGCTTGTTCTTGCGGCATCCGCCGCCGACGGGTACGTTTCGGAGGGAGCCTCCCTTGGTCCAGTACCTACGGCAGGTCTTGCAGAAGTACCTCGGCTGGGAGAGGCTGTAGTTGTTGTAGTAGCAGAACTTGGTGTGGGTGGAGTCGCAGCGGGGGCACTTGAGGGGCTGGTCGTGCTGGGGCGCAGCCGCCGCTCCATCACCGGGGACCTGGCGCAGGAGATGATCTCCCCGGCGCCGGAGGGGGAGGAGGAGTCATCCATGCCACCGCACTCCTCGTGGACGATGCTCTGATCAGTACACACGCAGCCACACACACCCACCATGAGAATAAGAAGAAGAACAACAACAACAAAGTGGCGACATGATCTGTTCTGTCAGATGTGTAGTCTTGGAATGTCCCCCTCTCCCACCTTCTTATCATCAAATTTTGTGCAAACAGTGGCGGGCAGGGGAGGCCTATTATTGGGAGTGCAGAACACGAGAAGTGGGAGCTCTAGGACTTTGTGAAAGAGGTTGCAAGTACACAAAATATGCCATTCTTTTATCATTTCGGGACATTTAACTAGTGTGGGTATGAAAGATTGAAAGGAAAAAAGCACGCGGGAGATATGATATCCAGCCATCCTGTCAGGTTTTCTAGAATCATACTTATGATCTCTCTCTCTCTCTCTCTCTCTCTCTCTCCATGTGAGTGTATGATGCAGCGCCCCTCTCTCTCTCCCCCACCCCTCTCTCTTTCTACATGTGTTTGTGTGATGTATGTAACATTCAAACTCCGGCCTGGAGGTGATGTCTGACACCTTCGACAAGACTCAGACAAAAGAAGGGTGGAATCATATTGACAATAAACTTGTTCAGAGTGATCATGCCGGAATCCAAAGAAACACAATTCTCGACATTGATTAGCTTGGCAGCTTCCAAGGTGGAGGCAAAGACCCGTCAAGATGATGTAGACAGATCTAAATTAACAGCTATCTGGGCGAGCTGCCGGTTCCATGCAGGATATAAATGGCATGCATTCCCCGAGGCAGCAACACGTCGATCAAGTGACCATCCACAATATCTTTAAGAAGAAATGAGGTCAATAAAATGAAAGAATATGGAGATCGGGAGAAGGATGCCAGCAAGCAAGGGAGCCGCCAAAACGGAACAGTTCTCCACCTGATATATTTGTTCTTCCCTCTAACCGGAGAAACTAAGAGAAAAGAAACTAGAAATATATGAACACGCTGCAAAAGATTCAGCAGCAACAACATAACAGGCAGTCTCGAAGAAGAAAACTTCAGAAACTTCTCAGGATCGAATATACAACGCACAGAAAGAAGAGAATGGTGAGAGTAGGAGCAAGGGCCATACCTTGAGCCAGTCCGTGGTATCCATGTGTGCATGCGTGGAGCAAGCAACCATGAACACAACTACATGCAACAGAAAGGATTCAGAAACCGAGCGCGGGGATCACAGCGCCACAACTGCGCTCACATTCCCCGGAGCCATCTTCCCCCACCGAACACCTGATCAAACCCTCCGGAATGATCAACCTTGACAGCTCCTACAATGACGGCCTCCAAGTGGGAGGAAAGGGCAGATGAAAGAGAGGCATTTGGTAATCAAATCCAAAGCTCAGAGCCGGAAGGAGGCGTGTAGGGACACCAGAATCGGGGGGAGAGGAACTGGCATGGTGGTGAACTGTTGGACGCCCATGATGTGAATTTGAAGGCAACCGGGGAACCATAAAAGGGAGAGGTTAAAGAAGGGATGGCGGGGCTACAGCTCCAGTCTCTTTCACCATCCCTGCTGCCACCGCCCCCCCCCCCCCCCCCCCGCACCCACCCCCTGTCGGGTTTGATAGGAAAGGAGCCAACATGAACTGGGCTATGGCGGAAGGCAAGAGCTAGCGTTCGCCATATGACCTCATGGGTCAAGTTACTTAGCAGCTGGATGATAACTGGAGTCCTTCCGGTGAGAAAACTAAGTGCTTACCTATGCGACCAAAATTTGACTTTATTCGACTTTGATTAAATATATGATCCATATATATATCTATACAAATACATCGAACAGCTAGCTAGCTAGAACCACATATCAAGCAAGAAGAAAGTAAGCAAAAGGGTCATATGTTCTTGACATAAAAATAGAGTAAGGATACCAGTCTAGGATGGCCTGCTTTAAAATCGGATGCCCATCATTCTTTCTTAATCATCTGGTATTCGAGTTAACCCTAGCAAAGCTTCCTCTCCAATCCCCATGCCAGCCTCAGGGCTTCAGCATAAGGCGAAGCCGGCTGGAGCTACGTAGCCGAGCCGAGCCGATCCAGGAATCGGGACACGTGGCGGTCATCATGATGTCACAGTACGCGGAATATATCGGACGTCGGAAAAGCGGGACGCCCCCGAAAACCGAAAGCCCACTCCAGCAGGGTGGGCCGCGGGGGGCCCAATAAACAGTACCACCCCTAAAACTACGGCCCCACCCACCACCACCACCACCCTGCGGGCTCCCGGCTTTCCTCGCTCTCCCTGTCCAAGCAAGGTATAGATTCTCTCCAACACAACTCTCGCCAGCCCCACGTAGAGAGAGAGAGAGAGAGAAAGATGCATGGTTAGAATCCCGGTGCAAACCCGACGAGGTGGCCCCACCTGCCCCGTCTGTGGGGGTGATCGGGGCCAGGGAAGAGTAGTGATGGAGGTGGTGGCCATGGGTTGCATGGTGGAAGCAGTGGGAGCTCACACATGGCTGTGGTCAGATCTTATAGCTAGCTTGGGATCTGAGAGTTGTTTCTGTGAGGAGAGAAGTAAGTAGTGTAGGCGTGCTGGGGCTTTAGGGAGGTGGTGTCTTCTGGTCAAAAAGGGGGAAGGCCCTGTTTAGGAGACTCTACCCCCTGGCTCATGTTCTCCTCTGATGTGTGTGTGTGTGGTGTGGGTGAGTGAGAGAGAGAGAGAGAGGAAGGGAGGAATGTGAGAGTCTTGTTTCAGAAAATACAGCAGACAGAGTTGAACCCGGGAGTCTTCTTTCGGACAACATAGGGCATGGCAGGAGAAAGAGAGAGAACTACTTCCATCTCTCCACCATGTCTTTTGGGTACTTAGGAATAGGGGAGTATCACGAAAAGAAGTAAAGAAAAGAGGGGTCACTTGTATAAATATGATTTTATATTGCTGAAGTCGATCTCCAATCCATAAAAATCGTTGCTGATTAACTCCGAATTTTCGAGATGAGAAGTTTGAAGAAGTTTTGAAGGATTCCTTGCACGTGTCGGGTGAAACCTCCACCAAGTCGAGCAAGGACGTCAATCCCTTGATGGCCTTCCTGAACTCTGCAACTTGGTATGAAAGATGGTGGAACTACTCAGGGGAGATTGAGAATGGTTGTTTTCACTTCCAATGGTTACCTTGGTAAATGTCATTTGGACGAGCAATTCCTTTGCTTCTAATCAGAGCTATTGCAAGTACTTCGCTTTCCATGGATAGTGTCAATAATGAAATCGATCTCAAACTATAAAGAACATTGCAGATTGACTCTAAATACCCAAGACAAGGAACTTGATCTTGCTGACCAATGAAGAGGGAAGTCGAAGTTGTAGATAATCGGTGTTGAAGTTGATCCTATCTACAATTGCAAGAAGTCAAATTCGAAAAGGAGTTTTCAAAATCGACTTTTCGACGCTCAAATTAGATATTGATATGAAAAGGGAAACGAAGGAAACATGTGTGCTGTGAGAGATCAGAGAGAGGGGGGGGGATTCAGTTCAGCCGAGATCTTGTATGAAGATAAATTTTACCCTTTTATCCATGCTCATAGGTCTACTTTTATAAATTGAGAGCTTAGACTCAGCTCAGACTCCTTGTGTAAGACAAATTCCGAGAGATCATAGGACAGTCGACCGAGACTCCCGTTGGAAGTCTATATGCGCCATTGGATAAGGCTCCGAGATAAAGTTCTAGTAATAACAGTTCGAAATCCCCTGTCAAGAAGACTGGGGATAGTGGAGGTAGACTCCCAGCGGCGGTAAAAATTTGAGTCACAGACAGTCATATTAGACAGATCATTATATGGGCTAAGGCCACTATTGAGCCGACCATCATCTAGGTGGGGATAGCCACTGAGCCCAAGATTGGACTAATAATGGGGCCGCTACAAGTATTGGGCCGACCATATCGGAACATATCATGTATATTTATACATCAAATAGTGCATATATGGCTCACTGTTTAAGTCGCGTCGCACACCACTCGTTCTTTTGATAAGAAGTTTTTTCTTCCATAAACTTTATCACACTTGAGATATCATATCCCTCGGTTATGATAACTTTGTATTCCGATAATAGAGAGTACATGTCTTTAGATTCTTAAGAAGAGTATCCACATAAACAAACAACCGAAAGGGTGGAAGCAGTGGTGGCCGCAACTGGTGCGTCCCAACTACGTCGGTCGCCACAGTTCGCACTGGAGTCGGTCCCTCCAGCGGCAACCCACCTACTACTACTACTACTACTTAGATAGCGTAGTTATATATATGTATATGTAACTGGTGCGTGTTCATGGGGAGAGAATGTAGCATGCGCATCTTCTCAGCCTTTGTTGCTTCCATTCCTCGGAGAATTTCTTGGATAACAAGTTATAGGAGAACAAGCTCGGCATCAGTGTCAAGAGAAGAGGAGATAGAAGATAAGAAAGAAATGTTGTGTTTGCAAGGTGTTTACTGTTGTATATGGAGTTTAGTATCATATTAAAAACTTGATTATGTGGTTGTGTTTATTATTTAGATCCATTTTTCGTTCCTTACTAGGTGCTATTTTCCATTAAACATATATGTTTTGTTCTGGAAGCAATACCTGAACAGGAGATTGCCCTGCATGACCGAGCTTCAATTTATTCCATAGTAAAAGAGATCTTAAAATATATTATTTTGAAGACAAACTCTGGAATTTTCTCTCTAGCAGATATCGTTGATGGAATGGTGGAAGAGATGTAGCCCTGATGCAACATTGCAAATTTCAGTACATGATGGTGTAAAGAGAATAGAGACAAAGTAGTACCATCCTCAGAAAAAATAATAATAATTGTAAAAGATCCTAATTAAACATCTCAGGGTGGCCAAGCTGCGAACACCATCTCTTCCATCTGGCCACAACAGCACATAAGAAGAAGGTCAATGACCAAAGTTCCTACACATAACAATCTTGACACTGTAATAAGCCATTGCGATGATGGGGTCCTTGGCAAAGTCACCTGCCGGAAACGCCAATAGCCCGAGCCAACTTTTAGTAATGTAGCGTTCTTGATGATTTATACAATGTAATGTTACAAGATGATGAAGAAGTTGGAAATCCCAAGTTTTTCTGCTGATGAGGAATGTCACTAATTGGAGAGCTGAACAATGGAGTTGCATATTTGTTCAGATCCTTTATCCGACAGAAAGGAAGAAGAAAGAAATGGGTTTAGACTGGGTATTTCATCCCCACCCCCCACCCCCTTTTTCTTATCTACTAACTATGTAAAGAACATTTCTTTACAAATATTCCATCCCTCATGGTGAATTCCAGGGTTTCAGCGATAGAAAAATATAGGGAGATCCTTACGTTCTTGTTCAAATGGGGTTATTTGCAGAAGCCATGGGAGAAAAGAAAGAGAACAAGTCAATGTCAGATGGCCGGCAAACCATGCATTCAACTTTTCATGGAAGAGATCACATGGTAGGATGACAAAATTGCAGCACTTCAAAAAAACTATTTCATTGGTGATAAACTCTCGTCATGACAACACACATCTTTCTTTGAAAGAAAAAAAAAATGTAAACCCTCAAATGCGCTTCAGAAAAATACAGGTATATACATCTACAGGATTACAGCGCACCACAGGCTCTCCGCGTAGGTACATCACCTTAAGTTTTAACAGCAACGTGCATGGAAGAGCTGCAACTCTATGCTGTCCTGCAAAGGCAACAGTAATGCATCGGGGGTGGAAACACAACTATAAAACTGTACGGAATCGAATTAACTCCATACAATTTGCCAATCACCCACAAAACATTTCAAGGAACGATTCATCATCTGCGAAATTGATGAAAAATGACTAAGCAAAGAAAAAATAAGAATTGAAAGCCAGCTATTCACAGTACCAATATAAGACGCACTATTGGACAGTCAAATCTTACTTGACATTCTCTACTTTTTGAAGATTATTCATGCGTGTATATGTTCCTTGTTCGAAAAACTATGATCCTTGCACTAACAGCACTAGAAACTCTATCCTAACGACATTCAAGCATATTTATGGCTTCAGCTGCTTCTTATCCAATGGCGTTTGCGCATCTTTGCATTGAAGCAGTAACAATTAAATATATTCAGCAAAAGAGCTTGCACGCATGAATGGAAAAGTTATAGGCATGAGTTCCTTTAACACTAAAACAACAACAGTGAATTCAATGTAACATTACTATTGAAGGACATCAAAAAATTTACAACCAAATCATACATTGATTAAGCTTCATTATAACTTCCTACTTTAAGTCACTTCAGTTGCCTAATGCTGATCAAAAGCAAAAAACAAGCATGTAATACATGAAGGAGATGCAGGCACAGAAGTAAACATAGCTTTTCATCTATACTTTTTTCTGACATTTATTGAAAAGCATATCACATGTTATTTAAGAGAAAATAATCAAACAGAGTTGGATTCCAATAACATAACTCACTGAGAGAGGTTAAAAGGAACTCTCAGAACTAAAAATAGATGAATAAGCAAAGTTAGTAGGATAAACATAAAGAAGCCAAAGGATCAAAATGAGACCAGGTTTCTTACGGAAGATAGAATCAAGGCAAAATGAGACATGCGAATGTCAGCCTTTTCAACTTAAAGCATGCTAGTTTGGTCAACTTCTCGTCGAGTCATTTTTCATTGCAAAGTTGATCTGAGTTATAGAATTACAGCTGTCTAAGGTGGCATTGAAAATGTGATCATATAATAGACTATTTTCAAAATCTGTTCACTTATCACTGTCACATTAACATCTTACTGATATTTTATTTCTCAAAATCCATCTCACTCTTCTGAAGTTTATCTTAAGGAGGATTATCAAGAGGATACACCATCAGGACCTTCTCCTTCTTTTGTCTACCTGACATGTCTCCCACAAAACCTCATCGTCCATAAGATGAGGCATCCAATTTTGCTTGGACACACTTATGGCATGTCAAAGATTCCAATTCCTATGACGACTCTATCCATATTCACTTCCAAGGATACCTAACGGAAATCATCACAATAAGAAATTCATAAGGTGTTAAAGTTGAAGAGAAAAATTAGCTGATTCAAGTCTTCAATTATATATCAGCCTGCTAGCTTTTAAACTTTGCATGTTACTACATAAGCAAATGGACTAGACAGATATGCATATAATCCTCCTTTGTGGAAATCTAATGGCCCAATGAAGTTGAAGTATAGCATAACAGCAAAAAATAGAACGCACTACAAAGATCCCCAGCTAAAAAGCAAACAATTTTTAATGAGCAAAATCCAAAACATTTAAACCGGCAGGAATGCATTTGTCCAGCCTGTCATTTGGACTATTCTACAGCATAAACAACAATATTTCTGAAATGAACATTCATCGAAAATAATTGAAGTATTGTATCTGTGGAGGCATGGTTTCTTGGGAGAAGAGAGCCTTGCATATAAGCACACATTTATTCTCTTTTTCAAGGAAAAGGACAAAACCCTGAATAGGGGACAATAATTCTTGGGAAGGGAACACTGAAATTTCACGCATCTTCATTGGTGTTGTCTGTGAGAACCGAACGAGAGGCCATGCAGCTTGTCCGAACATCTTGTCTTCACAAAATCCGCACAACCTTATCCTCACTAAAGGGGGAGCTGTGTAGAGGCATGGTTTAGTCCTACATTGGAGATAAGTGAAAATAAGTGTGTGCTTATAAGCAAGGCACATGCCTCTTCTCCCAAGAGAGCCCTTTTCCAATGAAAAAGACAAAATCCCGAATAGGAGACAATACTTCTTGAGAAGGGCACGCTGTGTATCTAAAAGAACAAGATAAGAACATAAGAACCAGAAGCTCTTCTTAAATACTAATTGGAACTTACTTGTTCAAAGGGAGTGAAGGACTAACTGGAAAACATCACTTTCAAATATTGGGTGGTACTTTTATCCTGAATGTTAGTTATCATGTTTATTGCAACTGAGATTAGAGAGAAAAATTAGAAAATTAATATACTACACCACCTATCTTTTCCTAGGGTGAGGGGAGGATAAGGAACCAATCCATGGAAATTGTTCTCCCAATTGTGCAACATGATGTAAACTCTTTCTCATAAAAATTGCCACCAAATTTCTGGGGCATTCACCTAAATGACTCAAAATATCTTATGACATCTCAAATGGCAGATGGAAGAAATTTATTACTCCCCTTTGACATAAATATTTCTCCTTTGAATCTCATGGTTTTTATCTGAGATTGGCTTGGCCTCCCTAACACCCAGTAAGAGGAAGGGGTAAAAAAAGACAAGATGGACTAAGACAGGTTAGTTTTAACAGTGCCGTGTTAACAAAGTTCATCTGTTGTGATGAATGCTCTCCAACAATATTTCTAGATGAATTATCATACCAAATGATTGTCAGTCCTTCTAAGATCATCATTACCGTCATCATGGAACTACTGTTAAAACATGAATTGTTGACGAGCAACACCTCAATGCCTTTTCTCTCACTGCTGTCAAAACAATTTCATTATGGCTTCAAGACAACCAGCCCCCATTTTTTCTTTCTTTTTTTCTTTTCCTTTGAAGTGAGGTTTTGTATTAATATAGAGTTTTCCTCTAAATCAAAGCTATTAAGCAACTAACCACTCAAAGACAACTTAGAAGTGTTTTTTTTTCTTCAAAGCAAGCAAAATGTTACTTTCCTGATGTGAGATTGAACATCATATTCTGGCAAATTCAACTTCCGACCAGCGTATCCCACTTAATCAGTAAAAAGCAGCAATAATGGAAACAAACATTTCAAACACCATAGACTAATGCTTGAACAGTTGAACTGATGTAAATAAAACCAACACATCGTATTAAGTAGAACAGAAGGCATAAACAAGGAACGGCAAATTTTGGAAATCCAGGGACCAGACCCTTCCACGCTTACCCCTTTCATCCCCAGAATCCACAGCTTTACACGATCGCGATCTTGGCGCCGACCTCTTCGAGCTGCTTCTTGGCTTCCTCTGCCTCCTCCTTCGAGACAGCCTCCTTGAACTTCTTCGGCAGCCCCTCGATCAGCTCCTTCGCCTCCTTGAGCGCTAGGCTCGTCAGCGCCCGGATGACCTTGATGGTCGCGATCCTGGCGTTGCTCGGCACGTCCTCGATGACGACGTCGAACTCCGTCTTCTCCTCCACAGCCGCGCCGTCGGCGTCCGCCCCAGCGCCGGCGGATCCCGCGGCGGGGACGACGGCGGCCGGGGCGAAAGAGGCGGCGGAGATGCCGAGGCGGTCCTGAAGGAAGTCCACGAGGCACTTGGCGTCCTCGAGGGTCAGCTTGCTGATGTCCTCGACGAGTTTCTCCACGTGCGGGGGCACGGCGACGGCGGCGCGCGGCGAGAGAAGGGAGGAGGCCCGTCTGGAGGGCCGGGGGAAGGGAGCGGGGCCGCGGGAGGGGAACCTGAGGGCTATACGAGTGCGGAGGAGGAGGGCGGAGGGAGCGGAGGAGGGCTTGGAGTAGGAGAAGAGGGAGAGGGTGGAGTGTGTTGCTGCCATTGCTGCTGCCGCCCTCTTCTGCTGCTCCTCTGGTTCGAGTTGCAGGGAAGAGGAGGCGAGCAGGAAAGAAAGAGAGAGAGAGATAGGATATGGGGAGAACTGAGAAGAGACCGGAACAGACCGTTGTGGATTGTGGGGGTTTGGATGGCGAGTGTTGGCCGTCTGATCTGTGTTTGATTAGAGGGAGTAATAGATGTCATATTTTTGTATCACCATGTTTTGCTATTTACAAAAAATAAATGTTGATATAAGATAAATGTTACTATAATTGTGTCAAAACGTTTTGCTGTGTCACTGTAATTGGAGATTCTTATGTGAAGGGTAATTCTAGAGAAAAAGTGATCCATCATAGTGGCACAAAAATATGGTACGATAACATGTTTTTATCTGTACTTTTTTCTCTTTTCTCTTTTAAATTTAAGTAGTTTAATTATTTAGTTTTAAACTTAAAATTATGACATTTCTTATTAACCATGTTCTTTGACCAAAGGTAGTAAATGGTGACAACAGTGGTTATATTGTCTTCACTAGTATTATATTGCCCGACTGATTTCTAAATAAAATTACATGTTATTTTCTATCCTCCTAATCTTCAGCATGATCTTAAGTTTGTGGTTCTAATATTTCAAATTTTTAGAATATAGGAGTTCCATATATGGAGCACGGTTGGACGTAGCTTATCCTTAGTAAAACTGATTTCTCGATTTAATCTAAACGAGATTGTTAGTAAAACTCTCCTATGCAAGAAATTTCGCAAATTTTCCTCAATTTTCTGTATTAAAGTTCATTAAGGATCTACGGTTGGAATCTTAACTTTCTTGTAAAAGATGTAGAAAAAATTCTTAGAAGATTAGATAAGGTGAGAAAGAGGTCTAAGTATTGGACTTATTTTTGGACCCAAAAATGATGGGCTCCAAGTATTGGGCTTTTATATTGACTTTGGTTCACATGTTATTGGGTTTCGTTGATGGGCTCCTCAACATTTGATGATCTATCTAATCCATCTAGATTGGAAATTATCGTCCGAACCTATTATTTATCTCTCAAGACTCTATGAGCATGGTTGGTATTTGAATAGATCGGAGATAAAAATTTTAAAATTTTGAAAATATCTTCGTTTTATTTCCGATCTATCTAAATATCAAATATGTCATATCTGATCAAAGAATCTTTTACGGGAAAAAAAAATCACAATAGTTGGATAGAGGAAATCCACCACCCTCCTACACTTCCTTTTGTAAAGTTCTTGCTGCCCTCCAATATTGCATAGGGATCCATTAAGCCCAAATAGTGTATTCTCTAAATAAATCATTCAGATATTGTCATCTTTAGTTGAAGAAAAATATTTGTTATTGTCATCTTTAGTTGAAGAAAACTATTTGTTATCTAGTAAAAATAAATATTAAAACTGTGTTCGTAAATACATGTGAATAGATCTTAATATCATGTTAATAACAAAGTCTACCTCATATGTGTCTACGAAAATTTTTGTCAGAGAAACAAAAGTTGAATGGGAAAAAATACAGTTTTAAAGTCGATGAACCTCGAACATGGATTAGTTGATGTCTTTTCTTATAATCCCAACATTATACTAATATTTTAAACTATCAAGAAAAAAAAAACGCTTGCCCACCTTCAAATAGGATAATGGATGCCCACTTTCCTATGAACCCTAACTTTCAAGCACCCGTTTGGACAGGGGAGTTCCACGTCAGCTCTTACGTGAGCCATATCTTTTCAAGCCAATACAAAGAATTAATCCATGCAAGAACAGACCGGCGATTGGGTCATAATAGCTAGATCGATGGGCAGGATCCCCCATGTGGGGGGAGGTAGGAACTGGTCAATTTGCTAAAATTTTAAAATGCAAAGCATGTGGACAACATCAAATGCAAGTTATTGGTATTAGTTCTTTCATGTCATGCTTTGACTAAGTATTATATATAAATAGTCATTGGAAGTAGAGAAGATCATGTGCATATGTGTTAACCCTCTCAAGTCAACTTTTGGTGGTCGACAAATTTGACAGAAGGTTTCCTTTTCTTCGTCCTTTTTTGTTTGATCCATGAAGACTCATATGCATATGCATACTTGATGTCTTCCCTATTCAACAATGTAACAATCATATATAGTCATCATGTTATAAAGTGATGCATGTTCATTTGGCACTTGATTCAACCACGAAAAACCCATTCTTTGCACATGAGGGTATCAATGGGGAATAGCCTTAAATGTCATTTGACCAAGTTTTTTGGATATGCATCTACTTTTTTTCCCCCTCCAAAATAGATTTTTAAAAAAATAATAATTCCTTTATGAAGGAGAATTAAGTTCAACCCAAGGACAGCATAGACCCTTTCTTTTAAGAGATGAGAGTCAAAATGTGTGAGTTGAGTTCATTAGAAGAATCGAGATCAGGAGAATAGGAGAGAGTGAATGAGCTTCTCTTGATCAATAATTTACATGAAACTTGTTACTAGACCAATCAATAACAAGTATTCTCAAAAGAGTAATATCAACGGGCGAATGCAAATGTTTTCAATATGTTTTTGTTAGTTTTACTCTCTATAATCTTTTTCCAATTAGCTTTTAATATTTCATAATTTGATTATTTAACTTTGAATGCAGGGTTGTCAATTGGGTCAGACTGGCTCGGAAGTTCAGCCGATTTTAACCCGATTTGCGTCGAAAAAATTAGTCCCTCTAAATTTTTGGTCCAGCCTGGCCGATTGGAAAAGAATAGGGCCAGACTTAGATTTTGTGAGGTATGGCTCACTCGGCCCTAAATTTTTAAATATAAATATAATTTATATTAAATATAAATTTATATTTAGAAAGAGAATTTATTTTATTTTTATAATAAATTTACTCAAAATATAATCATTTATAAATTAAATATTAATATAGATATAAGTAAAATATATATTGTCTTTTATAAATATGTTATAGTGGATATATTAAAATTATATATAATATAAATAAAATAATATTCTTATATTTTCGAACTAGACCAGATTTTTCTTAGGCCCGGGCCAGACCACTCATACCGGACTATCCTCCGGCCTAGGCCGGGTCGGGACAAACTTTAAAAAAAATCGAATTGAGTCAGACCTAAGAAAATTGGTTCAAATTTGGCACATTAACATCTCTATTTGAATCCAAAAAAATCTAACTTCTTCATAGATAGTCGTTTCCACTAAGGTTTTTTAATGAATTATCTGTCGTCGTCAAAGGAGCACGCAGGATGAAACATAAAAAGAGCCTGAGCAAGAAAATATTAAAGATGTGTGTGTGTGTGGGGGGTGGGGGGGGGGGGGGGAGGGGAGGTGGCCACCGCCACCCAAACGTTGGTCGCCCCTGCTTGCCGTTCCTTAGTCGTTTTCGCTAGTGAATATTAAAAAATTTGTCTTCTTCTTTCTCTAGTCAAGAGTAGGGCTGCCAAGGATATCCGATTTCCGACTTTCCGATCCGTTTCCGACCTTTCCGTATCCTTTTTCCGTTTTCGATTATTTTCCGATTTTCCGTTTTCGTTTCCGATAAGATTATTTTATTATTTAAAAATATATACTCTTAAAATCTTTATTTCTTAATATTAAAAAACTTTAGACTAAGTTTTAGCTTCTCTTTAATTTGTAAATAGAATATAATTAACTTATCTCTCTCGTAGTATGTATTATACATATTATTATCAAAGACATCTTTACCATTGTTTATAATACTATATACATCTACCATTGATCGTACAAATGTTTCCGATTAGTTTCCGTTTCCGACCGTTTCCGATTTTCTTATAGGAAATGGATGCGAAATACCATTTTCGATTCCGACTCCGACCCGTTGGCAGCCCTAGTCAAGAGTTAGCAAGGAATGATTTAGATTGTGTGAACGTTCTCCTGTAATAATCAAAGCTACCGTGGCTAAACTTCCATGGGATTTTTTTTAAGCTTTGGATTAGATAGTTAGAATGGGGTCATAATATAAAAGATTTTAGAGACTTAAAAAAATATAAGTGAACTTGCATTAATAAATTAAAAAAAAAGGCTTAAACTTTAAATTTTTAGACTCCGATGCATCCACTTGCCCATTCTCCTTATCAATCTCCATGAGAAATAATAATACTCATCTTTCATGTAATTTAGAGGTACTTTTCAACCTTTTTTTATGGCGAACGTAGAGGTGAACATAGTAAAGAGAATATTTTTTACTCGCCTAATAAATTTTAAAGTGTAGATTTATGATAAAAGGGTCAAAATGTGTTTCATCACATGAGAAATATTTAATACTCGGTTAAAAATTTCTCGCCCGAGTTATCCACTCTCATAAAAAAGGTGTGAGCTTCACTATCATCAAAATGATGAGACTTCTCGTTTAATGTCCGATCGAGTATTAAATATTTCTCTGATCATATACACCCTCCATTAGTTATTTTATTCTCGATCGAGTTATCCGTGCTTATAAAATAGGCGTGAACTCTACTACCAACGTAATAATGATGCTCTCTACTTATGAGTGTTGATAATATTCGATCAAATATTAAATATTTCTCTCATCATGCACACCAATATTTATTATCTTAATAAAGACCAATAAACTTGATACCATGATTTTACATGGTCGAACCAATGAGACTGCCGAGTACCAACAAGGTTCCCAAGAGGCCAAAACTTGGTTCCTCTTTTTTTGCTCTCCACCAATGTCTGAAGGCCAGGTATATTGCAGATAGAAGGGGTGGTTTCGGTTGGGGGGCAGCAATTGAGGTGGGGAGTGCTTCGTCTGCATCCGACCGCCCAGCTGCTCTTCTTCGCCTTCTCGTTTCATACGCCAGCGATGGGCAAGACAAGAGCTCGGGCGTTTCGTGGAATAGAGCACGCACAGCCGATAAGCTCTGACCCATGGATAAGAGGGAGAAACGGGGACCTGGGTTCGGTTGAGGAGGAAAAAAGATTTGTTTTTTGTTTGGCTTGTACCGAATCCAATCTACTTGACGGCGAGGTCGTCCAGCGCAGGCGTCGCAGGGGGCGTTCGAAGAACGCCCAGCAGGATCCGCGTTTCTGCGCATGCTCACGTCGCCTTTTGCGGTGCCGTGTCGCCGCCTCGTGATATAATCCCAAGAAGGTGAAGGGGAAGGGGAGGGAAAGCCTGAGGTTGGGGTGGCGGGGGAGGTAAGAGAGAGAGAGAGAGATGGGTAGGGCGTTTGTTTATGTGATACTGGGGGGTGGCGTCGCCGCCGGGTACGCGGCCCTGGAGTTCACCAGGAGGGGTGTTAACCACGGCGAGCTCTGCATCATCTCTGAGGAACCTGTAAGTCTCTCTCTCTCTCTCTCTCGCTCGACGATCAATCCTTTTGGCGGTGTTGGTGCTATACGAGATTCTTAGATGGGGGCGGCAAATTTGTTTTGTCGTATTGACCAAAGCCAGCCTTTTGTTTTAGGTTTGTCTTTATTTTGCATGTGAGTTTTAGGAGATCTTTGGTCTCTATCCGTTCTTGTTGAAGAACGATTGCAGATGACTTGACAAATGGAATGCTTGAGGCAGCCAGAAGAGAATCAGAGATGGTTCACCACCTAGTGATTTTGCGGTTCAACCCATGATGTTTAGCACTGGAATGAATTGTCTGCTTGTTCTGATCGATATGTTCTGGGATTACAGCTGATCATGACATATTGCCTGTTGTCTGCTTGTAGGTTTCTTTTGGTCTATGAGATTAGGTCGGCATCCCACTGGGATTGCGGCAAGTGAGGATGGGACTTAAGCAGGCTCCAATCCTCACTTGCACATCCCTTGCTGACACCTTTTACCTGCAGAAAGCACCGTTTTAACTGGTTTCTCCCAGTGGACAGATACAATCCTTGGCGTATTGTCAGTGTCATATTTTTAAACTGAGAAAATAAAAACAATATTCAGTAGACAAATACAACGATAAGCAGTACTCGGTATTTTTGTGCTAAAGGGGAACCAGCTGCATCTTATGGAAACTGGTTTAAGGGCTTAGTGGAATATGTAACTGATAATCAGAGACTGCTTGAGTTGCATCCTCACCTCATGTTAGAGGATCCACAATTCCACACTTCTTTGATAGAGGGGATTTTGATCAAAGCAGGAATAGGTGCTGGAGAAGAGTTAGGAGATTGATGCTAGAGAGAACCCAGAAGGAGATAGGAGAGCAAATGTAGGGACTTTGTGTCTTATACAACAAAGACAGGACAATGGAATCAAAGAAGGAGATAGGAGGTAGGAGATAGGTGCTGTGCTTGATGTGTGAGTTAGATTTATCTCTAGAGGAACTACCACCAGTGGGATATTTGAACCAGTTTCAACGACTTGGGGCTCTCAAAGCCATGCTGTCCTCGCTCAGGTTTTGAGTTGGCTTGGCACAATTCATTTATTGGTCTAGTCTCCTCATTCCATCTCTTGCAGTCCGGACTGCCAAAACTGGCTTGGTAGATCTGGGCCTCATGAGCAGTTCCAGATGTTGCATGGTCAAATTTATGCAATCCCCCCCCACCCCCACCCAAAAGTAGAAGAGGAGAAACTTCTGATAACTAAACTGTCGACCAATCTCTTTTTTCACTTCATTCAGAGTGAACAGACCCTGTTAATCCAGGAATGTGCCAAATATCATAGGAGCAAAGTCGAGCTGGGACGATGTTTCCCTTTCCATCAGTATAATGTTTTTTTTGCTTTAACTAAGCTGTTATGTGATCCTTTTAGTCATTTCTAAGAGATCTTTTATGAATACAGTTGTTTCTCAAACTTTCCATGCAATTCTGTTTGTTGAACTCTTTCTCACATTAGTGTGCAAATTTTATACTCAGAGCATGGCATGTGGTGCTCGGTTCTGGTCCTTCTGGAGGCTATATGCATAGCCTTCCAATCATCAGCCAATTATGCAGGCATTGATCAGTTGGGACTAACCTGAATAGTCTATTCAGATAATCACATATATCCAGTGGTGATAATGGCATAAATGGCAGCTTCTACCAAGTCTATGAATGAACAAAAACAGGAGCTTGACACCTAATATGTTCTGACTGAAACAATGAAAAGCAAGTTGAAGTCTCTTTTATGATGCATTACAATTGTTTAAGTTAAAAACAGGGTTCATAGTCTTAGCATATGGCTGTTTTATTTATTTATTAATAATATTTTCTCCTCAAACAGACTTCATTTTTATGTTTCCATAACTACATTTTGGCACTTGACTTTGTTTTTTCTTTAAATGTTGCAATGCAGGTTCCACCATATGAGAGGCCTGCTTTAAGCAAAGGGTTCTTACTTCCAGAAGGTTTGTCTATTAGTTAGGAGTTAAGGAGTTATTCACTGTTTTAGTTTAGAAGCTAATCATAGAAATTATATAGAATATATATCTTTTTGGATTGAGTGATTGTTGGTTTTATTTAAAAGCGTGACATGCATGCTTGTGCCATGTGGACCAATAGGCTTTTACTGCTTTCTACCCACATAAATATCTTAAACTTACAAATTCTGGTTGAATCTTTCATATTTAATCGTCTGCCTGAAAAGCATTTCTGGATCAGTTTTATAACCTGGCTTAGATGTGTTATTAAGACTTTTACACATAGTTAGCACATCTTTTGCAACTGTCTCTGTTTGACTAGCAGAAAAATTTTCCCAAGTACGTTTAATCTGACCTCAAGTTTGGGAATCAGAGTTGGGCGTGGATCCTCTGCCTATTGAACTTTCATTTCTTCATATTATAAAAGCAACATTGTGTTGAAGGATCATGTTGAACTGTTATTTAATCATTGATTGTTATTCTACAGCTCCTGCACGGCTTCCAGCATTTCATACTTGTGTAGGTGCTAATGATGACAGGTTGACACCAAAATGGTATAAGGATCATGGTAATACTTTGTTCCTCTTTCAATTTGCTGTATCTCATTGTTGGCCCTTTTAGAGAATATTTCCTGGCAGACCACACTACTTTTGAGTAAGTGGATTATATATATGGACTATAGATTGGGTCATAAATAGTAGATGATTTCCATCTTCATAGAGAGATTCTGAATGCAAGGTTTAACTTTTATCCAACATTGCAAGCCTATAGCACATCCTTTTTTTTTTAAGTAAGCCTATAGCACATCTTTTTTTTTTAAGTAAGCTATAGCACATCTTATTAGTTAGTGTGCCATTGTTAGTCTGGAGCTCAAATAGGAGGCAGGATGTTTAGAGTACTGGTCTAGTCTGTTCCATCTCTGTCCTGTGTCATAGCATTAGATGCTCTCTCTCTAATTGACAGCACAGAGAAAGATCAAGTGGGAAAATGATGTAGGCTTACCTAAAATGAACTCTTTCTACCTGTCTTACAACGAATTGTCAAGCCCTTGTGTAAATTGAGATTCCATTATGCTAATGTGATGTAGCTTCTTGGTCAAGTTCTTAAAAGTGGACGTATTTTACCCGAATCTCATCTGAAGAGTAAGACTCATATTCTAGAGCAGATGTCTACCATATCAACATTAAAAATCTGGAGAACCTGAAGCTAACCAGAAAATTTTTCATAGGCCACATCTTTATGTGATCTACTTATGGAGTAAAAGCTGTTCAGTTAGGTATCTCACTTCTGCTGTTTCAGTTTCTAGTAATCTTGTTTGGTTAAGTTGGTTCTCATAAAACATTTTGACCTTGCATCTACAGCCATAGGTCATGGTGAGCACTGAATTTGCAGTTAAAAATTCATAAATATATCCACGGAACTAATCTTGGCAACTTCTGCTTCCTGTTTGGTTTCTGTGTCAGTTTGCCTGGTTCCACGATACATTAGCATGGAAAGATTAAAGAATAGATAAAAGAAAGGAGGAACAGTCTTGTTCTGCCACTTCTGCAAAGGTCAACTATTCAGGCCTTCTTGGAGAGCAGATCCCCTCAGTACTGAGAGGGCATTTTGCATAAAAACCCATTTTCTGAAACTTTATCACATTTCAGTTTGGGTTTTTATGCAAAATCCCACCTCTCCCCTCAGTACTGAGAGAGCTCCCTCCACCCCTGTACTGAGGGGATCTGCTCTCGGCCTTCTTGTGCCAGTACATGGATTTTTTGGGGTGTTTCCTTTAATAGATCTTAGCTTAAGGTGCAATGACATATGATAAGTCTATTAACATTTAAAGAATGTAGTATGTGACATTTGATGGTATTCATATCCACTGAATGAGTGCTTTGTGGTTTTTGTAGCATGGTGTTTGTAGAATGGATAATGGTTTCTTGATTTATTTTTTTTTAACTATAGATACATACCTTCTAGGATCTCTCTTTACCTTTGATAATGAGACATGGCCCAACCATTTTACTTAGAGAGAAAAAGGTGAAGGGGACCTGTGGGGAGCTAGGGAACTTAATATTTTTTGAAGGAGGATTGTCATGTTCTGATCATGCTTTGTATTTTAATTGAGGGAGATAAATGTCACTGTCTAACTGCTCTGATTATTTGGTCTGCCTGTTAACATCAGATCTGCTATATGGTCCATTGGTAGCAACTGCACCATGTTTCTTCTCTTCTAAACTTGATCTATAAGTTCCTGCTTTTTGTTACCAACTCTAAGAATCAGCTCTGGCTTTCTAGGTATTGAACTTGTTCTTGGAACTCGTGTGAAGGCAGCTGACCTGAGACGAAAGACTTTACTTACAGCTACCGGAGAAACCATCAGCTATAAGATCTTGATCATAGCAACTGGTGCTCGGGTATGAAATCTGACTTCACGTAGATAGGTTCCAATTTACCTCAGTAACTGAGTGTTTCTTAACCATCAATTTCATATTAATAGTAGCAACATCTCTGGTGGATGTGTTGTATGTGTAGGCCCTAAAGCTGGAAGAGTTTGGAATAAGAGGCTCAGATGCTGAAAATGTTTGCTACTTACGCAGTTTGGCTGATGCAAATAGAATTGTGGATGTAATGAAAACATGTTCTGGTGGTCATGCTGTTGTCATCGGTGGAGGCTACATAGGCATGGAGTGTGCTGCAGCTTTGGTTACAAATCGTGTCAAGGTTACAATGGTTTTCCCTGAAGAGCATTGCAGTATGCACCAAACATACTTCTGCATTTTCTCTTTTAAAAACCATCACACCTTATTCGTTTTTATCTTGAAATGCTGCATCTCTTCTAGTCATGCATAACATTATCTGAGATTAGAAATCTTTTGCTTTCACAGTGGCCCGCTTATTCACACCCAAGATTGCTGAATTTTATGAAGAGTACTACGAGTCAAAGGGAGTAAACTTCATCAAAGGAACTGTACTAACATCATTTGAGAACAGTTCTGATGGAAAGGTATGTCATCAATGCACATGTATCAGTCCAGCTAGTTCTTCCAGGAAAGGGTCGGGTTTAGTTGGGACTAGATTGGTAAAGCTGTCATGGCTGTGGCATGATATGGTCCTTGCGGCTGAGAGATTTTTAAGTAACTACTAGATATATACACATTTTATGATACTTTTGTAGGATTTTCTTGCTGATTTTAAATGGTCTTTCACTTTTAGTTTTTTTGAGCAAGCTGGGAGTGCATCTTTGTTCTCTTCGTGGAAATTCCCACATTTGTGTGTCACTTTCTTATGATTTGTTTCTTCTTATGTGCATTTCATTCTCCAATAAATTCTTGTACAAGAGCCTTTCATCATTTTAGATTTTTAGTGCTTTGTAGGCCATAAGCACTTCAATACCCTCTTCCATTTGCCAGCCATAAATCTTGTTGACCGGTCCTAGATCCTTTCAGGTGACAGCAGTGATTCTCAGAGATGGGACACGTGTTCCCACCGACATGGTTGTAGTTGGCATTGGGATCCGTGCAAATACTAGCCTGTTTGAGGGTCAACTCAGCATAGACAAAGGTGGAATCAAAGTGAATAGTCAGATGCAAACAAGTGTTGGGTCTGTCTATGCTGTGGGAGATGTTGCTGCATTCCCTGTGAAGCTGTTTGGTGGTGATATTCGCAGGCTTGAACATGTCGATTCAGCTCGGAGGACCGCAAGGCATGCTGTCACTTCCATAATGGAGCCTGGGAAGACCGGTGACTTTGATTACCTACCGTTCTTTTATTCTAGGGTCTTTGCATTGTCTTGGCAGTTCTATGGAGACAACAGAGGAGAGGTTGTTCATTATGGAGATTTTCCCGGCGCCAGATTTGGAGCATACTGGGTTGACAAAGACCGGTTAGTAGGGGCTTTCCTCGAGGGCGGGAGTAGAGAAGATTATGAAGCTATAGCAAATGCTATCAGGCTGAAGGTACCAGTCAAAGACCTTGCAGAGTTGGAAAGATCAGGTCTGAGCTTTGCAACGCAGGCCAGCCAACAAATTGTCCCAGACAGTGGTCTTCTTACGGAAAAGCCAATATACGTTTGGCATGCAACAGCTGGTGTTGTTGTGGCTGTCTCAATTGCTGCATTTTCCTACTGGTATGGTCGGCGTCGCCGGATATTGTGATGCAGAAGAAGGTGTTTCTGTCTCTATCTGCCTGCGTACCCATGTTATACTCTCATCACCTTCTCATTTTCTTTGATCCAGAGTCCTAAGTTACAATGGTTTTTATTTCCAGTCAAAAAGGGCTGTATGGTTATTATACAAGAGCCTGCAATGTAAAATCTCGAAGGCAATAAAACTCGGAACTTCTTACAGCTTACACGCAGACTACTCTTTGCAACAATGAGAAGTGCCCAACTATGTCCTGTATGGTGTGCTTTTATCGGATACACACATTTGATATAGGATTTATCGGATACACACATTTGATATAGGAACAGTTATCTCAGCTATATCCTGACGTTTTATAGTTAACGTAAGGTGTTTTGAGAATAGTAAGTACATTGGAGGATATCCTTGATCGTGCCTAATTTAGATTGTTAACAATTTGCCTTATTGTTTACCATCTGATTATTACAATTCTTATCATGGAGTTGGAAGGATACCAATACTAGATGAACCCAATCGTTGGAATGGAAGAATCGTACACAGAGATAAAAAAAGCACCATCAAGGATATTCGTAAAGCTATAAAGATTTTATAGGCTTTTCAGTAAATGGAGGGATTGGATTGGCTAGTCATTAAAAAATATATTAAAAGTATTTTTTTTTAACAAAAATGGTCTTTATATTGTCGTCTTGGAATCCTTTGGAGGTCGCACTCAAATGACATCATAGATAGCCCTAATCTGATAGCTTAGGCATTCCCTCGTATCACTCTAGCTCGGTCTTACGTTTCATCACTGTCCAGGCGAATCAAGTTCCATCTTCGCACGACAGTGGAATAGATGTTGGGAGGAAGACCTCCAACTTAAAAATATGCAACTTCCTGGTGATTATTTTAAATTGTCTTAAGAGAATTAATAAAATATTGTTAGACTAATGTTCAATCAAAGAACCCATTTAATTATATTATCTTGAAGATGACGTTTTGGATTGTATGTGCGTGTCTCGTGATCATCTCAGCTTGAGTTCTTACTAAAAACTAGAAAAGATCCGGTCCCACCTAGAGCTGTCAATGGGCTGGACTGATCTGATAGGTTATGAATTTGGCCCGATTTTGGGTCGAGTCGCAAGACTCTTTTCGGCTTATGAATTTTTTAGTAAGACCTAAAAGTCCAGTCCGACTAGGCCCATGGGCCGGCCAGACCCATTTTCTTTTCTTTTTTTTTCTTTTCAAATCTTATATTTTACTTACTTAAAATTATGTTATTTTACTTATTTAAAAGTTAAAAACTCTCTTTTCAAACAAATTAAATAAGTAACATCAAAACTCTACTTAATTTAGTGAGATTATAAATTTTATATTATTAATTTAATTTTTATTTAAGTATTCGGGTCGGAGCGGACTTTAGTCGGGCTTTATAATTTTGTAAAAATATTAGACTCAGCCCAACCCGACATTGTTCAAGCTTGAGCCGGATTTGGACTTACATATTGATGAGTCAGATCTGGATCGGACTTATATAAGTCCAGCCCGAGTCTAACCCATTGACAGCCCTAGTCCTACCATGTGCAGGGCCAAGGATGCAGAGCAAGAGCATAACATCTATAACAACATTTGTGATTGCTTCATGAATGCCCATAAGCATCTCCAAAGGCGTCCAAGCATCAGCATTTATATGATCAAGCTTGTAACAACCAATATGTGTATTTCAGAAACAATGAGTTGATACACTCTTCACATGTTGTTCCCAAAAAAAACACTCTTCACAAGCATTTCTCAATTCCATGACCTAAATGGACATCAACCGCAGAGAGAAGTGAATCTACCACATGTACACATGCCATCTTGCATATATACAAAGAAGTAATTTATTGGCTCTGCTTCGCCTTTGTTCTTGCTCGGAGGGGGGGCTCTTTGCTCCTCAGCAGAGCCCCCCCCCCCCCCTGTTGTCCGTGTGATCCTCTGCCCCTCTCCGACATCAATTTTCCCCTTTGAGGGGAAGGTTTTTTCTAAACTCCATTCTCCTATCTCGTAGGAGATTTTGTTTCCAAGATGATCAGAACTCATCTCTCCGGCTTCGTCGACACTATGTTCCCTTATCTTCTGGGTTTGCAATGTTTACCTTATTTCGTTTCCCAAGATGTCCCTCGTTTGTGTGATATTTAGTACTGTTAAGGTTGGTTTTTGCTGTTTTATCAGATCCATTTGGTGGCTTTTCTTCTGCGACTGGAACAAGGTTGTGATTAGGCGTCTTTACCATTTCTACGAGTTTCATCTGGGGCTGTCTTTGCTTGAGAAGAGTTTGCACATCCTTCTCAATAGTATAGGTTGTAGTTATCAGTCTTCATCGAGCTTATCCCCGACACCCCTGCTTGTCGTGGGGTTGCTTCCTCTCGTCGAATCGCTTCTGGCCGAGTTTGACACTCATCTCCGACGAAACTATGAGATGTATGATGTTCCTAGTGTTTTCCGACAGCATTTGCTTCATCTACCATCGTCGAGCTCCTCCCCGACTAGATGCTTGGTCGTGGGCTCGCCTTACCCTATCGGAAGACTGCCAACTTTGTGCGACAACTTACTCCGACGGCCTTGTGTAGCGTTTGGCGGTGTTTGCTCTTCATCCCCTTCAGTGGGCTTCTGAGTGTCTGTCCGGTGTGTAAGGATCTTAGGTTCATGGTTTCCTTTCCCCCGTACAACGTTTGTTGTATCCCTGCTCTCAGTTGACTTTACGTATGGGGTTTGTTGTCTTGTTTGTTTGGGTTTTGGGGTCGGCTTATGCCTCCCCTGTCGAGCCCTTGTACTCTTTTTTTTGACAAGTAAATTGATGTCCCATTGCATTAAAACTGATAAGAAAGATACAAATCAAGAGTAGTGGAGGCGTGAACTAGCCCCAATACCCAAAGAACACAAAAGCAAAGCCCAACATATAGTGGGTATAGTGAACAGGGAACAACGTCCTGAGACGAAGAGGGAACAACGCATGGACTGTTTGTCCTTACAAAGGGGATCAACATCCAAAGTCCCACTTGGGGGATGAGGTAGCTAGCCAACGCTGCTGACCATCGCACAGGGCCACTAGAGAAGACCATTGCTAGAACAATGGCCGACCGACGGGGATACACGCCCCCACAGACATTAAAAGCACCTGGGGAGAGCTCGACGGAGGCGGAGAACACCGGTGTTGCCGAAGAGCACCGTCAATCTTCATCGCACAAAGTCACCGGTGAAGAGCCAAATCGGCAAGAATAAGCTTGCATGCGGATGCCTAACATATGTCGAGGTGAGTTCGATGAAGACCAGTCATGCATGGAAGTCAATATAGCCGGACTTGAAATGCCCTTTCTTTGCCAGCGGAGGGGACCTCAGTTGAAGTTTAAGACTTAATACAATGGGACATCAATCTTTATTGTAAAAAAAAAAAAGTAATTTATTGCAACTACATGCTTCTGTTTATGTATAAGTACCCCAAAATAAAGGCAGATCAATATAAATATTTAGTGAATGAAGTTTAGGTCCTCTCCTATCCAATATTCGTAAGAGTATGAGATAATGGGTTTCACTTGTCTCCTACCTATAGCAATGAATTGTGTACTTTAACTACTACCTCAAAGTTATCTATATACGCATATATATATGTATACACTAATTAGCTATATGTTATATAGCTAGGGGTCCATAATTTCACGGCGACAAAGGGGTCGTGAGAATAATTAATCATTGTGTTCGCTGTATATATCCTCGTCAAAAAAAAATTCCTTGTAAAAAAAGGAGAATAATCAGTGTGACCTCTTGCATGCACCACACGCTACTGTCGTGGAAGAGCTAGGATTAATGGGCAAGAGTAATGCTATGCTCTCCTAAAATTTATTTGCTTTATTTTTATTGGGTCATGGGGATTTACTCTCCAAGACATATTTATGTGGTATATTTTTTACATAAAATTAATACATATAAATAGTAATATAATGCACATAAGTAATAATTTAATACACATAAATAATATAATAATACACACATAAATAATATAACAATGTACACAAAATAATACGTACTGTTTATATGTATTATTACACTATTTATATACATTGTTATATTATTTGTGCTGCAGGTCGGCAGCTCGCGGCCTGCCAGCACAAGGGGTCGAACATATGGTGCCGCTGCTGCAGGGGCTGTAGCTCTATGCGAGTGAGCGGATGCCACAGTAGGGCACGGCGTCGACGTTGCATGCCAGGTGCACTGGCTGCACCGTGTAGGTCCCCTTGATGCCATCGTAGGCAATCCCCGCCAGCGACACCGTCAACGACTGGTTCTTGCAGAAGGCACGGTCGCAGTAGAACTGGTCGATGACGATGGGCGTCGGCACCCCGTCTGTATGGATCACCTGCAGAAATCATCAAAACTTGAACCACCGCGTGTAGCATGTCATCATCTACGTACGATCAACAGCCTTTTCCTCCTGCCTCGCCCTTCCACGGAGATAAAGCAAACCCTACATGCACTGTGTGAGCAAGTGGGAATAGCGAATGGGTGTTTAACTTTTACCACAGCCCAGCTGGTTGTTGTGGTGGATATATCTATAACTAATATAAGAAGTGACATTTTTTTTGTGTGCAAATCAACTACCGGTCCATTTGTTGAACTATGACTTAATTTTAAGTCCATTGACCAAAACTTTGAACTTCCGGCCCATATAATTGAAACTTATTTCTAGGTCCAAAAGTGTCTCCACCGTCAATTAATTGACGATGGGTATACTAAAATTACCTAAATATCCCTCAAAACTCGTTGTCCCTGCTCTGTCCCGGCCTTCCCCTACCGCAGTGGCAAACGAAGCCGCCCTCGCGCGCCCCTGCGAAGCCCTTGCACACCCCTGCGAAGCCCTTGCACACCCCGCGAGCACCCAGTGCCGAAGTGCGGAAGTCGCCTAATGCCGAAGCCGCCCTGCAAAGCCTCCTTTCGAAGCCCCTGCCGCAGTGGCGAACGAAGCCGCCCTCGCATGCCCGTGCAAAGCACCCAGCGAAGCCCTCGTGCGCCCCTGCGAAGCACCTAGCGAAGCCCTCGCGCCTGCGAAGCCGGCCTGCGCTAGAGCCCCTGCGAAGCACCCAGCAAAGCTAGCCCTGTAGATCTCGCTGGCGCCCTTGCGGAAGTGCCTGCGAAGCCCTGTAGATCTCGCTGGCGCCCTTGCGGAAGTGCCTGCGAAGCTTGAAGATCTAAACCCTAAACCCTGCTCGCCTTGTAGATCTCGCCTGCGAAGCCCCTAGTTTCCGCAAACCCCCTTTTTGGTCCCTGACAAACGGAGCCTCACGGGAGGTAGACGGAAGGGGCTACAGATAACTCAAAATGAGTAATGGGACTTAGAAATAACTTTTCTGGTCAATAGACCTAAAAATAATTAGGACGTCAACAAATGGACCTAAAATCAAAAAACCCTTTTTTTGTCCGGTTCAACCTTGGTTAGCCCACTTTTAACATTTTCGTCCAGTCTAAGTCTTAAACCGGTTCATTTTTTCCTGGTTTCCACTGCCTCACCGTATTCCATCGACCAACATTTCCCTGTTTTCACTGTCTCTATGTCTTCCCCCCTCTTTCTCACATTTCCAGTGCGCAATGCCTCCCTGTCGCTTCACCTCTTTCTTACGTTTACAGAATTTATGCTTTCTATCGCCTCTTGGTCTTCCCACTACTTCTCTCTAGCATTTCCAGTTATGTTTATAGCATTATGCTTTTCTAACTTTGGTCTCCACTACCTCTCTCTAGCATTTTATTCTACTCTCACCTCCCTTTCTCTCTCTCCTCTCTCTCCTCTCTCTCTCTCTCTCCTCTCTCTCTCTCTCTCGCTCTCCTTCTAATCTAATCTTCCCATCTCCGTCCTCTCCTACTCTACGTACATATCTCGCCATCTTGTTCGGTTCCCGCATCTGTTATTGTACGGATGGATTATTGTGTGTATGTGTGTGCAGGTCCTATATGACACGGAGTGCGGAAAGAATTCATACTGTGCGACTACAACAGGGACGCCAATTCCTACAGGTAAGAATTTGGGTCCTCTTTGCTACTGTGTTGTTAGATGCATGCCCAGAAGGTATTTGCTTCAGGATTCTATTTGAGAAAGATCTTTATTCTTATGGCTACTTGTTGATGTTGTGGTCCTCTTCTCTTTCGTGCTTATCTCGGTAGGGGGGCTGAGACATTCCTACTAAGGGATTTCAAAACATTGGTCTGCCATTTGTGTGCCTCGCTTCTGTGCCATTTTTTTTCTTTTTAAACGGTGCATTTGCTGGAAGGGAATGGGTGGTTCAGCTTAGAGGCTAGCGGCTGAATCTGGGGTAACATTTGATGGCTCTACCATTGTTCAGAATCTGAAGCAAAATCAATGTAGACTGGTGAATTGGCATTCAGTATCTTCTAGCTAGAGAGGAAACTGATTCAAGCTTTGTTCGTTGACTAATGCATTGGGAAGTGATTCTCTTTCAGAATTAGATCACCTAAAAGTAGCAATGTTGAATTGTCTTTTGCTTTTCATGGGGCTGCAATTTGCGCTTTCTTTTGGGTTAAGGAATTTTGTGAAGATGTCTTCTTTTTAACCATGGGATTAGCTGAATATGTTCTTATGTTAGTAAAAACATCATTTTCTACATAAAAAATCTTGGTACATTTATTGCATTAACCATATTTGAAGTAGCATTTATATGGATGTGTTTGAATAATACAATTATTCCTTTAAAATGTTTGATCAATCCCTTTTTGATGTCTTTTGTAGCAAAGTGAAGGAATTGACGTCTATTGTGTGTAATGTGAATCAGTTCAATTCTTTTGGTTGTGTTGGGGGGATAGATTTTGGCTATCCATTTGAGATTGGATGGTGGTGTATAGGCGAACTGGGCAATTATTTGGGTCTTTTTGTGAGTCTATACTTGTACATTCTCTCTTTAAAATGTTTGACCTCCTCAAAAATTGTGCTTATGCTACTGCTTCCTGGACCCTAAATAATCATGTTGTGTTAGATGCTTCATTACATATGATTCTTTCTCTTATTTTCCAAAAACTACTTTCCCTCTGAGTGATTTGATAGTACTGATATCTGTTGTGACTTGTGAGACTCTGCATTTCTTGGTCATTTCCGCTAATTGCTTTTCATTCTCCAAATCTACGGCACCTTGATCAAACAGGTCTATTGCTAACAGTGAGGCCCTTCACTTTATTCATCCATTTTCTATTTAGAAAATTTACTTTCTTTGCCCTAGGCAATTGATTTCTATCACCTTCTTGATTATCTCTTTATCTACATCTTACATGTCTATATGGATCTCACATTGCTTTTGAGGAACTAACACAAGTCACAAACTGCTGATAGGTATTATGAAGGTGGTGTTTCTCTTGTATATGTATGGGAGGATGACAGTGAGAGCATTATTGACTGCTGCTTAATAAAGAAAGGTTTGCATCTTATGAGATGAAGGTCGCCTATTATCAAAAAAATCATATTGCGATTGTCCTTATGTGTACATTGCTTTGGAGATTGAAGATGGTTCAAAAACAACACATGGGCAGAGCGGGTATCTACAAGAAGGGGCATGGGATGCAATTCATGTTATAGAGGTATTGATGCACTATACTACATATTCGGATCACTTTTCCGTCTGCATTTCATATGTGAACTTTTCTCCCTTTCCTCTGTCACTGTGAGTATCTTAATTATTCATTAACTGTTTCTTTATTAAGTAGGTTAAGCTAGAGGAAGATGGAATTGCCTGCTACTGCTTAACCAGCACTGTCATGCTATCAATAACAACAGAGAGCAAGTCTTCGGCCATTTTTAATTTGTCTGGGTCAATCAGAAGACAGGTATTATCTTGTGAAACTTATATCTATATATATATATATATATATATATATATATCTATATATATATATATATATATGTTTATTCTTGCAGTTGATCATTATTCTATTTTTAGGCTATTAGAATGAGGAGCAGAGCCCTACATTCTTTCACCTAATTATTTGTATTGGACCTGTAACCTGATAACAATGGAGGAAGTTAAGTATAAAATGAAATTTCTGTAGGTTGGTTAAAGATTATATCTTGATTCTGTGCATGGATGTTGCACATGGGTTATAATGCGATTACACATTGGGATCACCCCGTACCTTTTGATATTAGGATGACTTTGTAGTTGGACTTGGACCTCACATAATATAAAATTTTAGTAGTCTACATTTTTTTGTGAGTTATCATGGGATTTCAGCACTAGGTATAGTTGTAAAGTTTACAACACCAGAAATATTTATGGCCCACATCAATGCTTTCCTCAACAATCTCATTATTAGATGTCACATGTCAGCAGTGATTAGAAAGTTAGTCGCCTGGACAGGCAGGCCAATTAGTCGGCTCAGGGCCCTTAGCCACGTAGACAGATCCCAACTCAGATCATTTCTACAATGTTTCTTTTAGCATGTCTTATTTTTGTAAATGACATTCATGCACCTGTTTAAGGAATGGAACTGCCAACAATACATGACTGTCCTTTCACAAATGGAACTACAAGTCCGATTATAGGGGGAGGCCTTAAATCAAGCCCTTTAATTCAATAATTTATTGATAAGCAGGCCCATATATGAAAAAATGATATGAACTCACTCATAGTCTAAGAAACGAACATCGACTGCCATCTCCGGCTCAAAATGAATTAGTCTCTATCATCAAAAATAATTTTTGAACTAGCAATGTGCCCAAGATTTCAAGATGAAGTAAAACAACTTCAATTGTTCAATGTCACCTTCCTAAAATTAAAATAAGAGAAAATAAAAGTGTCATCTACATTATTATAATGGTGGCATACTTGAATAAGTTTTTGAGGCCTATACATGATGAATCCGGCAAAACATTGACCACCAACACACAGAAAAGAAAAAGTCTGCATGCCTCAAGACTCGAGAATGGTTAATTGACCGCTTTAAATCATTGTGAATCTTGTCATGAAAATGTAGTTTTTGACCATGTTTCTCCAATTTTCATAAAAATCATGTAATTACAGGATACTGATTAAACACTTCCAAGAAAATTTGCCCTAGACCTTGTTGAAATCCAATTCACAAACAACTTTGTCCCTCCTTTGAAGTTTCAAATAATTAATCAAATGTTTGTGGTTGCTAAGAAAACATCTTTTAATCAAAATTGTATATAGTGCCAATTTTGAAATTATCTAGATTATTAAAATTTGTTACCTTGGACTTGGCACAAAAAAAGAAATAACTATCTGGTATTTAATTTGTCACTTTCCTATAATATCAAATGGACTTGGAGTCTATTTAAGTTTTGCACTATGTAAATAAGTGTTAGGCAATGATTTATCCTGCACACCAGATTGTTATCCATCTAATATTTTCATCATTCTTCCTGGAAACGTTCCGTCTTACAGAGTTTATGTGTAACGACCCAGAACCCGCATTACCAGTAACAACCGGTAACCCGAATTCTGACCCGCTAACCCACGAGACAAGCTCGGAAGGGTAGGAAGTGAAGTCCGAGGAGACTATATGTAAGAAGATACACACCATGTAAAGCAGTAAAATTCCACTATAAACATATCATATACAACCTCAGAGTCTGAGCAAAGTATAGAGTACAGAAGTACAACAAAAAGGTACTACTCACTGCAGCTAGGGAGCACCAACACCGGAGTGGCTAGACTCGCCTGGAACGAGAGTCGACGAAGACCCACCTGAAAGGGAAGGGAGTGAGTCTCAAGAAAAAGACCCAGTAGGGAAAAGTAACCCCACCAGCAACTGAACTAAAGTGCGGAAAGTAAAAACTGAAAGTAAGTACACGTTGCACCACAACACAAAACTGTAAACCACGCGGCTCAGTAACACACACTCACACACACAGCAAGTAGGACTCAGCTAGGGTCTGTGGCTCGGCGTCCCGTCACCACAGAGGCTCTCAACCCCAGCCACGTGTGCACACTACAGACGCTCTCTCTCGCGTCTGGTCCATGACCGGTTTTTCCCCTACGCTTGACCCTAGCGGTAGAGAAGGGGCTCCACGGAGACCGGCTCAAAACCACCAAAAGGAGTACGCACAGGACAGAGTCGCACTCGGTGTCCGGCTCACTAGCGGAGGACAACCATACGCTAGTCGTCTAGACGGAGTCGCACCCACGCTAGGTAACACAACAGAAACGGGTACACGGTAACGCAACGCGCGTACAACAGACGGAACACACTCAACGTCTGAAACCCCGTACAGTAGTAAACACCTCGTGCCACAAACAACTACTCTCTGCACAGGCGGAGTCACACTCTAAGCCTGGCCACATGTGCTATTAGGGCGGACATCACATGTCAATCGCCTCTAATCACACAACTTAAGTCTGCTGGGACACAGAATATAAACGGCCACATCGATTGCCGCCAATCAGAGATAAACGGCAGCCCCTATGCCGTCAACAATAACTAAACGGCAATCGACCTTGTCGTTTAAATCACCCCTGAAGATCTCAACGTCAACAAATGTGGACGTTGATATCTTCAGTCCCCCATACCCAGAACTGAACCGAATCAGTCCCAATGGGCAGAAACACTAAATAACATTCTGACTGATGGAGGGAAACACATCCTCTCATCAATCCACATTATCAGAACATCATAAATAGACAATCTAACACCTAGATTATCCAAACCACCCTCAATTCCGGCATAATATAACCCAAACCCTAAACCATGATTTGCACATCAATTTGGTTAATTGGACATGCTGGTTTGCTGGGGAAGGTTATAGGGGTTAAGTCCCTACCTCAGAACGCCTTAAGAATCCCCAAACAGCCACCAATCGCGCCGGATCTCCCCGAAGACTCCGCGCGAATCGCACCAAAATCACGCGATTCCCGCCCGATCTAGCAACGCCACACGATCCAGGGCCTTCCCACGTGCTCAAATCACTCAACAGAAGCTGCAGGAATCAAGAAAGGCAAAGGTGGAAGGAAGGAGAGGAAAGGAGAAGAAGAAGCTCTGCTCTCGGGCTGCCCTATTTCAACAGGACTGGTTAGTCGACGTCAACATCTATGGCCGCCAACTGAACCGCCTACAGACTGACGTCCAGATCCCATGTCGTTGAGTTCAACATCAGACGTCCACATCGCTGGACGCTGACTCAGAGTCAACGGCAAGCCCTGGCCGTCAACTACACAGGACCCCTACAGACCCAATAAGGATCCACTAAAGACCCGAGACCTTACAGCTCTCCCCCCCTAAGGAATTTTGCCCTCAAAATTCAAACAACACAAGGAAAGAAGACTTACCAAAGAGGTACGGAAACTGCTCGCGCATTTCGTCCTCCCGCTCCCATGTCGACTCACCACCGGAGTGTCGCTGCCACGCAACACGAACTAAAGGGATTGCCTTGTTCCTCAACCTCTGAACTCGGCGATCCTCAATGTGCAACGGAAACTCTGGTACAGTCAACACTGGAGTCACCTCAGACCACTCTGCACTCTGCAGAACGTGAGACTCGTCAGAAAGGTACCTCCGAAGCATCGACACGTGAAACACGTCGTGCACTGCTGCCAACTTTGACGGAAGCTCAAGTCTGTACGCCAAACCTCCGACACGCTCAGAAATGGTTAAAAGGCCCAATAAAGCGAGGACTCAATTTCCACGCTTACCGAACCTAACCACTCCCTTCATAGGAGACACACGAACAAACACCTGGTCTCCTACCTGAAACTCGAGCGGTCGTCTGCGCTGATCTGCATAACTCTTCTGCCGACTCTGAGCTGACTGAAGCCTCTGTCTCACAAGCTGAACTACCTCAACTGACTGCTGAACCAACTCCGGCCCCGTGACAACTCGCTCGCCAACCTCGAACCAGTCAAGAGGAGTGCGACACGGTCGTCCGTACAAAGCCTCATATGGTGCCAAACCGATACTGGAGTGATAACTATTATTATATGCGAACTCGACCAACGGCAAGTGAACTGTCCACGACCCCTGCCACTCCAGGCAACAAGCTCTAAGCATGTCCTCCAAAGTCTGGATAGTCCGCTCTGACTGACCGTCTGACTGAGGGTGGTAGGCGGAACTAAAAGCCAACTCTGTCCCCAAAGCTCTCTGGAAACTGCGCCAGAACCCAGAAGTGAAGCGAGGATCCCTGTCTGACACAATAGAGATCGGCACTCCATGCAAAGGAACAATCCGCTCTACGTACAACGCGGCCAACCTACTCACACCCCAACTAGTCCTGACAGGCAAGAATCTGGCAGTCTTCGTCAATCTGTCCACAAGAACCAAATGCTGTCAAAACCTCCAGCTGTCCTCGGCAAACCACAACCAAAGTCAGTCGTCACGTGGTCCCACTTCCACATTGGAATCTCTAACGGCTGCACAAGTCCTCCTGGACGCTGATGTTCGGCCTTCACTTGCTGACAGACAAACACCTAGCAACAAAATCCGCTATATCTCTCTTCATCCCAGGCCACCAAAACTGACGTCTCACAACCTGTGATACATTTGGTCGCCCCTGGATGAATCGAGTACCTGGAACCATGTGCCTCCTGCAAAACAACTCTCCTGATAGGCTCCTCAACAGGAACATAGAGTCTATCTCGGAACCTAACAGTCCCGTCCTCACAAAGCTCAACCTCTGGGAGAAGCAACACACTGTGCAACTCGGGATCTGCCTGCTGAGCCTCAGCAACCTGTCTCACAACTGCGGGAGCTGCTAACAAACTGCCCAACACACACTGACGACGACTGGAAGAAACTCTGAAAGACCCCTCTGCCGCAAACTGCCATAACTGCCACTCTCTAAGCATCAGATGACTCATCTGTGCTTTCCTACTCAAGGCATCTGCAACTACATTCGCCTTTCCAGGCTTATATTCAATGCTGAAATCATAGTCTTTCAGATATTCATCCATCGACGCTGCCTCATATTCAGATCCCTCTGAGAAAAACATATCTCAAGCTCTGGTGGTCGGTACGGACTACAAAACTCACTCCGTACAGGTAAAGACGCCAAATCCGCAAAGCAAACACCACAGCTGCAAGCTCTAGGTCGTGGGTCGGGTAACTCTCCTCGTGGGGCTTAAGCTGGCGAGACGCATAAGCCACCACTCGGCCTTGCTGCATCAAGACCGCACCCAAACCAACACCTAAAGCATCTGTGCAAACCTCAAAACCCTCCTCACCTGAAGGTAAGGCAAGAACTGGCGCCGACGTAAGCAGTCGTTTCAACTCTATGAAACTCTGCTCACACTGCTCGACCACTCAAACGAAACTCCCTTTCTCGTCAACCGAGTCAAGGTGCAGCAACCTGAGAAAAATCTCGAACAAACCTGCGGTAGTAACCGCCAAACCCAGAAAGCTACGAATCTCAGACACAGATCTGGGACTCTCCCACTGCAAAACTGCCTCAACCTTCACTGGATCTACTGAAACTCCCTCACTGAGATCACGTGCCCCAAAAAGTGAACTTGTTGTAGCCAAAACTCACACTTACTAAGTTTGGCACAACTGGTGCTCTCGCAAAGTCTGCAACACGATCCTCAGGTGCTCGGCGTGCTCCTCCTCCGAAGCGGAGTACACCAGAATGTCGTCAACAACACTACGACAAACGGTCCAAGAACTGGTGGAACACCGGTGCATCAGATCCATGAAGGCTGCTGGAGCATTGGTGAGCCCAAACGGCATCACCAAAAACTCAAAGTGTCCATATCTGGTCCGAAAAGCAGTCCTCTCAATGTCCGAATCTCTAATCCGCAACTGATAGTAGCCTGACCTCAAGTCATTCTTCGAGAAGACACAAGCAGACTGAAGCTGATCAAAGAGATCATCAATCCTAGGCAAAGGATACCTATTCTTGATGGTCACTTGATTTAGCTTCTATAATCGATACACAACCTCAAGCTACCATCCTTCTTCGGACAAACAAAACAGGTGACCCCGCGGAGAAAAGCTAGGACGAATATAGCCCTTCTCCAACAACTCCTCAAGCTGCCTCTTCAACTCCCTCAACTCTGCTGGTGCCATACGGTACGGTGCCTGCGCAAAAGGTAAAGTGCCAGGAACCAACTCTACAGTAAACTCAATCTCTCTCTCTGGTGGAAGACCAGGCAACTCTTCCGGAAAAACATCCGGAAACTCACACACTATAGGAATGTCTCCCACTCCCGAGGCAATCTGGTCAAGAGTCACTGCAGAAACTAGGAAACCCTGACAACTAGAAGCAAGCAACCTCCCTGCCCTCAAAGCAGAAACTAAAAAGCGAGAAGTAAGAGGTACGATACCCTGGAAGTAGAACGACGCTGCCCCAGGTATCCGCAAGTGCACCCTCTTCTTCTGGCAATCCATCACTGCACCATACCGCTCCAACCAATCCATACCCAAGATCACATCATAGTCATGTAACTGCAAGGCAAACAGACGGGCTGACAACAACTGATCCTGCAACTGCACAGGTACCTCCTCAAGACAGTAGGACGTAAGGACAAAGTCCCCTGTCGGCAACTCTACTGCCAACTCAACAGACTCTCCCGAACTCAACTCTCCAAGGGAGTCTAAAAAGTCCTCAGACACAAAAGAGTGAGAGGCACCGGAATCAAACAAGACTCTAGCTGCATAACCAAAAACTGAAACAGTACCTTCCACCAGGTGAGCTGCCTCCGCGTCTGCACGAGTCAAGTGGGTAACACGACCTCTACCTCTCGACCCACCAGAACCTCCGGTCTGCTGACGCTGCTGCACAGGTGCCTGCTGCTGTGCTGCTATGCTGCTGCACTCGGGGCTGCGACTGGGTTTGCTGCTGCGGCAACGAGGTAGCAAAGGACAATCTCACGCCATATGACCCATCTGGTCACACCGGTAACACTGCCCAGCAAAAGTACATTGTACCTGCTGCGAAGGCTGACCTGTCGGCTGCTGAACACTCCCAACCGACTGCTGCCTCTGCTCTGCCTGCCTCCTATCACGCCGAAACCTCCTCGAGATCCTAACTTCGCCGTCGTCCCAGTAGAAGTGGACGCGTAGGAAGTCGTAGTCTCGGGGTCGTCTGCACACTACCCTGCTGCTGGTGAGGCTGAGAAGGAACTACCTGCGTCTGAACCTCAGCATTACGAGCACGAGTCCGCAAGGTGTCTGCTCCAACGCTGCCGATGTCTGATAGGCCGCATCCAATCTGTGACACGAGCAACTATCAGCGCCTGCCTGAGCTCTGGCTCAAGCCCCTCACAAACTGCTGTGTCCTCAGACTCTCATCTCCATAATCTGCGGAGCATAACGCCTAACTCACAAATCTGGCCCTGTACTGCACACAGTAAAGTCCCTCTGCTGCAAGTCCAGAAAATGGTACAACCTCTCCGTCCGGACGTAAGTAGGATAGAGGCTCTCTCAAAGAAACAACAACTCCTGCACGGAATCTGCCTAAGTGGCGAGACTGAAAAGTAGTCTCCCACTCAGCGGACCACCAAGTCAACGCCTGCGCTGCAACTGGTAACTGGCTAGCAGCACTCGCTCCTCTGGAACACACCATGGAACGAAAGTCCGCTCCACTGCATTAACCATACTCGCGCTACATCTGGATCAGGCTGGCCTAAAAATGAGGAGGCTGAAACTGCAAGAACTCCCTCAACACCTCTCAGTACCACCTGGGTACGGCGAGTCACGGTGCTGAGCAACAAACTGAGCCATCCCCTCGAAAATGAGTCATGTCCAATCCCTGAGCTACCTGAGGTGGAGGTGGCGGCGGCGGAACAATACCACTATGTGCGTCCTGTGGCAAAGGCTGCATCTGCTGAGGTGGCGGAGCATCTCCAACTCTGGACGAGTCGCCTGCTCGGCTACTCCCTCTCTAGGACGTCGCCTAGGCGCCATAGAACTACACACAGAACAAAATACACACATAACTACACTAACTAACTCCGGGCTACATAGCTAGATAAATAGCTAGCCACAGCTGCAGCTGTACTCTTTAGACTTTGAGTTAACATGATGGGATTTCCTTATATATATCTCATCAGACCAGGCTCTGATACCAAACTGTAACGACCAGACCCGCATTACCAGTAACAACCGGTAACCCGAATTTGACCCGCTAACCCACGAGACAAGCTCGGAAGGGTAGGAAGTGAAGTCGAGGAGACTATATGTAAGAAGATACACACCATGTAAAGCAGTAAAATTCCACTATAAACATATCATATACAACCTCAGAGTCTGAGCAAAGTACAGAGTACAGAAGTACAACAAAAGGTACTACTCACTGCAGCTAGGGAGCACCAACACCGGAGTGGCTAGACTCGCCTGGAACGGGAGTCGACGAAGACCACCTAAAAGGGAAGGGAGTGAGTCTCAGAAAGAGACCCAGTAGGGAAAAGTACCCCACCGGCAACTGAACTAAAGTGCGGAAAGTAAAAACTGAAAGTAAGTACACGTCGCACACAACACAAAACTGTAAACCACGCGGCTCAGTAACACACACCTCACACACACAGCAAGTAGGACTCAGCTAGGGTCTGTGGCTCGGCGTCCCGTCACCACAGAGGCTCTCAACCCCAGCCACGTGTGCACACTACAGACGCTCTCTCTCGCGTCTGGTCCACGAACGGTTTTTCCCTACGCTTGACCCTAGCGGTTAGAAAGGGGCTCACGGAGACCGGCTCAAAACACCAAAAGGAGTACGCACAGGACAGAGTCGCACTCGGTGTCCCGGCTCACTAGCGGAGGACAACACACGTAGTCGTCTAGACGGAGTCGCACCCACGCCTAGGTAAACCAATAGAAACGGGTGACACAATAACGCAACGCGCGTACAACAGACGGAACACACTCAACGTCTGAAACCCCGTACAGTAGTAAACACCTCGTGCCACAAACAACTACTCCTCTGCACAGGCAGAGTCACACTCTAAGCCTGGCCCACATGTGCTATTAGGGCGGACATCACATGTCAATCGCCTCTAATCACACAACTTAAGTCTGCTGGGACACAGATATAAACGGCCACATCGAGTGCCGCCAATCAGAGATAAAACTGCAGCCCCTATGCCGCCAACAATAAATAAACGGAATCGACCTTGTGTTTAAATCACCCCTGAAGATCTCAACGTCAACAAATGTGGACGTTGAGATCTTCAGTCCCCCATACCAGAACTGAACCGAATCAGTCCCAATGGGCAGAAACACTAAATAACATTCTGACTGATGGAGGGAAACACATCCTCTCATCAATCCACATTATCATAACATCATAAAGAGACAATCTAACACCTAGATTATCCAAACCACCCTCAATTCCGGCATAATATAACCCAAACCCTAAACCATGATTTGCACATCAATTTGGTTAATTGGACATGCTGGTTTGCTGGGGAAGGTTATAGGGGTTAAGTCCCTACCTCAGAACGCCTTAAGAATCCCCAAACAGCCACCATCGCGCCGGATTCCCCGAAGACTCCGCGCGAATCGCACCAAAATCACGCGATTCCCGCCGATCTAGCAACGCCACACGATCCAGGGCCTTCCCACGAGCTCAAATCACTCAACAGAAGCTGCAGGAATCAAGAAAGGCAAAGGTGGAAGGAAGGAGAGGAAAGGAGAAGAAGAAGCTCTGCTCTCGGGCTGCCCTATTTCAACAGGACTGGTTAGTCGACGTCAACATCTATGGCCGCCACTGAACCGCCTACAGACTGACGTCCAGATCCCATGTCGTTGAGTTCAACATCAGACGTCCACATCGCTGGACGCTGACTCAGAGTCAACGGCAAGCCCTGGCCGTCAACTACACAGGACCCCTACAGACCCAATAAGGATCCACTAAAGACCCGAGACCTTACATTATGTTTCCTCATTTCTGGAAAATATTAGGTCATAATGTTAAATATTAATATATTAACCCTAAGATGTATAGGCCCCGGGTTAAAAGAATATAGTATAAATCTAGCTAGAAACTAAATAAAATTTAAATTTTATTGAGAGAAAACCATGCACAGCGAATTGTTCATTTTATTTTATAATTTTATGATAACTATATTGTCTTTGAATTAATTATCACTTTCATATATTATGTCTGAATAGATTATCAAAATAATATATATTTTTTAAATTTTACATAATTTTTTTTTCAAATTATATCGTATGTTGAAAAAAATTCCTTAAACAATGATAATATTATTAATAATTATTTTACTTAGATGCTTGTTTGTAAGATATCAAGTTCAATAGTTAAAAGTATTTGATTCTACAAGACTGTAAGAGTAATAAAATACATCAATGGACATAATCATGTATACAAAATGTCAATATATTAAATATATTTTTTAAAAAAATATATTTTTTATTTTATTTTAATTTCAAAAATACAAACCATGTAATGATATATTTTAATAATTTAATATATAATTTTTTAATATCACACTTACAAATATATCACACGCGTGTACCCATTTTTGTAACTAGTATATATATATATATATAGATATATAATATATATATATATATATATTATATATATATATATATGGAGACGTCCCTGGAGTTTATTTGCAGGTGTATCCCGTACGTCGGTGTTAGGGCTGTCGTCGGGGGAGGCGACCGTGATGTTGTAGATCTCGACGGTCGTGTAGTACGTACTGTGTCGAACTTGATCACTGGGGACCGTTCTGGATCATTACGCCGTGACCTGACGCCGACGCTCCAGTGACTTTAATGCCTGCGTCAACATATACATGAAAGAGTAATGCTATAGTATGACTCAAAGTCACCGGCCCCCCCTCCACCATTGATCCATAATCCCAAGGTGCAGTATTTAATATTATTTTCTTTTACCCAAACAACGCACACAAATACATACACAATACATATAAATGATACATATTGTTGCTGGAGAAATCAGCAAGGATGGTCGGCCGGAGCCGAGCTGAGTGGGCCCCGAGGGATTGGCCGCGTCGCGCTGTCGTCGGCGAGGAAACCAGACCTGCAAAGAACCACCGAGCCCCCTCGGTGGTGAACACTCCGACGATCAAGTCAGCAAAGGTTGCAGAGAGAGAGAGAGAGTTTTTGTGTCTACGAATAGCGTATCTTTTTTCTTAAGGGTATCCGTTCCTTATAAGGGCTTTGTCCTTTGGATAGAAGGGGAGTGGGCCCCGAATCTCTGAGAGGCAACTGCGCCAAATCAGGGAATTAGCCCCGCTGGGCTCCGAGAATCCCGCCTTGACAGCCACCTGCCCAAGCGGACACAGGCCAGCTGGGGGGGTCGTGATTTACGGGACTCATCCATCCCTAGGGCAAGTATGACCTGGCGCCAACTAGGAACGCCCAGATGTAGCGCTTGACTAAACTGGTCCTCGGAATTGATCGACTTGCCTACGACGACGAGATCCGACAACTTGGTCGTTGGATCGTCAGCGTGGCCGACCACCGTTCTTGCCAGGCTGACTGTCGTTGATGACGACCGGTATCACTAGCCCCTCGGTTTTCTTCGAGATGATTTCTCGGCTCGAAGAGATCCATTTATTGCCCTCAGGAATTCGTACGGTGTACGCCGCCGCCGCCTCGCATTCCGCGCGCCTGAGTTGGGGGCGTTCTGCCTCTGTCATTATGAGAGCCGCGGTCTTGTCATAATGACAGTACCACCGGCGACGGTTTGTCAGGTACTTGCCCTGAATCCTGCGTCCATGATGACGACGTTCGGTTTCGGGGCGCGAGCCGTGGATCCGGGTGAACGTCTTTCGGCTGTTGGGCTTCCGACACATAGTGGAATCCTGGCTGTGCAGGCTCTTTGGACCATCCGATCGCCTTGGTGCCAAGGCCTTATAAATAGCCAGGGTTCGGTGCGAAATTGATGTTCCTTTACTTCGTGCGCGAGCCTTACTGATCGTTGTCCCGACGTCTTCCAACGATCCGACGATTGTGCTTGCCGGCCCGAGGTCATCCGACGATTTTCGCTTGCTTCCTTCCGAGGTAAGCAATGAGCCATTCTTCTTCCTCCAGCTCTTTTGAGGCTTCCTCGTCGTCTTCCTCTCCTAAGCCTAGGAGCCCCCTTGCCTCGGTCAATATTCCCGACTCTGTTTCTGAAGACCTCGGGGTAGGGTCGGTAGCCGTGGAAACCCAGATTTGGGGGCCTGTTGAAGATTCCTTCATCCTTGAACTTACTCGTGGAACCTACGTTCCTAAAGAACCGTCGGCCCATACTTCCGGCGCTCGTCGTCGAGCCGACAATGTGGCCGAAGCACATTGTGAGACCTCTCCTGGTACCTTCAGGTGGTTACGGAAGCATCCTAGGTTTGTTCTTCCGGTCGACGCTGTTATGTTTACCGATAGAGAGTTTAGGGCTCACTATGTTATGAATGGGGGGTTCTCGGTTTATTCCGAGGCGGTTCGGGCTGGCCTTTGTTTTCCTTTCCACCCCTTCGTTATTTTCCTTCTTTTGGAGCTTGGGGTGGCTCCTTCCCATTGGCACCGAATGCCTGGCGCGTAATCGTCGGCTTTCTATCCATGTGCTATTCGACGGGGGTCCCTCCGACCTTGCGCCTTTTCTTCTATCTTTTTTCCATAAAACCGTTCGGGGACTGGTTCTATTTCGCGGCGAGGAATGGTCGGCAAATCCTCGGCAGACTGCCTTCCTCGCTCCACGGCTGGAAGAGGAACTTCATTTTTGTCTATAGTCCATCGGGTTGGCTGTTTCCGACCAAGTGGTCGGCCATCGATGTTCGGTGCAAAGCTTTTGGATCGCCGAGGCTTACTGCATCCGAGCTTGTCGACCTCAAATGCCTGAAGGAGATGGAACCCCCCAGCCTGATCGATATCTCCGAGCAGTTATTTCAGCTGATCGACGAGGGCACAAAAGGTTGCCAACCCCGTAGCTGTATCCTCGGACTATCTATGATTTTCTTACCTAATGAATCTATGTATTCGCAGCCATGGCCAACAAGAAAGTCTCTGCACCCTCGACGCGCAAGGGGCCGTCGCTTGCCGAGAAGGCTAAGAGCCGGGTTCACTCAAGGGAAAAGAAGGTGGCTTCTCATCCTGAGAAGCGTCAGCGCGAGGCCGAAATTGCGCCACCGTCTGCCTCGGCGCCTAGTCAGAGCTCGGCACCCTTACCATCGGCTGAAGATAGGTCAGCGAAGCGTCCTGTTCCGTCGTCGTCGTCCCCGGCACCTGCTGCCTCGACACCGACCCAGGCTCGCTTCTCCCTGGACCCAGTTGAGTGGGGGCGACAAGCTCTGCCACCCGAAGTTAAGGCCGAAACGCTTGGCCATCTGGCACGTCGGCTCATACACGAATATTACCATGGTATGCTGAGCCAGTTGGCCGCATTTGACGTGTTCGTGCATCGGGCTGATGTGAAGAGATTGGCTTGCGACAAACGCGTCGCAGAGGTTGAGGCGCTCGTGGCCTCCGAGAAGGCCCGCTGTCTCCGGTTAGAGGAGGATGCGATGAAGAGGGAAAGCGACCTCCAGACAGCCTTTGCATCCGAGAGGGAGGCGCAAAAAGCGCTCGAAGTCGTGAAGAGGGCTCAATACGACGAGATAGCTCCTCATGAAGAGACGAAGAAGAGCTTCTCGCGCCTCGTCGTTGAGGAAAGGGAAAAGGCCATAGAAGAGTTTCGCGACTCCAACGAGTTTCAGGATGAGATCGCCGACCTTTTCAAGGAGGGATACAATGACTACCTTTCAAAGGTGAAGGGGCTGTATCCTGACCATGATTTGTCGGGAGCGACTCTTCCTGGTGAAGGCGGCGAGGGGGAGCGGGTCGTCGGAGGCCGGGATGAAGAGGTTGCCATGGTGGTGGACGAGGCCATAGGCATGGCCATTGATCGCACCCTCGACCAGGCTGCCGATGATGTGGCGAACGAGGCGTAGTTGACCTCGTCCATGTACCCTGCATCCCTTTAATGAAAATATTTTCTGACACATTTCTACTTTGGCCGACAATTGTTGTCTCTTCACTGTCTATGAGTGCTGAAATGACCTTGTCGATACGAAAGTGCCGAAGCGATCTCGTCGGTAAGAGAGTGTCGAAGCGATCTCGTCGGTAAGAGACTGCCGAAGCGACCTCGTACTTAGAGAGTGCCGAAGCGACCTCGTACTTAGAGAGTGCCGAAGCGACCTCATACTTAGAGAGTGCCGATGCGATCTTGTACTTAGAGAGTGCCGAAGCGACCTCGTTGCTAAGAGAGTGCCGAAGCGACCTCATACTTAGAGAGTGCCGAAGCGACCTCGTTGGTAAGAGTGCCGAAGCGACCTCGTATTCATGGGAAATAACGTCGGAGGTGCTCGGCGTTCCACGTTCTCGGTATGTCCGTTCCCCCGAGCTCTTGTAGTCGATAAGCACCCTGGCCGAGTTCGTCGACGATCCGGTACGGCCCTTCCCAATTTGGCGACAACTTCCCGCTAGCCGACTTCGGGTCCGAAATGGCGAGCTTCCTGAGGACGAGGCTCCCAACCCCGAAGCGTCGTGGCTTGACCTTTTTGTCGAAGCTTTTCTTGACCCTCCTTTGGTATATCTCCATCCTCGTAGAAGCATTTCCTCGCCTCTCTTCTAACAAGTTAAGCTCGGCACGCAATGATTGGTTGTTGATTTCCTCGTTAAACCCGAGGATTCTTTGTGAGGGGACGAGCATTTCCACGGGCGACACTGCCTCCATCCCGAAAGCCAACGCGAAGGGTGATTCTCGAGTGGCTTCCCTTGGTGTCGTCCTGTATGCCTAAAGTACATGGAGGAGTTGGTCGGCCCAAGCTCCCTTGTGGCTTATTATCCTTTTCTTTAGTCCATCCAGGATCCTCCGATTGGTGACCTCGGCCAGTCCATTTGACTGGGGATGGGCTACCGAGGAGAATCTATGCTCGATTCCGAGCACATCGCAATTCCTACGAAATTTGGCGTTGTCAAATTATCGTCCATTATCGGTGATGATCGTCCGTGGAAGGCCGAACCTGCATATGATATTTTTCCATACAAAACCCTTGGCGTTAGTATCTGTAATTTTTGCTAGGGGCTCGGCTTCAACCATTTTGTGAAATAATCTACTCCGATGATGACGAACTTTCTTTGACCAGTCGTAGGTGGGAATGGCCCGAGGATGTCCATACCCCACTGTGCGAATGGCCATGGGGAATTTATGCTCGTGAGTCCCGATGGAGGTTGTCTGTCAATCTTGCCAAACAATTGGCACTGTCGGCAACTTTTGACGTACTTCTCGGCGTCTTTAAGCATCGTCGGCCACCAATATTCTTGTCGGGTCACCCTTCTTACTAAAGATCTTGGGCTCGCATGAGAACCGCATGTTCCTTCGTGGACTTCGTTGATAATTTCCTCGGCTTGAATGGGATCTACGTAGAGGAGATTAGGGTAGCTAAACCCCTTTCGGTACAAGTTGTCGCCGGCGATGAAGAACTTTGATGATCGCCGCTTCGTTTTCTCGGCCTCGCTCTTGTCTTCCGGTAGCGACTTGTCCCTGAGGAAATTTATTAGTGGGGCCATCCATGTTGTTCTTACGTCGACGCTCATTAGATCTCTGGGTGCTATAGTTGGCTCCAGTAGCTCTTCTATCAACAGGGTTGTGGGTGACTCTAGTGCGGACGATGCGATCTTTGAAAGCTCGTCGGCTTGCTCGTTCTCGGACCTCGGTATCTTCACAAGCTCCGCAGAGTCGAACTCCGCCATGAGCCTTAGCACTTCGGCCTTGTATGATGCGAGCTTTACCTCTTTTGCCTCGAACGCTTGCGATACCTGGTTGACGACTAGTTGGGAATCGCTGTGGACACGAACCTTTCTTGCGCCGAGGGATTTTGCCATCTTCAGTCCCGATACCACAGCTTCGTATTCTGCCATGTTGTTAGATGCTTCAAAACCGAAACGAACCGCGTACCTTAAGTCGATGCCTTCGGGTGAGCGCATGACCACCCCTGCTCCGCTGCCTTGGGAGTTTGAAGCTCCGTCGACGAAAACTTCCCATCTTCCGTCGGATTCTTCTTCCCTTGCTACTCGGGCGGTCCCCTCGGAAATGAAATCCGCGAGGGCTTGGGCTTTGATAGCGACCCGGGGCCTGAACTCAAGGTCGAATTCTCCGAGCTCTACGACCCATTTGGCCAACCTCCGCGAGGACTCGGGTCGCTCGAAAACTTGTCGAATCGGTGTGTCGGTAAGGACGACGATCTTATGTGATTGAAAATACGGACGTAGTCGTCGCACGGCCATGACGAGAGCATACCCGACCTTCTCAAGGTTAGTGTAGCATTGCTCGGCTCCTCGCAGTGCCTTGCTCGTGTAGTACACCAGTAGGTGGGCTCGGTCTTCCTCTCGGACGAGCACTGAGCTGATGGAATAACTTGTTGTGGACAAATACAACAGCAGCTCTTCCCCTCCCCTCGGCTTGCTCAACGTCGGTACGCTCGCCAGGTGTTCCGTTAGCTCATCGAAAGCTTTTTGGCAGTCCTCGGTCCACTCGAAGCGACCCTTCCTTAACACCTCGAAGAATGGTCTGCATCGTTCTGCTGACCTAGACATAAACCTACTAAGAGCTGTTATCATGCCATTAAGTCTTTGTACCTCTTTAACTGTTCTCGGAGCCGTCATGTCGAGGATAGCCTGAACTTTGTCTGGGTTGACATCTATGCCCCGTTGGGAGACAAGATATCCTAGGAACTTTCCCGTTCGGACGCCGAAGACGCACTTCTCCGGGTTTAGCTTCATCCCGTAAGTCTCAACACTTCGAAAGTCTCGGCTAAGTCCTTGACGTGATCCTCGGCTCGTCGGCTTTTCACCAACATGTCGTCGATGTATATTTCCATAGTCTTGCCGATCTGCTTCTCGAACATTTTGTTGACTAACCTTTGGTATGTTGCTCCTGTATTTTTTAGTCCAAATGGAATACGAGTGAAACAATACAAACCTCTCTCAGTGGTGAAGGATGTCTTGTCCTCGTTCTCTGGGGCCATTCTTATTTGGTGATAGCCTGAATAGGCGTCAAGGAAGCTTAAGAGCTGTGTCCGGCAGTCGAGTCGACTAGTTGGTCGATTCGAGGCAACGGGAAGCTGTCCTTTGGACAGGCCTTGTTTAGGTCGATGAAGTCAACACACATTCGCCATTTGCCATTCGCCTTTCGCACCAGGACGACGTTGGCGACCCAGTTCGGGTAGAATGAATTTCTAACGGTACCTACGCGTAAATATTTTGTTAAGTGGCTTTCCACTACTTCTTGTCGTTCGGCCGAGAAGGGTCTCTTCTTTTGCCGGATGGGCCGGGCCTCAGGGTTCACGTTTAAATGATGCTGAATGACGCTTGGATCTATTCCTGGAAGGTCGTCGTTGGACCAAGCGAACACGTCGCCACTTTGGCCGAGGAATGTGGTGACGTCATTTTCTAATTCTTTGAGCTCGGTCCTGATAGTTAGAAGCCCGTTCTCGCTGATTTTTATTTGTTTAGTTAGTTCCGCTGGTTCGTGTTTTTGGACATTATCGACAGCTGGCACGTACTCAGAAACAGCTAGTTCCTTTGCTTTGATAGAGTTGACATAACATAGGCGCGCCTCGGCTTGACTTCTGACAACTTCCCCCACCCTGCTAGGAGTTGGAAACTTCAATTTCTGGTGGTATGTCGACGGCACCCCCCCCCCCCGAGCTTCCCGAGCAATCCGCGTCCGAAAATCGCGTTGTAGGCTGACTTCACTTTCACAATCAGGAAGTTGACCTCAACCGTTACATGCCGAGGACGGGTGCCCAGCATCACCTTGAGCCTGATGGACCCCTCGGCGGTGACCGGCGTTCCGCTGAACCCGAACAGAGGTGTGGCGATTGGTTTGAGCTTCGTGCTCAGGTTCGTCATCTTCAGGAAGCAGTCATAGAAAAGAACGTCAGGCGCTGCTCCGTTGTCGACGAGGATGCGATGCACGATGTAGCCGTCGATGTCGGCGTGGATGACAAGTGCGTCGTCGTGGGGGAAGCTTAGCCCAACTGCGTCTTCGGTGGAAAAGGTGATCATCTCCAAGTTTGTCGTCGGCTGGTTCACTCCGAGGACAACGGCCGACGCATATGCTTTTCTCTTCCTGCCGCTGTCGCCGCCACCCGCCGATCCGCCGGCAAGGACTAGGACGGCACCTTTCCCCTCTCGCTCGCGATCCCCTTCCGGTTCGCGATCCTTTGGTTTATCGTCGACGACGTCCTTTCCGATTATCCCTCGGCGCAGCATCTCCGCTATTTCCATCTTCAGGCTCCTGCACTGGTCCATTAGGTGACCAAAACCTTTATGGTACTCACAGTATAGTTCGGCCCCTCGCCCTGATGGAGGCCTCGCGATGGGTTCCGGTCGCCTGAACTCCGGCAGCTTCTTAATGATGGGGAGGATTTCTGACGGTGGTCTCCCGAAGCGGGGGAGATCCTTGACGCGACGATATTCGTCGGGTCGTCGGTCAGACGTCCGCCGGCCTTCCGAGTCTCGGCGCCTGTCTCCGTGCGTTTCCTCCCTCCTCGACCTCTTTTCGCTCGACCCCGAGCTCGCGCTCCCCCTTTCTAGCGGCCGCTTAAGTCGCCCAGCGGCTCCAAGGGTTGATTCCATCCTGACGTACTTCTGCATCCGAGAGAGGAGGTCGGAGAGGCTTACCGGCGGTTTTTTGGCGATTGATGCCACAAACGCCACGTCAGTGCACACCCTTGTGAGAATGTTGACTATTGTTCTTAAGTCCAGGTCCACCACTTTCATTGCCTCGATCTGGAAGTGTTTTGCGTAGTCTCGAAACATCTCGTTCTCTTTCTGGGATACCAGCCATAGGTCGTCGGTGCACAACGAGTGTTGCACCGTGTTGTAGAAGTGGTCGAGGAACCTTTGGGCCAGGTCAGAGAAGCAAGAGATCGATCGAGCGGGGAGCGCCTTGAACCACTGTAGTGCTACATCATCTAGAGTGGACATGAAAGCCCTACATTTCAGAGCGTCAGTTACATTCATCATTTCCACCTGTCCTTGAAAATGGTCGAGGTGGTGGACTGGATTGGTCATCCCATTGTAGCGTCGGAATTTCGGTAGCTGGAACTTCGGTGGAACTGGGGTCAATGTGATTTCTTGCGTGAATGGCGAGGAGGTGAGGAGCGTCGCTACGGATGGAGCGGGGGTGCCGAGCTGCAGAGCTTCTAATTTTCTGTTTATCTCTCGCAGGTCATCCTTCCACCGTGGGTCGAACGGAGACTCGCTGATGGTGACTAGGGTGGATTCTGCCGTGAAGTAGTCGACGAGGTCGGCCTTTGCCACATTTCCTACGGCCGTCACCGGCGTGACGGGGAGAATGTTGTCGGCTTGGTTAACCGCTGGCGCGGGAGTCCCAACTATCGTCGGCGGCGCGTCGACGTGACTTGTCGACACTGCAGGAGGCGCACGCTGCCGATTGAGAACTTCTGCATCATCCTGATTACCTTGGATTTGCCCTACCTGGCGAACCGAGCCCTCGCCTTGTGCAGGGTGCACCTGTTGATTTTGCTCCATCCTCATCATGATCTGTTGAAGGTTTGCCAATGCTTGTTCGACACGATCGAGCCGCAACAAGGTCGTCGAATCTTGTTCCCCCGCACCGGATGCTCCCCAAGCTACTTCTTCCGCAATATTAACGAGGGTGACTTCCTCCTCCGATGGGCGAGCTGCCGCCTTTCCCTTGGGTGCCATTGGGAAAAGCTTTTCGTATCAGATTCCCACAGACGACGCCAAATGTTGCTAGAGAAATTAGCAAGGATGGTCGGCCGGAGCCGAGCTGAGTGGGCCCCGAGGGATTGGCCGCGTCGCGCTGTCGTCGGTGAGGAGAACCAGACCTGCAAAGAACCACCGAGCCCCCTCGGTGGTTGAACACTCCGACGATCAAGTCAGCAAAGGTTGCAGAGAGAGAGAGAGAGTTTTTATGCTACGAATAGCGTACCTTTTTTCTTGAGGGTATCCGCGCCTTTTATAAGGGCTTGGTCCTTTAGATAGAAAGGGGAGTGGGCCCCGAATCTCTGAGAGGCAAGGGCGCCAATCAGGGAATTAGCCCCGCTGGGCTCCGAGAATCCCGCATTGACAGCCACCTGCCCAAAGCGGACACAGGCCAGCTGGGGGGTCGTGATTTACGGGACTCATCCATCCCTAGGGCAAGTATGACCTGGCGCCAACTAGGAACGCTCAGATGTAGCGCTTGACTAAACTGGTCCTCGGAATTGATCGACTTGCCTACGACGACGAGATCCGACAACTTGGTCGTTGGATCGTCAGCGTGGCCGACCACCGTTCTTGCCAGGCTGACTTGTCGGTTGATGACGACCGGTATCACATATAAATAGCACAATAATATAAAAATACACACAAATATTATTTATATACATTATAAGATTATTTATGTATATTATTTTGAGTAAAAAATAAAAATATATTAAATACATCTTGAGATGCCCCCCGTCACATGAACCAATAGAGGAGGAGGGCGGTGACTTTGAATCATATTATACTCCCATCATAACATTAATCTATATGAAACACTTGACTGTCAGCACACGGCCAATCCTCTATGTGATCCACCGAAACATATATATAGAAGAAGGATTAATTAAGCCCATGGTTCTTATACTGTCGGCTCGATGTGCGGCATGCATCTTCCCTACCTCTACCTGCGAGCTATTCGTCTGCAGCAACCCAATGAAGACTAGTGAAGGTTAATTAGATTGTCGCGTTTCGTTTTAAGTTGGGTACTGATCTAATTAAGAAAGGGTGAACGTACAATTACAAGCTCATATCCAATCGAGTTGGAGTCTGGTTCCTCTCAGTGCACGAGGACCGGACTCCAACAGTCACCAATGGGAAGATGGGATTTGGGTGGAGTTTTATAAAAAAGTCCAAAATCCAAAATTTTATCATGTTTCTGATTAGATTTTTTTGTAAAACACAAACAACTCCACCTAAACCCTCTCATCTCATTGATGACTGTTGGAGAGAGGATCCAGACTCATCGAGTTGGGGCTTCTCGCTCCACCGGACGTGGACGTACGGCTCCTTAGTCTTCTATGACACCTGCCCCTTGGATGGTGATCCCTTAGCTTGGTGAACTGATCAAGCCACTGTAACAGGGGGCGGCGCTGGTAGGAGCGACGATATATATGGTGGCCGTCCAGCTTCATTACAGGAGAGAGACAAGTCGACAACAATGGCAAAGTAATAAATCAAGCACCCGTGGCAGCTGGTTCCGTGCCTGCATGCATGCAAGCTAAGGTTGTAGAGAAACTGATGAGTAGCATGCAGAAGGGACCGGAGAATGAGATGGGGCCGACGAGGCACTCGTACGTACTTGGCGGGAACCAGGGCCTGTGGATCCTCCCTCCTTGCGCGCATCTAGCCGCCCATGCGGCCATGCACATGCTGCTTGGAAAGCCTGCTCATTAATTTGAAGGGAAAGCACGTCTGAGGTTGAAGTGTGCCGGCTGCATGCGCAACATCTTTTTACCATTTTGTTCTTCTCAGGTTGGAAATGGAGGGGCAATCAATTTGCAAACAAAAAAAGAGAAGATTTTCTGAGCCTGTCTCATCTGATCCGTTATTTTTCTGTTTATTTAAGTATTATAAGTTGTCTAGATCGATCTCTGCCAGTGGGCATCTCTAAACTAGCTACTTGAGAACAAAATAATGTGTGCGGTTCCTCTCATTATTGATCAGTTGGAAGGATCTCTGTCACTGTGAGGGATAGCGTGCGACGGCGGTGGCTTCACTATATTAGCGACAGAATTTTCCGTCGCTGATCCGTCGCTGTTTAGACACAAATCTTCCTCCCCCGTTTATACTTAACTAACCGATGTTGCTAACTATTAATTATATTATTTATTAGTAGTTTAGTTATATTATAGATATAGTTATCTATATTTATTATATATAGATTATATATTATTTTAAAAATAAATAAAACAAATACAAATTCATTAGTTACACTTTTAGTTTATTGAATATATGTGTACATTATATGTTATTTTACTTAATTTTCATTAACCATTGGTGCTAACTATTACCTATTTTATTTATATTATGGTAGTTTAGCTATATTATATATACAATTATTTGAATTATTCAAATAAATATATTATATATTATATATAATTATTATATAAAATAAAATAAGGCGAAGATAAATATATAAAATATAAATTTATAAGTTACGTTTTTTGTCTAGTTGATATATATATATATATATATATACACATTGCATCTACATATTTGTAAATGTATTATATTTATTTAGTGAATATAATTATATGATAAAATAATATGCTTAAAATATTATATTTTATTTATTATATATTCAAAATGGTAATGTTTAACTTTTATATTTCATATGAGATATATTATATTATACTCATTTAATATTATGTAACTCATCGATTAGATTTTAGAATGAGAGCGAATCTGACAGGCAGATTTTTTATTATGATGAAATCCAACGGTTCGATTTTGATTGACAATATGTTCAATGGTTAGATCTTGATCAAATTTAGATCGGGAGTGAATTCGACTGTCAAACTCAAATCCAACAATCAGGATTTAGATATGTAACAAATCCAATGTGCGAATCGTAATTATATTGTTATAGATTGACAACAAATCTAACTGATTAGATATATATAGATCGAAAGTGAATTCAAAGGTCAGATCTTTGATCAAATGAATATCGATAGTGAATCTAACTGTCACATTTTGTTCAAACTTAAATCTAGCGATTAGGATTTGGACCTGGAGCAAATCTAATGTAGGGATCTTGATCATATTATTTTAGGTTGGTAACAAACCCAACTGATCAAGTATACATAGATCGAGAGAGAATCTAATGATCGAATTTTAGATTGAATGAAATCCAATATTGTGTTGACTCTCTGAAGAGTAGAGTCGACTCTCTGAAAGATAGTGTCAACTCTCTGAAGAGTAGAGTCAACTCTCTGAAGGATATGTGTTGACTCTCTCTTGCTTTTCTATGCCTGCTAATCAAGAGATCGGTCTTAACAAAATTAACCTCACACTACAAGAAAGCTGATATATGTAAGTATGTCTTGGACAGTGGACAGATTAGCAAAGGTTTATATTGAAAGAATTGATGAACAGTCCATCCCCATGTCCTTTTCATTTAAGTACTTGCCTATTTTGGTGATAAACAAAACACTGTCAAAAGTTTTTCTAACCTCGTTTATCTAGCCATAAGCACAGGAATTACCCAAAGAAAGTCAAGCATTTGTGGTAAGTCTTCCATACACCTTTTTTAGAAGAGCCATAATAATTCCTTCATTGTCTATAACGATTTCCTCACCAGAACAACGATTTACTTGAAAGATTGAATAACCTTGTTGTGTCAAACAAGTCGAAATTATAACGACTCTGTAAGTTATCGTAACGACTTCTTCAGAAGTTATAACGACTTGCTCATTATAACGACTCTGTAAGTTATCGTAACGACTTCTTCAGAAGTTATAACGACTTGCTCATTATAACGACTCTGTAAGTTATCGTAACGACTTCTTCAGAAGTTATAACGACTTGCTCATTATAACAACTCTGTAAGTTATCGTAACGACTTCTTCAGAAGTTATAACGACTTGCTCATTATAACGACTCTGTAAGTTATCGTAACGACTTCTTCAGAAGTTATAACGACTTGCTCATTATAACGACTCTGTAAGTTATCGTAACGACTTCTTCAGGAGTTATAACGACTTGCTCATTATAACGACTCTGTAAGTTATCGTAACGACTTCTTCAGAAGTTATAACGACTTGCTCATTATAACGACTCTGTAAGTTATCGTAACGACTTCTTCAGGAGTTATAACGACTTGGTCATTATAACGACTCTGTAAGTTATCGTAACGACTTCTTCAGAAGTTATAACGACTTGCTCATTATAACGATTCTGTAAGTCATCATAACGACTTCTTCAGAAGTTACAACGACTTGCCATGTTTCATAACGATCTCCTTTATCATCTGTTATAGAACGACTTGGTTGTGGTAACGATTTCATAAGTTATCATAACGACTTCTTATCAGTCTACAGCAACTCGATAATAACGATTCTATCAGATTTTCACAACGACTGCATAAGTCATGTTTCCATTAATTAAATGTTTTTCCTTGATTTAAGCTACGTTGAATAGTCAAAGTCGCATCTCGTCTGTTTGACTGCCATGCATTTAATAAAGACTGAACGTATCTCTGCATGGACACAGAACATATCTTCCATTCTCGTGTATTCTCTGCATGCATCTTTTAGAACGATAAAGTGTTATTACTATATTTGCGTCTATCTGCTCTGACGTTGATTGATATCTGGAGATAGTATAGCTGTCTACCATTAAAGCTCAACCTTGTAGAACCTTAAGGATGTAATATCCTACAACACTGGACGCAGAAAGAACTACAAGCAAACTCAGAAGATCTTATCACTTTGCGTGTTCCAAAGAACAAAAGACTGCTGACAGGAAGCTTCCTCAAATCCTTCAGTCTAACGTACACCAAAGCCGTGAGACAACGGTCATCTCCTTGTCCTTATTCAAATTTGAGATACAAATACAAGATGAAGCTCTGAAGACAAAACACGGAGACAATTTGATTTTCTGATTCAAGGGCGGCTAGATCTCTGCAGCTTTCACGTCTTCGAAAGTTCTCTAGAGCCAAAAAATTCACTCTTTTCATCTTCGCTCTTAGCTCCCTGTGCTGTGTGAAGAAAACAAAAGGAAGAGCTAGTTTAGTTCTGAGAGAGTGCACTCTGTGTAGATCTTCGACTCTCAGTGCTTGTAGCTTCAGATTAAGTTTTTGTAAAAGCTTGATCTAGGGGCTAGTCTTTTTCTTTCAAGAATTTCCTGTGTTATTCCCTTCGTGTGTGAAGGAAGACCTGGTGGTTTCCAGGGTGGTGTTTTTCCCTTCAGGAGTAAAGGAAGACCTGGTGGTACCAGGTGTTGTGTTCCCTTCAGGGGTGAAGGAAGACCAGCTGAGCTGGGTGGTTGTTGTTTGTCCATAGGGGGACTGTACCCTAGTTAGTGAAATCCTGAGGGTTGCTCAGGGACTGGACGTAGGACTCCTAAGGAGAGGAGATCCGAACCAGGATAAATTTCTGTGTTGTGTGATTGTCTTCTTTGTGTGATTGCTGTTTTTACTAACCATTACTAATCCCTTTCAAGAACTCTTTATGTTTGTTCTGAGTTCAGGTTTTTATCAGCTAGGATTATTTTAAAGACCCATTCACCCCCCCCCCCCTCTGGGTTAGCCAACCGGGCAACAAGAATTGTTCCACTGCATGGTATTCCGAAGACTATCGTGTCTGACAGAGATCCAAGATTTACTTCTGGTTTCTGGAGAAGTCTGCAAAAAGTAATTGGCACTGAGTTGAGATATAGCTCCGCTTATCATCCTCAGACAGATGGCCAAACATAGAAGACTATTCAAACGATTGAAGACATGTTGCGAGCTTGTTGTTTAGTTTGGGGAGGTAACTGGGAGCATCATTTGGGAATGATTGAGTTTGCCTATAATAATAGTTATCATACCAGATTTGGGATGGCACCGTATGAAGCTTTATATGGAAGGCCATGTAGAACCCCATTGAATTGGCATGAAGTGGGAGAAAGGCAATTAGTGGGTCCTGAATTGATTCAGCAAACCACAGATGTAGTAAAGTTTATTAAGGAAAAATTGCAGACAGCTCAAAGCAGACAAAAGAGTTATGTAGATAACCGGAGGAGACCACTTCAGTTTGAAGTGGGAGATTTTGTTTTCTTGAGAATTTCCCCAAGTAAAGGTATTATGAGATTTGGCAAGACTGGAAAGTTGAGTCCAAGGTATGTGGGACCTTTCCAGGTGATTGAGAGAATTGGGGAAACAGCTTATAGGCTGGATTTTCCAGCAGATTTTGCGGATGTCCATGATATATTTCATGTTTCTATGTTAAGAAAGTGTATTGAAGATCCAGTTCAGATAATCAGTTACCAAGGTGGTGACCTGAGGCCGGATACGACCATGCTAGAGTATCCAGTGCAGATCACTGATCGAAAGATAAAGAAGCTGAGAAATAAAGAAATCGAGCTAGTTAAAGTGCGATGGGAAAATAGGTTGGGTGGTGAGGATACCTAGGAGTTAGCCGAGGAAATGGCTAAAGGGTATCCCTATCTATTTGAATAAGGTTTTGTATTTCTTTTTAGATGATAGTATTTGTAAAAATGTGCATATTTAAATTGTTTATGTTTAAGTTGTGTTATGAATTTCGAGGTCGAAATTTTCTTTTTAGATGATAGTAATGTAACGTCACGTATTTTTCGGATCCTTATGGATCATGTGTGTATTGATTGTGGTGGCCATTGTGAGGCCAGTGTGGTTTGGACGTGTGGTGCACGCAGGTTTGGAGCAGGTTTGGTCCTGAAATAAGATAGGACCTACTGCAGTTGATTTGGGGTTGACGACCAGGTGTGGTCGTTAATTGGTTTGGCGTCCGTCGAAGGTGACGCCAACCTTAAGAACTTAACGTCAGGCTTTCTGGACGTCTACTGTGACGGTTCCCTAAACGGCATTAGGGTTGACGCCAACCTGTGCAACCTGCAGAATATAGGTTTACCCGAGGACAGTTCCCTCGCTCCATTCTCCCTCTCCCTCCCCCTATTCTCATGCCCCTTGCTTCCCCACTACCTCCAACAGTTGTAGAAGGTTAGTTGGAGGTTCGTGAAATGCAAGGTGGTGACGAATCGGACAAGGAAACATCGGAGCGAGGTGTAATCTCTGTAGGAACTCGCGAAGGGTTTGGTGCGAAGCGGGAGAATTTAGGAGGTTTAAGTGCGTATTGAGGTAGGGAACGATCCCTTTAGTCCCTACAGGTTGTGATAATGCATCTGGAACGCATGAATCTTCATGTTAATCATGTTTTTGGGTAATGGTACTCCATGTGGGGTTAATTGGTGGTTTGAGCAATTTAATGAATGGAGCGTGTTGTTTCGAGTTAATTAGGACTCATGCATGCTAGAGGAGGTGTTTCCTCGTATTTTTCCATTGGTTTTAGGGCTGGGAATACCTGAGGTATCAGCCCAAGGTTTCTGTGAAGCTGATAGCCGAAGATCTTGGCGTCAACATCAATTGACGCCAGGTTCTTCAGCTGGGAGTTTAACGGCCAGATACCTTGCCATTTATATCTCATCGACGGCAATCGATGTTGCCGCCAGCATGCTTTTACTTATATATTGTTATATTGAATATTTGTTGATATCGAAAGGTGCAATGGTAATTATGGTGCACCTAGCGCATGTGGTTTCTGAGACTAGCATACTGGGTACGCAGTTGGTTGTTTCTTTACGTGTCTACGTGGTGTTCACGTGTAGTGGACTACTAGTGCACGCGGTTTACGTGAGTCTTCACGTGGTTTGTGTGACATGCACGTGGTTTGTGTGATGTGCACGTGGTTTTGTGTACAAGGCGAGTAGTACGACGCCTACCGTGGTTACCTCTCCAGTTGGGTGCCCCAGGTTCTCTGTGAACCAGGCTGTTAGCTCGGGGCTTTGTCCCAGTACTTGTGCTATACCATCGAGGTCTGTGTCGTCTGACCTGGACACCCTTACTCCTGTGTTTGAGTTGTACGTCCGGCTGAGGGAAAGACGACAATGGGACAATGACTCTAGTGTTTGTTTCTAGTCACTTTTAGCGCGCTCGTAGTTGGGGGTACGGACACCAATAGTCGACACTGGTCCCCAGCTAGTCCTTTTCCAGTGCCTCACTCTAGAGGGCCCAGGCCAGGGTCTCCAGAGGTGTCAGGCATGGGCCTGCGACCGTGTGGTCCACAGGTGGTGGTGTTTAGTTGGTCTCCACAGTTGCTTGACCTTTTCATGTGGAGCGGCAGCTGGACCTTTCGTCCGTGGCTGCGAGACTGAGAGGTAGACTTGTGTGTGTTGTCTGAGTCAGTCACTGGTGTCGTGAACCAGTTCACGTGGCTCGAGTGTGGCGGATTCTACTGTAGCTCGTACACCTATTTGGGTTTGCCGTTTATTTATTATAGTTGTTGTATGTAGTCGGTAAATGGTGAGTACATTTACAGCTTTAATATTCTGTTTAGTTGTTCTATAAATTGTTAGCGCAGTTTACTGCTTTTGTACCTGTGTTTTTGGTTTGCTCAGTTTTGAGGGAGTTCCCTACTGAGTCAGTGACTAGCGAGGCTCACCCCCTACTCCCACAGGTGAGGGCGAGGAGGACGTCTCTCGACCGTCGTCTAGTTCAGAGCCGCGTCGTAGCGGTACAGGGTCAGTACCCCCAGCAGTGTAGTAGTAGCAGCAGTTTAGCAGTGTAGTGTAGCTAGTTTGTTTACTTCCTTCAGTTGTACCTCGGGGTATGCCTGAGGCACTTGTACTTTCTTTCAGTTTTGTGGAAATATGGCTATGTAAACTTGTGAAATATATATATGAAATGGTGTGTTCCTTTGTGTTTACACGGACTATGGTGTGATATCCCTTGCGAGGCTTTGGCCAGTTCGCAGGAGACGGACTCAGATCAAGTACGTTACTGGTTTAACAGACTTGGACGAGGTGTTCTGTCACAGCCCCAGACGCCGAGAGCGGACTCCTGAGCAGCCGATCAACAACGAGCCCAATGGGCAGGAAATCAATGTGATCGCAGGAGGGTTCGGCACAGGCGGAGAAAGCACTCAAAACCGACGTGATTACGCAAGGCGAGTGCACGTCGTTGACAGGCCTTCGGTGCCCCGGCCAGCTCCGTACCCCGCCAATTCCGCACGCGCATAGTCCGAGGATGCTATAACCTTCTCAAACGAAGATCTTGTAGGGGTCGCTACCCCACACAGTGATGCGCTGGTCGTCTCGGACACCATCAACCACTGTATTGTGCGCCGAATCTTGGTGGATAATGGAAGTGCTCCGGACGTGTTGGCCTACGATTGTTGCCTTCTTATGGGCCTTAAGACCGATCAGCTCACTCCTGTAGAGTCTCCGCTGTACGGCTTCTCGGGGGTTTCAATTCAGCCCATGGGGAGAATCCACCTCCCAATAACTCTTGGGACGGCACCAAAAAATGTGACCAAGATAGTAGACTTCTTGGTCATCAAGAATATACCAGGCTACAACGCCATCCTTGGTAGAGGTCTGATCGGGCGGATTAAGGCGGTACCTTCATCGCTTCACCAAAAGATGAAGTTTCCGACTCCGAGCGGGATTGGGGAGGTGCTCGGGTGCCAACGCGAGTCTCGACGGTGCTGTGTCCTCTCCCTAAGAGACAAGCAACCACTCACTGCCCCAGTGCCTGTTCCACCCCCGACCGACCAGCCTTCCACTAGATGAGGAACACCTGCTGAAGATCTGATTCCAGTACAGGTGGATGATAACCCCGAGCATGTCCTCTATATTGGCGCCTTACTAGCGGAAGCTGAACAGCAACGCTACAGAGACTTCCTGCTCGCGAACCTGGACGTGTTCGCATGGTCCGATGACGAACTTCTGGGCATTCCTCCAGAGGTGATGGTTCACCGCCTCTGTTTGGACCCATGGGTCCCGCCAGTTCAGCAAAGGAGGCGACCAGTCATCCGAGAACGGCAGACCGTGATTCAAGATCACGTCGTCAGAAGCCAGTCCATAGGGCTCCTCCGGGAAGCCCAGTACTCGAAGTGGATCTCCAATGTGGTCCTCGTGCGCAAGGCCAACGGCAAATGGCGGGTGTGCGTAGACTACAAGGATCTCAATAAGGCGACACCCAAGGATAATTTTCCCCTGCCGCGCATGGACCAGTTGGTGGATGCCACGTCCAGACACTAGCTTCTCAGCTTTCTAGACGCCTACTCTGGCTATCACCAGATCAGCATGCATCCTCCAGATCAAGACGCCACCACCTTCGTCACAGACTTAGGGTTATACTGTTATACCAGGATGCCCTTTGTCTGAAGAATGCTGGTGCCACATATCAGCGGCTGGTCAATAAGATGTTCGAGCAGTAGATCGGGCGCAACATGGAAGTCTACGTTGACGACATGCTGGTCAAAACACTCCCGAGCATCGACCACATCTCCGATCTTGAAGAAACCTTCGCAACCTTGCGAAAATTTAACATGAAGATCAACCCATCAAAGTGCATGTTTGGGGTGCGCTCGGGTAAGTTCGTTGGCTTCCTCGTTTCAAATAGAGGGATAGAGGCAAACCCAGAGAAAATACAAGCTGTACTTGAAATGGGTAGACCGAAGACAGTGCGTGACGTCTAGCATCTCACTGGACGCCTCGCCGCGCTGAACCGGTTCATGTCTCGAGCAGTTGAAAGAAGTTTCAACTTCTTCAAGTTGCTGCGAGGCCCCAAAGGCACCTCCCAGTAAGGGGGGCATGTACGGTGGACTAAAGAGTGTGAAGCCGCCTTCACTGAGCTGAAGGCATACTTGGCAGCCCCACCTATTCTCTCAAAGCCCATGCTCAGAGAACCACTGTTCGTATACCTTTCGGTCACCGAACACTCCATTAGCGCGGTTCTGATCAGAGAAGAGGGAGCGGCGTAGCACCTAGTATACTATATCAGTAGGGTCCTCCAAGAAGCGGAGAGGAGGTATCCCCGAGCAGAGAAACTTGCCCTTGCCTTGGTCACGGCTGCTCGGAAGCTCAGGCCCACTCTATTACGGTCCTTACCGACCAACCGCTGAAATCCATCCTTCAGCGTCCAGAGGCTTTTGGTAGGCTAATCAAGTGCGCCATAAAGCTTGGTGAGTTCGACATCAGTTTTCGCCCGAGGATAGCAATCAAGGCGCAAGCATTGGCGGACTTTGTTGCGGAGTGTACTCTCCCTACCGAGCAGGATCCTCTGCTAGCCGACGAGCCCTTATGGGAGCTCTACGTTGATGGGTCCTCTTGTGTCACGGGGAGCAGAGCAGGCTTGGTCCTCACCTCTCCTGAGGGGTTAGAGTTCCAATACGCCCTCCGGTTTCGCTTCGCTGCCTCCAACAATGTTGTTGAGTACGAAGCATTGCTGTCCGGTATCCGCACGGCTAGGCACCTCAGAGCCCTTCGACTTAGGGTCTTCAGCGACTCTCAGTTGGTGGCCAGTCAGGTCAACGGGAAATTTGAAGCAAGGGAGCCCCGCATGGCTCAATACCTCCAACAGGTTAAGAGCCGAGCAGAGGGCCTCCTTACTTCGAGGTCATACATGTTCTGCAGGAGCAGAACGCGCGTGTTGATGCACTAGCCAAGCTGGCATCTTCAGGTGACATCGCCCCTTCTCGCTCCATGTTCATTGAAGAGCTCGCCTTGCCGAGCACCGAAGTAGACATCGCAGCCATCGAGGCAGGCCCACCAGCTCCGAGCTGGATGGATCCTCTCCTGGCCTATCTACTTCGAGGCGAGCTTCCGCCCGAGCAGGGCGAAGCTCGAAAGATCAGGATGTGCTCCCAGCGTTTTACCCTCGTTGAAGGCAAGATGTGCCGACGGTCTCTTACAAGACCTCTCCTACGGTGCCTCAATCCTGAAGAGGCTCTTGCGGCCACCGAAGAGGTTCACGAAGGACTGTGCGGAAGCCATTTGGGGGGAAGAACGCTAGCGCGTAGCATCATTCGGGCAGGATTCTGGTGGCCTTCGTTGCAAAAGGACTACATGACCTTTGTTCGAAGGTGCCCGGAATGTCAGAAGTTTGGGCAGCTCATTAATCAGCCTGCCGAACAGCTTCACAGCCTATTCGAACCCCGTCCTTTCGCCAGATGGGGTATCGACATCCTAGGTCCCTTTCCGGAAGCCCAAGGTCGGAAAAAGTTCCTGTTCGTGGCTATCGACTACTTCGCCAAGTGGATCGAAGTAGAACTCGTTGCCACGATTACCGAGCAGGCTGCGTGGAAGTTTGTCTGGAAAAACATCCTCTGCCGGTTTGGAGTTCCAAGGGTTATCACCTCCGACAATGGAAAGCAGTTCGATAGCACCTTTTTCAAGCAAAGGTGTGCCGAGCTCGGCATCTACAACCACTTCACCTCCGTTGCGCATCCCCAGACAAACGGTTTGGTCAAAAATGCCAATCGGACACTGATGCACGGGATCCGCACAAGAGTTGAGGCTGCAGCAGGTTCGTGGATAGATGAGCTCCCCAACGTGCTCTGGTGCCACCGAACAACAGCACGAGTGGCAATGGGAGAAACACCTTTCCACTTGGCATACGGCTTGGAAGCTGCAGTGCCTTTAGAGGTGGCTCTCCCCACTCTCCGAACAACCCATTTCGATGAAGCTGCCAACAACCGTGCTCTTCGGGAGAACCTTGACATTCTCAGTGAACGTCAGAACGACGCCAGCATTCGTCTTATTTCCTATCAGCAACGACTCGCGCAGTATTACAATGCTCGAGTTCGGGAAAGGCACTTCTACGTGGGCGACTTGGTTCTATGGCGCTGCTCAGCTTCGGACCCCCGAAGGGCCGTCGGCAAGCTCGCGCCCAAATGGGAAGGACCTTATCAGGTCATTCAGGTCCTCGGGAAAGGTTCCTATAAGCTTGCTACTCCTAGCGGCGGAGCCATACCCAGGGCTTGGAATGTATCTAATCTCAAGGCTTATTACCTATAAAAGCCTCCGCTCGGCATCCTACTTCTCTTCTCCCCGTTCCTATGGTACGCTTGGAGTAGTGTCTAAAACTATCCACACTTCAAAGTTTTTCAACTTGAAAGGGATATGTTGACCCTCCAGATCGCACAAAATGTTCAGCATTCACCCCTGGTCTAGACCCTGTCCGGATCTCGTTGACCTGTGCGGTACATGCAACGCTTATAAACCAGCGAATTTCGATTCGAACAGGAACAATGCTAAGGGAAGAAGATAGAAAAAGCGAGGCCATATACCAACTCTGAAAGGGGATTCATTCACAGTTTTCTTTTACAAAAAGGGCCCCTTGGGCCAGGTTTACAAAAAGTAGCGAAAGGGGAGAAGTCACTAAGGCTCCTGCTCGGGACCACCAGCGTCATCACCAGGAGGCATTCGCCCAGACTGAAACTGGGCACACCGAACATCGTCCAGAAGAGCGTCACCTATTCGGCGTCGGCACTCCTGCACAGCTACCTCAAAGGCCTCCCGAGCACGCTCATGCCAAGACAGTCCCTCCCCGTGCTCCCGACCAGCTTTGAGGCCCACTTGGTAACATTGAGCCCCAAACTGCTCCAGGTCAGCCTTGAATTCAGCCCCGGCCTTGTATTTCGCTACCCCTTGAGCCTTCGCGTCCGATAGCACCTTGGCGACGGCTTCCTTCTCGGCCCGGGCCACGGCGAGATTCAGCTCGGCAGTCTGGAGGGCAGCTTTGAGGTCCTTAACCTCACCTTGCAGCTCGGCCTCGCGGGCCTCGTGCTACGCCACCAAGTCCCTACAGAAGGCATTTTGGGCCTCCCACTAGGGCTTGTGGTTCTGGGCCTGAGCTGCAAGCCTTCGCAGCACCTCCAGCGACTTACCAACTCCATCCATCAGTGCCGCGAGGTCGACGTCGTCGGCACCATCGTCTTGGGCTTGGCACTCCGGGCGATATCCCCCGCTGGAGATCTCCGGAGTCTGGTTGGGGCTCACTTGCCGACACCTCGCCAGCACTTCAAGCTGCGACGTGCTGGGGCAAGGAGGAAGCTCCCTACGCGCTTGACCCTCCAAGCGCCCCAGTGCGGCCGCCAGTGCCTCCTGCGAGGGCAACTCGGGAACGACCCTCCTCAATACCTCAGTTAGAGGTCTTCGGTCCACCCCAGAGCTCCCCTCCTCGGCATCAACGGCTGCCTGCCCCCGCAGAAGGCCGTGCTCCCTTACTGGTTTGGGCAGCATCAGCGTCAGTGGCCATCGCCTGACCCGCCTCAGCACCAGCTAGGCCCTGAAACCCTACCTCCCCAGAGCAAGCTACACTCTCGCCGACTAAATTTACCTCAGTAATTGCTTCGGCTGCACTCTCGCTGACTAAACAGCCTTCAGCAATCACTGCGGTGGAGGGCATGGGGGATAGGACTTGCTCATCTCCTCGTGAGGCATCCTCCGGCGGAAGAACTGCCTCGCCGACACCGGGTGCCGTGATTGTCCCAGGCGCGACATCGGCAGGCCAGCGGCCCCATGAGGTGCAGAAGTCCCTCCTACTCCTCTGTCCAGGTCTTCGGTGTTCCCCTTGCTAGTAGCACTGTCACCTGCCTCCCACTCCACGCCTCCAGTGGTAGAGCCCCCCGATGCGGAGCTCACCTCGACGAGCCCGAGGTCGAGCGCCATCTTCTTAGCGACCTCGGGGCGTGACATGGAAGGAGCCCGGGGCGTCCCTTCCTCGGACGGCCCCGCCGCCTTCAGCTTCTTCCGCTTAAGCAGCAGTTTGGCATCCTCGTCCTCAACATCCTCCTCGGACTCTTGATCAGCCGACGGTCGTGCAGCCTTCGTCAACCTTCCCCTCTTCTTGACAAGAAGGGGACTTCTCGCTGCCTCCTCTTCGGCCTCGTCAGTGACCGATTCCTGCTCGGAATGGGAACAGGTTATCACCCTTGAGGCCACTTTTGTTGTGGCCTTCTTCTTCAGTCGAATCTTCTCAGGCCCTCTCTTAGGGGACCCGCGAACTTGCTCCGCCCTGCGTTCTGGCAGGACGATCCTGTGCGGCATCAAGAGGGTGCTCTTCACCCACAACAGCCACATAAGCCGTGACGATGGTCTGCTCGGTGTAAAGGGCCATGTCCTCTGTGTCCATGCCCGCCTTCAGCTCCTCAGTAGCTGCACAAGGAGAGAAAAGTTACTAAAGGTGACTCCTAAAGATCAGAAGAGAGAAAGAGGAGGCAAAGGCACTTATTCCATGCTCGGCTGAGCCCATGCTTGACCAGCTGGGCCTCGGTGAGGTACTTCTTCGCCTTCTCTATGAAGACGTTGTTGAGACTCTCTGGAAGCGCCACCTCCTCCTTTCCCATGAAGGGGTAAACATCCTTACGCGGGTCTTTCACCCTCGTAGGGAACCCCTAAAAGAATTGTATGCCCTACAAGCCAATTACATTTATGTAATTGAACTTTTCTTAAATTATCTCATTCGAATTATTGGCATTTTCGTTCATTATGTTTTATATTTCATCGCATAATGAAGTCCATGAATTTGTGCAATTAATGTCAGAATCATAATGAGATTATGATAGTGAGATCTGATATTTATAAACACAAGTTCTAAATGTTCCTGGTCATAGAACACTTGAGTGGGACATCAAGTGGACCGGTTAGACCAGTGCACACTACACCTGTTCATATGATGAAGCTGACTGGTCTCACAGTCATTTGTGTGGAGACACTAAGGTGAGTATGCAGGTGCTCATTAGAGAATGAGTTTACTGAACTGATCCGATATTGAGTTTCTGGACGGTGATGATATTTGACTGTCAGTCAAGAAACTCTATGTCACAGTAGTACAACTGATCCTTAGACCTGAGACACCATAGATGTCTTGTACAAGGATTGGCATACTTTGATGTTTGACTTATAGATTCACTGTATGTGAATCTAGTACAGTTAGATAATTAGGTGTGTCATGAAACATGCGAAGACTGGTGAGTGTTAAAAAGGGATCATTCACTCTCAGTATCAACAAAGAGAGAATGCCCTATAGAATCATATCCGAGACAAATCCCTGGCCAGGGTCACACAATTATTTAGAAAAGAGTTTCTAGTTTAATTGTTGGATATGAACTATCTAATCACAAAACTAGGAGTCTGACAGCATGGTCGTACTCCAAATGTGGTTAGGGGCATTGTATGAATGAGGGATTTTAGTTGTATGGCAACTGTTGGCTAAAAGGTTTCAATGGATTAAGAATCCCCTGTATCATCTGGGGTTCGTGGCGTGTTGCTTGGTGCGTCCCATGATCTGTGAGCCAAAGATAAATTAATTATGAGATAATTAATTTATTTGAATTAAAAGTTAATTCAAGTTAGAAGAGTTCTAATAATATTAGAAAGAGTTCTAATATTATTTGGGCTTACTACCAGAATGATATTGGGCCTAGAGGGTCACACACAAAAGAGCAATCCAAAAGGATAGGGACATCAATATAAATATGAGATATTTATAGAGGTTTATGTTAATCCTATTTTGAATGAGATTAATTAATTAAATTTAGGGGTTTTTTAATCTCTTTAAAAAGGGAGGTGAAGAGAGGGGGCGGCCAAGCCAAGCTTTGGTCGCCTCCCATCTTCTCTCTCTTCTATCTTCTCTCTCACACCTCCTTCTCTCTTCTATCTCTCTTGTCTCTCTCTTGTGAAGAGAAGAGGACAAAGGGGAGACTACAAGGGTGGAGGGTAGCTGTTGAGCATGAGAGGGTGTCCCTATCTACGCTGCTCGTGTGGATACCGCTAGAGGTCGGGTGATTGCGCGGCTAGGACGATCCCGAGGAACGTCTGCACCGATCGTTTGAGATCCTAAATCTCCACAAGGTGAAAGAAACAAGTTCTTCTCCTAGATCTGATCGAGTTCTTGCAATCCCAAAGTCGATCTGCAAAGGAAATCATTTTAAAATTTTAAATTCCGCTATGTTTGCATATCTCCGATTTCCTTACAACCCCCACTCCAGTGTCCTCGCGTTCCTCGCGAGGAAGAGGATCCTATTCGTCCACCCTTTGTGGCTAGAAAACTACGGAGAAAACTCGATCCTCATCCGATCCGGCTGGTGCTTTGTGTAGTATACGTTCCGGCTTGTCCCCGGTGAGGCTGTCAGGGCGAACTGGCTCCTGAAGAGGTTGGCGGTAGGCTCAATGCCCCGCACCTTGCACGATATCCAGAAAACGCATATCGTCCTCCAACTATTTGGCTCCAGTTGGATAGGGGCTATCCCCCAGGTGTTCAGTAGGTCCCTCGCCACCGTTGGCAGTGGCAGCCGGAAGCCTGCCTCCAGGATGTCGTGCGACATCGCTATGCAACCAACCTTCTCCTGCCAGTAAGGCTCCTCCTCCCTCGCGAGCACGACGTCGTACTCCGGCCCGATGCGGTATCTCTCGCGAAGGCCGTTGAAAAAGCGGTACTTCGTCCGCTAAGGCGCTCCCGGTGCCCCGCCGCTGCCACTGGCACCAACCACAGCTTTACCCTTCTGTGACATGGCCGGAGACGAAGAAGGAAGCAGACGAACAAGAGAGTTTGGGTGGCAGAAAGGCTCTTTGCAGTGGATTTTTTGAAGGCGTAGTTTCCCGCCTTCTTCTCTCCCCTTCCTTATTAGGAAGAGAGGGCGGGAAACCCTAGAAGCTACAAGCGCTCTCTTTTCAGGTGACCGTTTGGGCGTATCAAGAGGCTCCTGATTCGCCACGGTACCCCCCCTTCATCATGAATCCTCCGCCACTCTCAAGAAAGCAGTACGAAGCGTCAGCGACGACCGCCGTTCGCACGTCCGAGGTCGCCATTGCATTTAATGTAGGAAGAATGTTCGACTGGCCTACCGCCATTTGAGTACCCCGGTTCCCGAGCCGGCTCAATGGCGTGGGGGGCAAGTGTGGTAGTCAATTCTTGCCACTTGGGCCTCTTTTTTGGACCCGTATAGCCCATGGCAGAGTGAACGGGCTCCTCCTTTCCCTGGGACACCATGCGCCCTCAGACATCTGTTTCCAATGACCCCAGGGATGATTGCTCGGCGCAGGGCCGTCCCCGGACGCCCCTGGTCTGTTCGAATCCCACTCCGAGCAGACCTCCTCGAGGAGCAGGCTTTAGCCCCAGAGCGGCCTACGTGGGTTCCGGACTGTAGGACCAGTCGCACCGAGTACCCATTGCGGTTACTAAACGGCAGGCCCCGGCTCCCCATACAGGCAACCTGCTCGGGTCCTCGGGAGCTATGGCCAACGGCATCCAAGCAGGTCGTTTCATGTCCTACGACGGTTATAACGGCTCCAGGTCGCACGCCCCACGATCAAGAGGAGCAATAACTACCGGGCGCCCCAACGGGCGCTCTGGTGCGTAACTCCCCGGACGACGCGCCAACCGGCGCGACCTTTCTGGCACGATCCCGAGACGTTTCATCCCTTCTCCCCAGTGCACATGCCTATAAAAGGTTCAGGTACATCGCCATGCAAATGTACGTGTAATCACGCAATCTTACTCACACCAGCCATGACATCACACACGAGAACTCTCTTCCTCTCAAGTCCGCTACTGACTTAGGCATCGGAGGGTTCTCCCCGGTTCTTCAACCAGGCCCCCTGATCCTATTCTGGTTTTGCAGGTCTGCGCCTGCTACCGGCGACAGTCTTCCCTTTCCTCTGAGTGTAGGCCCATTCGGTTTCGGCCCAAACAAGAAAAGGCCTCCACACATTGAAATTAATATTCTGATGGATACATAAATATTAGTAATTTAAGTTTGTAAATTAATATTTTAAATATAATTTATAAAATCTTACTATTTTAAATGCAAATAATAAAAAAATCAATATTTAACTTATAATATATCTTACTATTATAAATACTACTAATAAAAATATATTTATTTAAAATATATTTTTAAATAATAAATTTAAAACCTTCCTAAAATAATCCCCCTCCCTGCGGGGCCAAATCTCCACCCGGTGCCATAGTTGTCAAGGCGGACGCCTAGGCGGCGCCTAGGCGTCGCTTAAGCGCCAAGGCGCTTCCTTAGCCGTCTTAAAACACCTCGCCTTTCTAAGAGTAGAAAAGGCGCCCCAAGGCGCCGCTAAGGCGGCCAAGGCGCACCCCAGGGGCGCCTGGGCGTGCCTAGACCCTTTAGGGGTCCGCAATATCCCACTTAGACAGCAGATTCAAGTCAGTTTTCAGGGCTGAGTCCAGCCTGATTCTAGGAAACATCTTATTTACCTGAATATCATTTAAGTAAATGAAACAATTTTTATTTACTTAAGATATTACATGTAAATAAGGAAGTACCCCCCATTTGAATCCAATAAAAATATCAAAAAAATCATATCCCTTACTAAAAAAAAGTCAACTCTCCCATCGAATAAGAAAATCACGATTTCGATGATTTTAGTGAAATGCTAACTTTCTAATCTCTCATAATTTGACCTATCTAAAAATTTGATAATTCAAATAAACCATATGGAACACTAAAAATTCAAAGTCCGGTAAAAAAAGTCAAACGTGCATATGACTTCTCTAAGGGAGCCGCTCTCCTACTGACAGCACTTAGTCTATTTGAGATCTCTCAGGATTTGGTCAAACTTAAACTATCATCACCCAAACACATGAGACTTGTCATTTTCTAGTTTCCTTTCAATTTTTAGACATATTGTGGGATTATGTAATGGACTCATTTAGTTTTTACTTGTTTTAAGTGTGTTAAGATATTACACTTCTTATTTTTATTTAACATATTTACATGTATGTGTATTCACTGGTTTGTTTTAAAAGTTGAAAATTAGTTTTCTGATGATAGAATGATAGTTGCACTTCTTGTTCTTATTTAGTGTGCTTATTTATTTGAAGATGTCAATTTAGATTTTTTTATGACTTTATGATATATAATGTGAGTTTGTTTACATGGAGTTTAATTTTTGTTGCTTTCATTGTCTTTATGTCTGTCATATTATGATATTTTTTATTGAATTTTCATCATTATATATATTTATAGATACATAAATATCATGTAAGAGGGACACTTGAAAACAACTCATACTTGGTTCCATCCTAAACGCCTAGGCTCCGCTTAGGCGATCCGAGACCCCACCTACGCCTCGGTCGCCTTGACGCCTTAAAAACTATGCCCGGCGCCAAATCCTCAAAATATTTCCCCCTCCCCGGCGCCAAATCCCTCTTGTTCTCCTGCTTCCTCCTCCTTCCCCCCCGTCCCCCCCCCCCTCCTTTGTGAACCCCTGCCTCCGCCCCCTCCTCCTTCCACCCCCCCCCCCCCCCTTGCGAGGGCCTCCGCCCCCTCCTCCTTCCCCTGTCGCCCCCTGCGAAGCCCCGGCCTCCTTCCCCCCGTCGCCCGCCCCTCGCCCCCTCCCTTGCGAAGCCCTGCCTCCGCCCCCTCCTCCTTCCCTCCGTCGCCCCCTGTGAAGCCCCCGCCTCCTTCCCCCGTCGCCCACCCCTCGCCCCCTCCTTTGCGAAGCCCCTGCCTCCGCCCCTCCTCCATCCCCCCGTCGCCCCCCTCCCCTGTGAGGGCCTCCACCCCTCCTCCTCCCCCCCCTCGCCGCCCCCCCACCCTTGCGGGGGCGGATGCTTCTGCTAGCTTCATGTCTCACAACAAGCCCGGCCTTGACCTTCTGGATGGTGGCAGCGTCGGTCTTGAAAGATTTGACCAGCACGACATCGTCGATGCCGCTACCGAAGACGTTGCTGGGGATCGACACCGTGCCTGCGCTCGCGCTGCCGAAGGCGGAGACGGCCACTGCCGGTTCCGACCCGATGGCGAACTGGTAGTGCACCAACCCCTTGGAGAACACGAACAGGTCGCCGGTCCCAGATGATATTTCATTTTCATCATTCTATGTAGTGCTAGTTAAACCATGCTGGCCTCTATTTTTATGGCTTATATGTCTTCCCCCCTGGTGTTCCGTGAGGAACTCACTTTGACAAGAATGGACTCATGTTAAGCTCTTTAAGAGTCTAAGACTATGGAACTTTTTGTTATATTTATGCGGAAGTTTTGTTGCCAAATCACCAATGGGGCTCATCACAGTTGACTGACAGAGTAGGCGTTGCTTAAACCATAGCTGGAAACATGTGTTATGTTGGTTTGTAAGCTTGTTGACAAGGGAGAGTATACTTTACTTGCTTTGAAGGAGGAGCAAAACATTTGGAGTGTGGTTCTCATGATGTGCGCTGACCACTATAAGGGGAAAACTACACAGGGAACCTTATGGACTCCTAATAATTTGCTTGTCAAATTGTAAGCTTACAAAACATAATAATTACCTTTCTTTCTAGCTGCTCTTTATCCTTGTTATGTTGCAGCTTTGGTTGTTTGTGCCAATCTGATTTCAAATTTTGGGATTAAACAAGTTTCCAAATTTGAAACAATTGTTCTTGTCACAAAGTTTCATTGATATTGGCTGTTGAGGTTGGAATGTTGGGTGGGTTTCTCAAAGCACTACACTATAAGCAATTCTAATGTTCCTTTTGTGCAGTGTTTGTCAAGTCATTTGCTTGTGGACCTTGGTTGATCTTTTTCCCTTTGTTTTCTAAATTATAGAAAGTGCTTATGCAAACATTCCCATGACTCCCTATGAGCTTCCGGATGGGTAGTAAGTTTATTTCCAAGTTTCATTTTACTCCAGTTGCAATTGGTGATATATTATTAGAATACATGGATGTATGTCATCACATTATGTTGAGTGCAATTTCGCTAACTTTTATTATTGTTGTGGTGGTAATTAAGTGTTTTTTTGTTAAGGAAATTTGTTGCCACTAAAATGCTTTTCATATTGAGCTTATATATACATATATTCTTTTTAATGTCAATGTAGGACTATAAAGATTGGAGCTGACAGGTTTAAGATTCCTGATATTCTATTTAATCCATCCATTGTCCAGGTAAACTGATTTCTTTTTGGACATGTTTCCATTTTATCAGTTCACACATCGAGATAGCACCAAGAACATCATGTTGATTGTCTCTAAATTGGCTACTTCTGAATAGAAATCACAGAACAAACAACAGCAAGGACAAGAAGCTGGGAATAAATTGAAGAAATATATTTGTCTTTGACATAGTAAATGGAAAATGGTAAAATGAACCAAACGCTAGTAAGGAAACGTCAGGGAGGATTTGTGTGGACTGCCCACCTGTTTCCATTTCTTACTTGTACATTCTTCCTCCATTCTAATACAAACGTGGACTGCCCACTTAAAAAAAAATGGATTATACAATTTTCATGATATTGGCAGGGTAGTCCCACTGTGTTAGGTACACAACCAATTTCTCTTGAAGGCCATTCTGATATGCTTCTAGATAGAGAACTTATTTTGATCTTGAAGCAAAACTCATCACTAGATGACTCTATCTGGTTTCTGGAGGTTTGAACACTTCGAACTCCTTTTCTTATTGTTGTTTTCTATGTTAGTTTCTCATTAATAGTTTGGAAAATATAATTATACAATACTGTTATCCTTATTCATTACTTATTGCACAATTTCTTTCAGCATCTCACCTCACATTCTAAGTTGTAGGTTTCATTATTTTTTGGTCTGTTATGTTCCATGATCTTCTTTAGAAAAGAATTTTGATGTTTTTCAAATGAGTTTCTGGTCTATGAATAAAAGTTTTTAAGATGTTCTTGCACATTAACATTGAATTCTGAATCAGTTTCTGGTCTATGAATAAAAGCCTTTCCATTGGGGATGCTTAAACACAATACTCTTACTATTCTGATATAGTTTAAGTAACATACTGTAACGCCCCAGAAATTTAAAATATTAAGAAAATAGAAGTAATTTGGTTAAAACCTTAGGGTTATTAATAAATTATGATAATTAGATGATAGACTTAAATAGTGGTAATGAACGTTATTCCAGTATCGTACCTCGAAGTGCGTGCCTCCACAGGGTGATACCGGAAAACGACAACGAAATAAAAATCCGAGAACATCATAATTTCCAGAAAAATGTGGAGAAATCAAATATGTAATTATCTGAATTTTCGGCATACGGATTTTGAGATTAAGTCGACGCGACCATTTTCCGGGGATTTTTCACCTACTGTAAAATAAATTCCAAAAATTAAAATAAAATCACCATAATTGTAAAACCATCATATTAGTCTATGGTTAAAATTTAGGACAAACGGACGTCGTTTGAACATATTTACTTAAAGAACTTCGGACTGGCCGAATTATGGCCCAATTACGGAACCATTTATGGGGAATTTGTCTTGCTGACGTATCCTGGGCTACGCAAGCCCATGTCATGATAAGTTAAGGTTCTTACACGTTGAAGGCCGATGTGTGGGTGTGTGATTGCATGCATGAGTTAGGTGTCAGTGGGTGGTTAAATGGGGTTTTACCCCAACACCTGGAAACCAAGTGCCGTTGTGCATGGCAAGATCAATTGGCTATAAATACACCCCCTCCTTCTTCGTTCCTATCTTTCTGACTCCTTCCCTGTTATGCTCCTGCTGTGATTCACGAGACTTCAGTGGGTGTGTAGCTGGAGTTGTTAGCTACACCTTGTGCATCTCTTGGTCCTGCTTGAACTACTATTAGAGCTACTACTGGGTGTTGCTGGAAGACAGTAAAGCAGACTTCAGTAGTTGTTACTGCTTCCTTCTTTGCTTTTGGCCATCTCCCCATCTACTATTCGTGGTGAATTGTGGATTTCTATATCAAAGGAAGAATTCAAAATCAGGTAGGATTCATCTCTTTTCCTTAATCTTGTTCTCCACACATGATAAATAACTCGTGTTGAGTAGCCAAGTTGATATAACTGTAATCTTACTAGTTTTCGTCTAGTTTTGATGAATATTATTACGTTAGGGAGGAAGAGATACTTATTTTACCTCCAGATCATCTCCTTCTTCTTCTTCCACCTTTGATTCAAGTTCATGATATAGAGTTCTGGTAGAAGTAAACATATCCTTAGAACAGTGTGAGGATTTTGGTTTAGATGGTTGATATTCGAACATTGACTTGGATTCATGAAATACCTTGAGTTTTTAGTGTCCATCTTATAGGAATTTTCCAATAAACCATTGCTATCAAGCTCATGCTTCCAATACTACACTACATTAGTTTATAGCCGACCAAGTTCGAATTATCAATCTCTTGTTGCATCTCGACTGTTTAGTTTATAAACCACTGTGAAAACTCTATTTAGACTCTTCCATTTGATATCAATCATGCCTTGAATTATAAGATCTATAATTATGGTGCTTAGAATGGATTTAAACAGATTTACAGAAGTTCTGCTGCTTCCTGTCGACAGCCAGCCCAAGAGCTGTCGACAGGCGCATGTTTCCAGAACTCCAGGTTTCTGGACTGTGTGGATCTGTCGACAGATCCCCTTGTTGCTGTCGACAGATACCCACAGAGACAGCAAACCTGAGCTCTGTCTGTGCCATCTGTCGACAGATCCTTCCTTCCTGTCGACAGCTACTGTCCTGCCTTGGATTTCAGCACTCTTACATGTGTAAATCCTTGTTCAAAGTTCATCCTAATAGCCTACCAAATTACCCTCTTATTTACTTTGATATTTTCTGTCATTCTACCATAAGGATTACCCACTTTGGATACCTTACTCATTATCCTTGAAACCATCAACTCCAAATGGTACCCGTTGAGTCCATTCTCCTGTATTCGACAACTAAGTTTATATTACTTGATGACTTGAGAGTTCAAAGGCTTGAACACCTTGTGAGATATGATAACTTATGATGATGACATTTATTGGGTCCTTGGACCCCACCTAACTGATATGCCTGTGCAAATAGGGCTGGTCCAGTCCTGGGAGGAGCACCCGAATTCATTACGGGCCGTACGAGAGTGATAAGGATACCGGGATTTTGGCATTGCATCACTATTTCCTGATTATGGTCATCATACTCCTGTATTGTGTGAACTGATATATGAACCAATTCTTGAGCTATATACTTGAGCATGACCTGAGTTTTAGTATCACTGTATCAAGCTACTATTTTGAGATCTGGTATTACCTCTTTGATGTCCGTTCGATCCTTGTCTTAGAGAGATAAGGACACCAAGATGTTTGACATTGCATCACTATCTCCTGGTTATGATCATCCTACTACCTGTCCTGTGTGAATATTTATATGATTCCGAACATGAGCCTTTATATGAATTTCTGAGTATGCCTATGTTTTCATACTACTGTTATACATTCACTGATATGTTATCTTGGTTATATGACCCTGTTCTTGATACCATTCATGTTCTTACCTAAATTATCATGTGTTCCTGATCCTTTGATTTAAGGATTTGAATTCTACTGGGCTAGTTAGCTCACCTATCCTTCCCTTTTCAGGTAATCAAGATGAGGGAGAAGTATAAAATGGGCTGTGTGCAGAGTGGACACCGATGACGAGTCAACCAACCATTTACTGCTTTAGTTGCGTACTTGTAAAATGTTATGAGTAGTAGCTACTCATCCTTACTCCTCACTTAGTGTGTAATGAGGAGCTTTATGTAATAAGACTTCCGCAGACTGCGTTATAATGAATAACGTTAATGTTATTACTTTGTGCCTGTTTTCTGTCATTCCCAATAAATAGCCTTTTATTAGGACGTGACACATACGACTTTACCTTCCTTTTTATATTAACCAACACATAAGCCATGTGATCTAGGTGATCTTGATTCTTATTATGTTCAAGTTATTGAGTTCATATAAATGAAACATTTGCAACCATTGGAAGTATTTTACTCTTCTCTCTTTGGTCCATTGCACCTATATGCTCCATTTCTGTTCTGGATCCTTCTTGTATTTGACATGGAGTTAAAAATCCTGCCCATTGTCTTCGCAAATCAAATGTTGTGGTCCTACCAAAATTTGAGCTGAAAAATCTCTTAATGATTTCTGCTTTTCAACTTGTTGCTTTATACAGAGGCCGAGCAGCAATCACAACACAGTTGAAGGAAACTATGGAGGAAACTTCCATGTCCAAGCCAGCATATAAATGGCGAGGAGTTTTGTTGAAAGTAAGTGGCGAAGCACTTGCTGGAGACCATACAGAAAATATAGATCCAAAGGTTTGTGAGATGGAATTGTTGTTTATGATGTCATTTCATTCATGTTAATGCATGAACTTATAAAAAAAACATGAACGTTGCTCCAGGATGCACACTTGTTTATTCATTGTTACTTTACCTCTGTCCCCATCTATTCACTGATGAGTAAACTACTACTGTGTAGGAGAGATCTTTTATACTTTCCACCTAAGAACTAGAAGGTTATCATTTGATACATACATGCTATATTTGGATGCGATACTCTGGGATGCTGGGACATGTTTATATGCTTGCTTATTTATTTGTCTACATATGTGTGAATATAAGAGAAATTGGTAGGTACTTGACACGCTTTCATGAGAACTGTGGACAAGCTTCCTTCCGTGTGGGATAGGAGCAGTCTGATAGTGCTTGACTATTCCAGTGTATATCTAACAAGTTTACATCTCTCTCTCTCTCATCTATCTATCTCTTTCTCTCTATATATGTGTTATACACACAGCACACCTACAGACTGTATGTGTGTGTGTGTGAGTGACATGATCCCAAGTGCTCCAACTTTGTCTTGTTCTTGTGTTCAAAAAGTTGTTATTGCACACCGTGTCTCGGTGCATGACTCCTGAATGGCTTAGTACTGATGTAAAATTATAGTTAGTGTCACTTTGTGCTTCTAGATTTCAATGGTATGTTGTCTGAACTCCAAATGTGCTTAGTCAAGTGTTATCCACTCCACCAGGGAAAGATATTAGGTCCTAGGGAGTTTGTTCAATTACTATAATATTATAGTGGCAGCAGATGGTGCATTATGTTTATGCCAAATTCTTTTATTGTGGATAATTGACCAAACAGAAGACTATGCTCTACTTTGCAGATCACAATGTTCATTGCAAAGGAGGTTGCTTCTGTAACTCGGCTTGGTGTAGAGGTCTCTTCTTGACGCTATATGCATGTGGAGAAAAGCATTTTGCAACAAAGCTCTGACAGAATTATTTGCATTAAATATTTCATGTACTCTTATTTTATTACATCATTTGTATACTGGTCTACAAAATGCTAAAGAAAGTCTTCTGCGCTTACAGGTGGCTATAGTTGTTGGTGGGAGGAATATCTTTCGTGGAGCCTCTTAGGCAAGTTGCAGTGGGCTTGATCGTTCATCTGCAGATTACATTGGGTACAGGATTATGGATCTCAGTATCTTGCTACAGAAATTTCGTTTATAGGAATAGATGCTATTGGATTTATTTTTCTTCAGTTCCGCTTCCACTCATATCATGACCTAAGACTAATAAAAAAGTTGTTAACATGCTATAAACCAGCTATAAATTATGAAAAAAGCATCCAAACCAACTTGGATCAGCCATGAACTTTGTTGAAAAAGCTCGATTCAAGCATATATGATGTTTCTATTTCCAATTCAGAACTGACATGTTCAGACCCTAACTGGTTTGTTCAAATTTATACTAGAATACCAGTTCTACTTCTGGTTTCTAATCTAACTTGAGGTCAAGATTCATGCATTTCATTTTACTACTTCCACTTCCAGTAGCTCCAGTTCGTAATCCAATTTTGGAGGTATCATTCATATACCAGTTCCGGTTCCCATTCCTTTAAAAAAGTAAGAAAAGAAGCCCATTTTCATTTTACTATGTAATTTACACATATAAAACCTCTACTCTGGATGGAGAGTGGGCCTTTTTTTCTTAAGTATCCCTTTACTATTTTTATTTCACAACATATTCATTCCTTTGGAAGGTTGAAGCCTCATTATAGAGACTACTTTTACTGACATATTGTACATCTGCATATATCCTTGAAAAAAAAAGAATAAAAATCACAGGGCACAATCTACTGTCTAATTATAAAGTTGGCTCATATGTTATGCTTGATTGAGGGTTATTCCATGAATCACGAATAGCTGTATATGCTTGGACAATAATACAAATTGACATCTTATCAGGTAGAAAGTATAGCTGTATATGCTTGATTGAGGGCAAATCTTCTTCACCTTTTATTTTCCAAGTATTAAAGCTGTTTGTTACATTCCAGGTAGAAGAGATCATATGTGTTTTAGAAGAAGGTAATACATCTATTCTACCCATTTCTGGGAGATTCAAATGCCTCTTATTTTTTTATTGCTTTGTAGCATCTTGGTCCAAAGTTAGTACTTGCTCTGTAGCATGAAGGTTGAAAGCATGAGAGTCTTTTAGTCATAGAAATTTAGTTCTGCAAGAAACTGAGAAAAATAAAAGTAGCCATATTCTGCAAGAAACTTAGAGCTCCAATAAGGTAGAACATTAACAAGAGCAGCCAACCCCATGTCCAGAAAATCAGATCTAAAGCATGCAGGCAGGGACCTTGGGCTGCCTATACTGCCTGGTATAAAAGAACTGCCTCTTTTCTTAACTACAAAGAAAGCTGTCAGAAAAACTTTTAATGATGTGGAACCCCAGGCAGCCTTTACAAAGAGGAATGAGCATCTCCAGTTATGAACTCCATATCCAAAAATTATTATATCCCCAGTTATCAGAATTTTAATCATTTTCATATATAACATGCATATGTCCTTTCATGTAAATGGGTGTCTCTTACATAGTAAACTGTCTTCTAAATGATAAAAACCCAGTGGAATTGTTATTGACACCTCATACCCAGAAGTTACCCAGGCAACGAAAAATATAAATCTCATTTGCCAGCCACATGGCATATACCTTCCATTTGGTGTTCATATTGTGTTCAACATATTCCCTTCTGCTTTTATTCTCACATGGTTATGTTGTGGTGTTAGTATAGATTAATTTTGTGATTATAATTTTTCATTGGCATTGTGACTTGTGAAAACTGACGGAGTTCAATTCGGACTCCCGGTTTGAGCTCGACGCCCAAATTCACATTAAACAAGTTTGTTTAGTTTAGAAATGAATAACTTAGCTAGGTTTGGGGGTCCAAAACTAGGAATACTCATCCGATTGGCCTTCGATTTGTTCCAGCACGGTCGGGGCGATGAGTGTGACTTGTGGAAACCGACGGAGTTCAATTCAGACTTCCGGTTTGAGCTCGACGCTCAAAGTTACAATAAACAAGTTAGTTTATTTTAAAATGAAAAACCTAGGTTTGTGGGTCCAAAATTAGAAATACTCATCCGATTGGCCTCCGGTTTGTTCCAACACGGTCGGGCGATGAGTGTGACTTGTGAAAACCGACGAAGATCAATTCGGACTCTCGGTTTGAGCTCGACGCTCAAAGTCACAATAAATAAGTTAGTTTAGTTTAAAAATGAAAAACTTAGGTTTGTGGATCCAAAATCAGAAATACTCATTCGATTGGCCTCCAGTTTGTTCCAGCACGGTCGGGGCGATGAGTGTGACTTGTGGAAACTGACGGAGTTCAATTCAGACTTCTAGTTTGAGCTTGACGCTCAAAGTCACAATAAACAAGTTAGTTTAGTTTAAAAATGAAAAACTTAGGTTTGTAGGTCCAAAATTAGAAATACTCATCCGATTGGCCTCTGATTTGTTCCAGCACAGTCGGGGCGATGAGTGTGACTTATGGAAACTGACAGAGTTCAATTCGGACTCCAGGTTTGAGCTCGACGTTCAAATTCACATTAAGCAAGTTAGTTTAGTTTAGAAATGAATAACTTAGCTAGGTTTGGGGGTCCAAAACTAGAAATACTCATCCGATTGGCCTCCGGTTTGTTCTTGCACGATCAGGGCGAGGAGTGTAACTTGTGGAAACTGACGGAGTTCAATTCGGACTCCCGGTTTAAGCTCGACGCTCAAAGTCACAATAAATAAGTTAGTCTAGTTTAAAAATGAAAAACTTAGGTTTGTGGGCCCAAAATTAGAAATACTCATCCGATTGGCTTCCGGTTTGTTCCAGCACGGTCGGGGCGATGAATGTGACTTGTGGAAACTGACGGAGTTCAATTCGGACTCCCAGTTTGAGCTCGACGCTCAAATTCATCTTAAGTGTGACCAAAATATATAGTGTGACCAAAATATTGACTGAAAGTGAGTGAATAAAAATATATAAATTTAAATAATTTATTGATTATAATTATAGTATTTAATTTATGCTTCTAAAATAAGTTATTACTTATAATAGTATTTAATTTTAACTTATTATTGTTATATATGTATTGTAGGTTCCTTCATCGGGTGGCGTGGGAGGAGACGAGCATGAACACGAGGACGAGGATTCATGATTTTCATTTCATTATTATTATTGTTGTAGACATTTTTTATTATTGTTGTTGGCATTTTATTATTGTGATGTGGTGGACATTTTTTATTATTTGTCTGATATTTTATTATTGTTGTGGACATTTTATATTGTTGTGTTGTGGATATTTTTATTATTGTTGTGTTGTAACATTTTGATTATTTTTATCTTGTGGATTTTATTATTGTTGTGGACAATTTTTATTATTGTTGTGGACATTTCATTATTGTTGTGTTGTGGATATTTGATTATTGTTATGTTGTAGACATTTTTCTTGTGGACAATTATTATTGTTGTGGACATTGTTATTTATTTTCCACAGGTTATTTTCCTAAAAATGTATAAATTTTAATATATATATATATATATATATATATTATATATAATATATAAATATAAAATAGAGACCGATTAGTGACTGATTTAATTCGGTCACTATTCGGTCCCTAAAATAGGGGTCGAATATTTCGTCACTATTAGTGACAGATTTTGTTCAGTCACTGTTTGGTCCCTATTTTAGGGACCGAACAGTGACCGATTCATCGGTCACTAAATAGGGACCGAACGGTGACCGAATATTTCGGTCACTATCAGTGACCAATTGAAATCAGTCACTGTTCGGTCCCTATTTTAGGGACCGAACAGTGACCAATTAAATCGGTCACTGATAGAGACCGATTTCATTCGGTCACTATTCGGTCCCTATTTAGGGACCGAATAGTGACCGAATTTAGTGATCGATTTCATTCGGTCACTATTCGGTCCCTAATAGTGACCGATTAGTGACCGAAACCCTTCAGTCACATATTTATGACCAGAAATTCTTCACCGACGAATTCGGTCACTATTCGGTCTCTGAGTCTTTTAGTGACCGATTAGGGACCGAATAGAGACCGAAAATGTCGGTCTCTAAATGTGCATTTTCTTGTAGTGATTGGAAGCTGTGAGGAGTAAGAACATCACCTTAGTGTCATCTGAGAACGTACCTCATTACCCTAATTGGCACAAAAATCCATAACATTGAGCATTGCCTTCTGGCTTGGTGGGACGATAGGGGTTGGGGATGGTTTCAGCTCTGGAAGAGAGGGGGGGGGGGGGTGTTGAAGGACTGAGCTTGGAGTTGGACTTGCACTCGGGCATGCATGTAGTTGGTCTGGGGGTGGGCCAGGCTGGCCTTGGACTAGGACTCGGACTTGGTTCTAGACTATAGGACTGGGTCAATTGTAGGGTTCGACTCTATTGATTTGCGGGAGTTGTGTGTGACTCGACCTTAGTTGGTGGTCGTAACGTTATTATGTTTTCGTTGTTTTGTAGAAGTTAGTGTACAACAATGGAAAAAGGAAAAAACGTTAGAAATGTCAAGAACATCCTCAATACACTATACATGAAATCTTTTCCCCAAAAAATTGTAAACCCCAATATCTCTCACCTAGCCTACATTTCTACCAAGATCTCACGAGAACCATGATAAGCAAGAGATAGGAGCGTCATCCTACCTTAGAAATGTCGACAATAATCCGTTTGGGGCCTTCATGTCTGTCCTCGCCATATCTGCACCACCACCACACCGAGGAGAGTCCCCATGTTGTCATCGCTATGTCTCTTGCTTACTGTCGACCTCTGAGAGAAGGGGTTTCTCTGCCAAAGAGAGTGAAGGAGAGGAAGAGAGAAATGGCTATTGGAGGTTTGGTAAAAATAGAACTCGTCAGTCTAGATGTGTCTACATTGATTTGCGTAACAAGGAAATAGTCGCGCAGCACAACGTACGTGTTTTAGAATGTGTAGGACCCTCTAAGCACTATAGCAATTAATGGCTACATGTCTCGCCCGTTACACATGTCAAGTACCTACTAACACGTATCCCACACACAGATAAACGAACACATAGTATTGCCTTAGTTGCTCCGCTCTCGACTAGCATGATAGAAAAAGTAAATGCACACACTTGTCTATGTGCTACTAATGTTGTGCACACGGATAATGGCACATGATAGAACTTATGTCGAGAATGTACAAAAACCCAGGGAGATGAACATGAAAAGGTTCTGATGGCCGCATAAAGCCTCTCTATGGTCAAACCAATTCCTAGACTCATCAAATAGAACCCAAAAAGCTAGAACGCTATCAGCTGGATAAATGGGCCCTATTGGGCCGACCCAAATTTTCCCTTCACTAGTTTTATAATCATTAAAAACAAGAATGGGAGAAACTCAATAGAAACACATCCCCAAACTCTCTTTTCTTTACCTTTATTAGACGTATAACTCTTATCACCTAATGTGGTCTACTCTTGATATCAACTAAACTTGATGTTGTGGAGTTGCTGCGATCAGAGTTGAGGTATCACTCTCTCAACTTGATTAGTAACAAGTTGGTGTATTCTTCAAGGAATGAGTTTGGAGAGGGAAAATCTCTGCCCTCTAATCCAATCCGTAAGACTTAGTTACTAAAGCTCAGCCCAATAGGCAAAAATCCAGTTAGCCTACCTAACAAAGCTTAGTTATCAAGCAGGGCCTATGAAGCACCACTAGCATCTGATCCGCCATCCTAAGGAAAAACTCTTATCCCAACATCAACATCAAGAGGACAGTTTGAGGCGACAGTGTAGCTCCTGAGATAACCTCTCAACATATGCTAGGGCAGAAAGTTAGCTCGCCCCACATTCCACTCCTTATCCCAGCATACCCCGACCCAATTTATCCTAGTAGTGCATAGCCCCGATGGTACTTAGCTCGGCAGACCTTTGTCCGACATGCCTTATCTTCGCAGTGTATAGCATAGAGAATACTTAGTCTGGAAAATCCTTAGCCCAGTGGAGCCTTAGGTAGATGGTAGTGAAGTGGCAAGTACACTTTTATCTGATATAAAAGTCAACATATTCAACATTGAATTATAGTTACCCACGATAGTAAACTCCTTAAAGAAGATAACAATAGACTGCCTACGATTGACATGATTAATACTCGTGATTCTCGCAGCAAGTATAAAAACCCATGTTGGCCACTACCCTACAATTATGCCCACAACTCTGACCATAACTGCAGCCATGTTGCATGAGATGGTTGGAGAGATTTACCACCATAATAAATCTCAAAAGAATCCCTTCGACTAGAGGTATGTAAAATTCTACATCTATTTTACTGTGGGGAACAATATCAAATCACTCACCATCTTATTCTAACTTTTGTATGATTCTAACTTAAGAGTTTTATCTAAAAGCCCAATATTAGGACCCCATGATCCATTTTCTTTCTTGCAGATCTTGTTCCTGATGTCTAGGATTGCCATTTTATTTTCAAAATTCCGAGACCATCCTATGATTAATAATATCAGATTTGAGATTCAACCTCTTCAAAATTCAAAGATCTTTTTTGAGGGCCCCAATCATCTGATGTGAACTAATCGAATTGACGATAAGCCTGAGGAGAGATCTTAATAACAATTTTCTATGGTCGACATTTATTGATAAAATTATCCCAAAAATATCTATTATTATGGGATGCGACTTTAATTTCTGGCATATCTTCTCTCACTACCTGATTTAATTTGAAATGGGATAGCGAGAGCTTAATAATATCAAACTTGCGTTATATATTCAAGATTGGACACCGAGATTTGAGAGTAGCAATCCCATGTTATTAAATTCAAACTATCTATGTTTAAATCAGATGGATTAAATAAAAATAAAAAATAGATAGCCAAAAATGACATTTATAGAGACGGGAAAATGGGGTTTCGGATAGTCGTAGATTTGTTGTTGAGACCAAAAAAAATGATGATTGGTTATAAACTTGATCATTCTCTTTTACTCAAGAGAAGTCTAACATTCTTTTGAGCGTCAGTAATAAATGACAATAATATCTCAAAAAAATCTTACCATGATCTGAGACAAATTCTCAAAACTCAAATTTTAAAATTAGTGATAACTCTGAAATTGAACTAAATACAGTAACCTTCTCTTCCATGCACAAATTTTCTGCAACAATGTCGTAAGCTTGATAAGTTGATTCTGACAAATCATGAACCGGTGGTAGAGGAGGTGACGGAGAAAATTCCGACAAGCGCCGGTGGGGTCTTTGCAGGTTCACCATAATAATTGTGAGCGTGGCACATCGAATCATAGCGCACATCATGCGCCTGTCGTCCGTCCGATGTGGACTGAGGGTGGGCCTGGGACCTCATCCACGTGTCAAAAGTTTGAAAAAGTGATTTTTTTTCAAATAACTTTTCAAATAAATATTTATTAATATATATATATATATATAATTTTACACATATTTATAAAATTATATCCAATTTTAACATATTTATAAAACTATGTTTAAATAACTTACATAAATATATTATAATTTATACAAATGAGAATTATTTAATACATGGGTACACTTGTATTTAAGTTGCAAGTGGACTCATAAATTTTAAGTTGAGTTCATAAAATTTTAAATTGGACTCATAAATATTTGAGTCAGATTTGTAAACTAAAGTATCATGGTACATTAGTCCATCTTAAGTGGACCAATGAGAACACTTTTACATTTCATATGCAAGAGTGCTCTTGCAATAAGTATTTTTTTTATATAAATTTGCGGTACATGCATCATGATTTGCGGTGCCACACTGTATTGGTGCGGTATGGACATATCGTAATGTGTTAGAGAGATGATGAGTTCTGACACGATATAATCCTCTTGACTTTCTTCTTTGTTTATTTATATTTTATTTTTTAGAAAGTGTATCGACTGGATTTGAAATATTCGGTGTGATACTCTTCAATCCGTATGTATCAAGAGGAACTCGATATGACCAGTCCACAATAAGACTTATCTTGACTTACTTAAATATAACTTATATGAATTTACTATAAATTATATATATATACACTGCAACTTACATAAATGTATATAACTTACATAAATATACTATAATTTACATAAATTTTATGTAATTTACACAAATACACAACTTACACAAATTTGTGTGAGTTACATAAACTATCTATGTAGAGTTTTGTAAATATGTTAGAGTTACACATTTTGTAAATATGTTAAAATTAAGTATATTTTATTAAATATGTATTACAAATATATTTTTTAAAAATCCCCTTAAAAAAATTCCGAATCACGCTCGCGCCTCCGCCGGACGCGAGAAGCCCTCCCCCTTAACTGGTTTGGAAATAACCAGTCTCGGATCCCGCTCCGGTGTTCCCCTCTCGTTGTCAGGTGGGACTATAAAAGGACTGTTGCGCTGCCAACCTGCTGGAGAGAGAAAGAGAAGGAGAGAGAGAGAGAGTGGGGTTCGTCAGCTTCTGGTCAAAGTAAAGCTGGTGAGGAAGGAGACGAGGAAAGAAGACCGTCAACTGGCCACTGGGCTAGGGTTCTCCTGGTGGCCGAGGAGGGGGATCCCGCTCTCTGCTCTTGCTCAGCGTCCATGGCGGGCAGCTCGGACATAAAATTTTAAATTGGACTCATAAATATTTGAGTCAGATTTGTAAACTAAGTATCATGGTACATTAGTCCATCTTAAGTGGACCATGAAACACTTTCATTTCATATGCAAGAGTGCTCTTGCAATAAGTATTTTTTTTATATAAATTTGCGGTACATGCATCATGATTTGCGGTGCCACACTGTATTGTGCGGTATGGACATATCGTATGTGTTAGAGAGATGATGAGTTTGACACGATATAATCCTCTTGACTTTCTTCTTTGTTTATTTATATTTTATTTTTTAGAAAGTGTATCGACTGGATTTGAATATATCGGTGTGATACTCTTCAATCCGTATTGTATCAAGAGGACTCGATATGACCAAGTCCACAATAAGACTTATCTTGACTTACTTAAATATAACTTATATGAATTTACTATAAATTATATATATATATATATACACTGCAACTTACATAAATGTATATAACTTACATAAATATACTATAATTTACATAAATTTTATGTAATTTACACAAATACACAACTTACACAATTTGTGTGAGTTACATAAACTATCTATGTAGAGTTTTGTAAATATGTTAGAGTTACACATATTTTTGTAAATATGTTAAAATTAAGTATATTTTATTAAATATGTATTACAAATATATTTTTTAAAAATTCCCCTTAAAAAAATTCCGAATCACGCTCGCGCCTCCGCCGGACGCGAGAAGCCCTCCCCCTTAACTGGTTTGGATAACCAGTCTCGGATCCCGCTCCGGTGTTCCCCTCTCGTTGTCAGGTGGGACTATAAAAGGACTGTTGCGCTGCCAACCTGCTGGAGAGAGAAAGAGAAGGGAGAGAGAGAGAGAGTGGGGTTCGTCAGCTTCTGGTCAAAGTAAAGCTGGTGAGGAAGGAGACGAGGAAGAAGACCGTCAACTGGCCACTGGGCTAGGGCTTCTCCTGGTGGCCGAGGAGGGGATCCCGCTCTCTGCTCTTGCTCAGCGTCCATGGCGGGCAGCTCGGACAGTTTCGCCCCTCCGTAGGGGCGCCCCGGGATCTCTAGTGGAAGGTCCGTTGCTGGTTCCTCCCTACTGTCTTGGTTCCCCCTCCGTTTCTGGTGAAAGATCGGCGAGACGGGAAGGTTTCTGTTGCTTTGTTGTTGACGTTCGTGTGCTGGTTTTTTGTGGAGGGGCGTGGGAGTTATTGATATCTGGTTTTCCTGTTCTGTATTGGAAGTCCCGGGTTACTTTTGGATCATGCTTCTGTAGTCTGGAGATTAAGGTTGGGGGGGGGGGGCGACACTGAGTGCTTTTGAGGTTTTTCTCCATTCTTAAGGTCGTAAGTGGGGAATGCAAGTGTCGAAGCTGGATCAGGGAAGTGTACGGCTGTCTACTGTAATTTGATATGAATTGATGATGCACTTCGTTGAGCTCCATGTTGCGGAACTTACGCACAACATGCTTTGGGGATCGACTGGTTGCGGGCGGGGAATGCAACGGATCCTCACCTGAACTGCTGTTCTGTTCAGTTCTTATGTTTCTAAGTGTTACATCTGTAAATGCCTACGCCGTAGAACCGAGCAACTTTTGAATTCGTATGAGTTGTATTGAGTATGGATTTGTGTGGTTGGCCGTTTTTGGGAAAACTACTGATGTTGGTAAAGTTATAAATGCCTGCTAATGTGATTGTCTGGAGGGTGAGCAGTCAATACAACCTTCAGAAGTGATACATATTCTAACATCTTCAATAAATGAAGGTTGACGCATTTTATTTTTTCAAAGAGTAGATGTAAGAGTAAAACCTGTTGATGACAAAAGAAAAAGAGAATCTTTACATGCCTTGACATCAATAAGGACAAGAGAATCTCTACTTCTGTTTTACTCCCATTTGATCCTATACATCAAGAAGAAGGAAATGCTTCACTTTGTAACACTCTTCAAATGTCTCGCCTTGTCTTTTGCTGTTTTGATCTGTCAGTGTGGTTCATACTATGGACTTTCTCATACTCTTTCCGTGATTTTTAGTAATTCTTCTGCACTTGAAACCAACTGACCTTGCCACCGAGCAAGGTAAAGAGAGATATTACAATAACCTTCTGTCAATGCATTTAAAAATGACAACTCTAGAAACAGTCAAATTTTGTATAACACTTCCCTAATAAGTAATCACTTACCTAATAAAGTGACAATCAAGGTTTGGCGCACTGCCGATTTGTCCTGAATCGGTTTTTTTAAAATCTGTTTCGATTCATATGAATCAGCCCGATTCGCATGGGAATCGGATGGGAATCGGTCCAATTCTCATGAGAATCAGGTTTCTCTTGATTCAATGCAATTCGCCTGAATTGGGCCGATTCGCTCCGCCACGGCAAACCCTGGTGACAATTGTTCGCAGTTGAACAATAACTGTGGGCAATTCACCATGAATACTTACATTATTATATGTAAAAAAAACTTACAAGAAGGAGAGAATAAAGAAACTCTCTAGAGAGGAAAGGTATTGGATGACAGATTCATATGGTATCTCACATTCCATAGTTTCTTTTCTTTGGATCGTTTATAAAATGAGGCATGTCCTTCCCCCCTTTTTGTAACTTAAATGTCACATAGTCCATGCATTTCATTCAGGACAATAATTTCTTGCTTTTCAGGCTGTGATAGTGAGTGTGCAAAGCAGTTAAACCAATCATAGCAACTTCTCTTATTGATGATATTATGGCTTCTGCTGGTGGAATGTCACTCACTGCAGCTGGGAAAACTGGTGCCAATGTGATGTCTGTGGATAAACTTCCAGAGGAAATCAATGAGATGAAAATCAGAGATGACAAGGTTGAATAGATGATCTTCATAACTAGTTCAGGTTCTTTGAATCCTTACTGACTTTCTTTCGTGATGAGCAGGAAATGGAAGCTACAGTGGTGGATGGAAATGGAACTGAGACAGGGCATATAATTGTGACAACAATCGGTGGTCGAAATGGTCAGCCAAAACAGGCAAGCAATCTGAGTTAGATTTCAGTTGCATTTAATCACATTTTTCTTGCCTGTCTCATTCTTTATGTAAATTTTTTCTTAGCCTGAGTATGAGGGTGATGACTGCTAAGCTCCACGTATGTGGTGTCTGATCAAGTTTATTAAGAGCTATGTTATAATAATTGGTCATATGTGGAGTCAGGAAAGGTCATGGAGGTTTGCATGACTTTCTTTTGCGTAGTTTTTTGGATGCTGTATGATGAGGGTGGGGCATTTAGATGAGGGTGGTTTTTTTTTTGGGGCCGTTGAGTGTGTTTTGGTGGAGGGCGTAGCGAGTTGGTGTTTTCTGGTTTTCTTTTCTTTGCTCCCCTGGCAGGCTATGTTTTGCCATCTTTTGTTTGGGAGATCCCCCCTTCTCATGTACATTCCTTCTTTTTATTTAATATACTAGTTGTACTATCCACTTTTCAAAAGAAAATAGTTATAAAAAATGGTCAAGGTGATTGCCTAGGACATGAAGCAAGGCGAGGTGCCATGCTGGCACCTCACTTCTGCCCAAAGCGCCTGGGTGATCTTGGTGGTCTACCAGGTTGCCCAAGGCAGTCATCTTGGCCCACTTTTGTCACCCCAGCCCCCCAAAACTAGGCCGGACATCGTTGAATGAATAAATGTAGGCAGTTTATAAGATTTCTTTGAATCCTTGCTGGACATTCCTTTTTACTTTAATATACCTGTGGTACCATCCATGTTTTAAAAAAATAGTCATTTTGTGAATAAAATAACATATACTAAATATATCTGAAATATGTCTATCTTTTTTATTTTTAATAATTGTCACGTCAAATGCCCTACTCATCTCCTAGGCGTTTGAGATTTCCTCTGACTACATAGATTAAGAACCTTTAGGACATAATTTATTGAATTAGTTAAAAAAAATCATTAATTTCCATTTGAGTTGTGCTTTCTTTCTTTTCCATGAATGAATTCATTTTTTGCCTATCAATGTGCTTGGAGAAAAATTGAGGCAACTTTCATTCATTAAAAATTTCTAAGGGCTTCTTCGGTGCTGGAATAAGTTAATCCCAGATTACTTGTACCACGGTTATTCACATCAGAATAAGATGCCATTTGGTTATATAACTCAGTCTGATCCTACTTGGTATAAGAAAGATAAATCAAGTAAAATTAGGAAAAGAAATGAAATGAATAAAAATAATAAAAAATTAATCCTATTTTATCTAGAATAAGTGGTGCGTCCTTTCTCATCAAGTTAGTCAGTTAGATATTCCAATTTATTTTGGATCTGCATTCTTGCCCAGAATAATGAATTTGGGCCTCCAAAGCAATTAACTAGGATATGCTTGGATACGTGTTGGATGCGGAAAATTCTCTTTTTTTCCTTTTTCTATTTCTTCTTCTTTTTTTAATGCGGGCGTGTCAGTCTGTATAACAGACAAATTTCAGGTTTGCTTAATGCGAGAAATTTACATGTCCATTTATTAGACGGTTGCGCCAATATTTGGGGTATTTCTTCCGCATATTTATTTTTATTAGACGATTAGGGTTTTGTGTACTGAACTTTTCCCCATCGACCGAAGTCGATGTTAATTTATATTGAGTTGAACTCGAACACCTTTGATTCTTTGTCAAAGAACGTCTTTTATCTCTATTTGTTGTGACAATGACCTTAATGGTCGCCTTTCGTGGGTACACATTTTTACATAGGAAATTGAAAATTTTATTGCTTGTACATATGTAATTTAAATTATAATTGATCTTTCAAGACCTATACAAGTGGTCCTGATTATACAATCGGATCTTCAAAATCACATTTGGTCACGATCGGACGCTTCTGAATTTACTTTTGCTACGATCAGACTGTTCGATTTGGACTTCATCACAATGAGACCGTTGGATCGTCAAGATGATCACTGCCAATCCATTGTGTTTGTTTCATGGTCACCATCACCATTTAATTGTGACGGGACCTTTAATTGGTCTTACTGAGTTTTTGCAAGTTTGTACCCTTTTTGGGTGCTTTTGCCATTTTCTGGTATCTCGAAGCCTTTCCAGTCATTTAGTGATTTCTCGGGGTACACTTATCGTTTCTTGACTCTACGGGGCTTTCTGGTCATTTCATGACCTTTCAGGGTTTTTTAGCCATTTCTTGACATTTCCAGGGATTCCTGCCATTTCTTGGCAATCCCAAGATTGGAGATGACCAGTCATAAGTAGAGCCCAGGAGAGTGCACGCAATTTCAGAGAAGTGATGTGGTTCTCGCTCCACCGAGCCATGCAAACAACATGGGTCTTATGTGGTTTCCTCCCTTTGAGGGGGCTTTTCTGTCACTTCTAGCTCTTTAGGAGTTTTCTACAGTTTCTTGCCCTTCAAGTATTTTTTCGCAGTTCTCTACTCTTTGAAGGATTTTACTGCAACTCTCTACCCTTCCTGAGACTTTTGAAACTTTTCCATATCAAGGTATTTCTGCAAGTATCAACCACCATGGTCAGAGAACTGAAAACTTGGCCAATGTTGTCTTTTGAAGAATAAATCTAGAGGAGATTTGGACAACATTATATCCATGACTGTTCAAGAGTTGATTTTCATTTCCTGACGTTTCTAGGCACCTCTGCCATTTCTTGACTTTTTCAGACCTCTTGCCATTAGCTGACATCCTTGGGTTCTTTCCGTTATTTCTTGACTTCTCCAAACAGTTTCGGGTATTTCCGTCATTGATTGACTTCCCCCGTTGTTTCTGCCATTTTCTGACTTTTCTCAGACATCCTTGTCATTTCTTGGCTTCCTCAGACGTTCTTGGGTATTTCTGTCATTAATTGACTTTTCTAGGTGCTTCTGTTATTTCTTGGCGTTTTTGAGTGCTTCGGTCATTTATTGACTTTCTCAGGTGTCTTTGCCATTTATTGGCATATTCGGACATTTCCGTCATTTGTTGACTTCTCTGAGCATCTTTAGCAAGTGGGATCACACAGGCCCCACCCAAGAGAGCGCATGCCGCTTTAGAGAAGTGATGTGGTTACCGCTCCACTGGCTCGTGCTAATGGCATTCTCGCTTTGATCTATATCGCCTTTGCAGCTTGCCAGGGGCTTCGTGCCATTTTTTGGACCAACCCAGGGATTCCATGCAATTTTTCCTATAACTGGGGTATTTTTGCCATTTTTTCAATAGCAGGGATATTTCTACAATTTTCCCCTAAACAGAGGGTTCTTCTGCAATTTCTCCTTGAAGAGGGGTTCTTCTGCAGTTTCTACACCTCTCAGGGGTCTTTCTGTAATTTTCTAGGCAGCAAATGGATCTCCTTGCAATTTTGCACCCTTTGGGGACTTTTCTGCAATTTCCAACTTTTCAGGAGCATTTATGCACTTTTCCCCACAATTGGGATATTTCTGCAATTTTCTGTTCTTCAAGGACTTTTCTGCAATTTTCTGCTCTTCAAGGTTTCTGCAATTTCCCACAAATTGGGAGATTTTGTGCAATTCTTGGACAGCAGGTTTTTTTTTTTGCAATTTTACACCCTCCAGGGGTTTTTCTGCAATTTGGCAACCCGCCCTTGGAGATGGAGAAGTCCCCCTCTTCTACACTTGGAGATAGGGCAGCAGCCCCCCTTGGAGAGCCCAAGGCCCCAATGCTTTAAAAGGCTCCAAGCCCTAAAGATGACCAAAGACCCCTCTTCAAGGTAGGACCCCCCCTTCCCTTTTATGGAGATGGGTAGGAGTATAAGAGGGATCGGAGGTGGGGTACTGTCGGATGCGGAAATTTTCGTTTGTTGTATTTTTATATAGTGTTTGAGCTTGATTTGATTTTTATTTATTTGTTTTGCCTTGCGGGGCGTGCCATCCTGTCTAGCAGGCAGAAAATTAAAATCCGCGCAGTGCGGAGAGAAGATTTTATGTCCATGGAATGGACAAGTGCGCCACTTTTAATTTGAATTTATTGGTTCCGCAATTTTTATTCATCAGGCGATTATGGTAGCATGTGCTGGACCCTTGTCTCCATCGATCGGAATCGATGTTTTGTTTACATCGAGTTAAAAGTCTTTGATGTTATTTTTTCATCAGTTTTAACCCGAATATCATTGATAGCAAAGTCGAGTGGTTATGAATCTTCTAGAAAATTGTAATCCGGTGTTTTCCTCCTTTTTTTATTCGTACAAAGTGGATTTTGATTTAAAAGAGGGACTTGTTTTTGAAATATTTCATTTTTGAAAGGGAATATTTGAGGAAATGGCTTCATTTTGAAAAGAGTATGAATTCCTTTGAGGATTTGAAATATAATTTGGGAAATGAGCGGGCGTATGCCCGCAGATTTATTTGTTATTTGAGTATATTATGGATTTGGACAGCACTCCCGCATAGGTAGAATTACCACGCGAACATATTAACATGTATTTAATGGGCATATGGTCGTATTGTTTTGGGGGAGGGTCTTTGTATGGACATAGTTTCCCCATGAAATACGTACATATGCACATATATATTTATGGGCATATGGGTATGTTTTTGGGTAGAGTCTTTGCTTAGGCAGAGTTTTCTTTAAAAGACACATTCACATGAACATATTATTTGTGAACATATGGATATATTTTTGGGCAGAACCTCCACTTGGTCAGAGTTTCCTTAAGAAAACATATACATATGAGCACGAAGTTGTGAACATATGAGTATGTTTTCGGGTAGAACCTCCGCTTGGGCAGAGTTTCATTTAGAAAACATACTCATATGAGCACGAAGTTGTGAACATATGAGTATGTTTTCGGGCAGAACCTCCGCTTAGGCAGAGTTTCCTTTAGAAAACATATACATATGAGCACAAACACTCACCCATCCCGGAGTCTTGCTCGACGGGCGGGAAGAACATATGCATCTAAATGCCCATACTCATAGAGTCTTGCTCAATATGGAGGCATTTAGAACACGAGAACAAATGTGTTTAAATACCGTATATCTATAGAATCTTGCTCGATATGGAAGGTATTTAAACACCGAAGAACATGATTTAATTATTACCCCCACAGAGTTTTGCTCGATGTGGGGGTATGGGTTGCATTATAATTTTTTTGAGAAGCCCTCCATGGAGACTAGCTCGGCATGGAGGGGAATTGAGGAGATGTCGATGCCGGATGGAGACGATTTCCCTTTCTTTACGCTTGTCGAGGGCGGATGCTTCACGCCGAGCAGGGGAAGAGCCGATAGCTTCACACTGAGCAGAGAGCCTTCAGAACAAGCGGGGACTTCGGGGAAAAAGCTTTTTGCCTCCCTTTTTTTTTATTTTCTTTCAGCAAAAGCCTCCAGGGGAGCCAAAAAACCAGCCCCTGTACATGAGCTACATGGGCTATATTTATAGGGGTTTTAGCCTCTTACATTTGAGGGAGATGGGGGGATTTCATCCTCTTAACCGATGGACAATCCCATCGGTTAAGGGGGTTTCAGTTAGGGGTCTAACTGATGGAACCCTCCATCGGTTAGGGGGAACTCCCCCTCCAACGGATGGACAGTCCCATCGGTTGGGGGAGAGAACCCCTCCAACCGATGGATAGTCCAGGGGACTCCCCTTCAACCGATGGTATGTTCCATCAGTTGGGGGTTTAAACCCATGGGGGTTTTGCCTATAAATAGGCCCCATATGTTCCCTTGGGGGGGTGTTGGTGCTGCTGAAGTTCTGCCCTTTTCCTCGGAGATTTTCTCGACGAAGAGTTGTATTTGCAAGTGCTTGGAGCTTCCGCTGCACACATGTTCTTTGTACTTGTTCTTTATACTTGGTCTTATAGACCTTGTGTTGCCGGATTTCTTCTGTGACGTATCCTCCTCGAAACGTTGTTCTTCCTTGAACGTTGGCTTCACTGGAGAGGCTTGCTGCCAATTTAATAAATAAACTTCCTTCCTTAACTTGAAAGGCATTTAGATCCAATATTACTTAAGCAACCATGGGGTCACTTCAAGTAATAATGACTTTTACTTCATCTTTAAGTCACCTTTTAAAAGGGACTCTACGCTTATTACTTAAGCAACCAGGAGGGCTACCTAAGTAACCATTGGGCCACTATAAATAGGCTTTGGCACTTCTTCTGGTAGATATCCACCACAACTTTTTTAGGGTTCAGCAGGTACCTCTGGTTGGGTTTGGATCGGAGGTGAGGTACCTTCGGTTGAAAGTGGACTGGAGGTGGGGTGCCTCCGGTTGGGTTTGGATTAGAGGTGGGGTACCTTCGGTTGAAAGTGGACCGGAGGTGGGCTGTCTCCGGTTGGGTTTGGACCGGAGGTGGGTGCCTCCTATTGGGGTAATGGAGAGGGACCGGAGGTGGGTGGGTCCAGAGGAGCCCTTGGAGGGGCCAAGAGAGGGGAGGCCAAAGGAGCCCAAGCCCAAGAGGGGGAAGAGGAGAGCCAAGGGAGATGGGGGGTCCAAATACCCTTTTCAAAGGAGGACCCCCCTCCCCCAATTGGAGGGGGTCCCTCCTTCAGGGGGTCCCTCCTTCACCCCCCTCCAAGGAGGGACCCCCTCCAATTGGGGGAGGGGGGACCGGAGGTACCCCCCCCATCCGGTTGGGTGAGGGGGGGTGAAGAGGAGGGCTGGAGGTGGGTACCTCCGGTTTGGAGGGGGTACTGGAGGTGCCCATTTTGGGGCGCTATTTTTTGGGTCTCTTTTCTTTTTGGGGGGATTTTCGGAATTTCTGGGATTTTTTGGTTTTTTCAGAAAATTTTGGGGGGTTTTTAGGAAACGAGGGTTTTGGGAAATTGAGGATTTTTGAGGTTTTGGGGTTTTGGCCTTCTCTGGAGGTTTGGTTTTTTTGTGGGTTTTTGGGTTGAAAATTTCCGGTGCCAACAATACGTCATCACACTCTACGCACTCTGTTGAATTAAAAATCACTACAGATGCAAAAAGCTCTCAAAATTTATGTGCCACTAGATGCAAAGAAAAAAGAAAAAGAAGTAGACTTGAGCTTCCTTAGTCACTAATAGTTGAAGTCAATTTTCTTTTTCTTTCCTTCCTATGGCTTGTGTTTATGTAACATGCACTATATCAGTTAATCAAAAGGTTAACAAAATAGTTTCCTAGTCTAATCAGCTAGTATTTATTTGTCAACGTGTTTCCTCAATTGCTTCTGCTACTATTTGTGTGCCCCAGACAATAAGTTACATGGCTGAACGGGTGGTGGGACATGGGTCATTTGGAATCGTATTTCAGGTAATTTGTTTTGTTTCTGATGTTGAACACTCAGATATCTTTTCTGTTATGCTAGTTTGTCTACTTGGACTTATTAAAATGAGTTCTCTTTTCTTTCAGGCCAAGTGCCTGGAAACTGGAGAAACTGTGGCCATTAAGAAGGTGCTGCAGGACAAGAGATACAAAAACCGCGAGTTGCAAACTATGAGACTCCTTGATCACCCAAACGTGGTTTCTCTTAAACACTGCTTTTTCTCAACAACAGAGAAGGAGGAGCTGTACCTTAATTTAGTGCTTGAGTATGTACCTGAGACAGTATATCGTGTGACAAAGCACTATAGCAGGGCAAATCAGAGAATGCCAATGATATATGTCAAGCTTTATACCTATCAGGTGCAAGCTTCACCAAATATTGATGATTATATGTATTATATATAAAATTTACTCTTTTAAAAGTGGATGGTGCCACATTTGTCATCAACTTAAATATTCTGAGAAATGTAAATTTAAAATTATCTGACATTTTTTTTCCAAGTGCATGCTTTGCCAGTCTGTTATTTATGGTGTTTCGTTGACCTCATACCTGAAGAGCATCTTTGCCTGTTTAGCTGCAACTTCCTGCCGGATATTCTAAGCTATTGGGTGATCTAGGAGCGCATTGTCTCTAGTTTCTGGTGTTTTATCGCACATGGGATTGACATTGCTTCACTTTATGCACCTCTCTAAGATTTTCTGTAGTCTTTTGATGTAGACATATGTTTTGTAGCCTTTCACTATTGTGTAGTGTCCCAAGCATAGTGTGCAGAATTGGCAGACCCGGATTGGGATCAGCAGATTCCTGGCCGGATCGTCCTAGGGCAAGCCAATTCCAGTGGGGTAGCCTCCTGGATTGTCCAACTTCCATCTGGATTGGCCAGATCAGCCGGTCTGATCCTGCTGATCCTACCAAACAAATTCCTTTTTTCTTTTTATCAGCACTCATCACATTAATTCCTTTACAATGGATATATATATATATATACATTAAACCATCATTTCACATATGTAAATTAATTAATACACATGTATATATACATAAATTTAGTATACATATGATTGTATATATTAATTTACATATATATATATTATATATGCACACAAACTCATATGGATATATCATATGTCAGGCATGATATGCATATTATATATCATATTTAATATACATATATATATATATGATTTCATATTCATATATATATGTATATGATTATATACATTAATCATATATAGATATTATTTGTATTAATATATATTAATTATTTTATACATTTTTTTATAATATACACATTATATGTACATTAAATCATCATTTCACATACGTAAATTAACACATGTATGTATATACATAAATTATTATATGCATTAATCGTATATAGACATTATATGTATTAATATATATATATTAATTGGTTTATACATATATTTTTATAATATACATATTAATATGTATAGAGTAGTTATACAGATATAATACATATATATGATTATGCAAATATTGTATACATATATATACACATTTGAATATGCAAATTTAATATATGATTACATATATCATATGTAAATATTATATACATATTCTTTTAATATATTGGTGGTACTATCCACTTTTCAAAAAAAATATTTTATACATAGATATATTTCATGTTATATATAATACATGATTATATTAATTTATACATTATTATTCTATATTCTACATGCATAAAATTAATATGTATTTTTATGCTTATATACATTAATTTATGTGTACATACATATGATTTATATCCTTTATTTGTAATTATGCCTATACATATGATTTAATGTGCAAACATTTTCTCATCACTAATCATATGCTTGAGATATTATGTATATATTTCAGGTTTTATGCAAACTAATCATATGCTTTGACATGTCATGTATATATTTCAGGTTTTATGCAAATATAAACTTCTTCATGATTCTAGCAATTTTCTGATTTTTTCCTTAGTTTCCTTATTTTTTAGGATCTTTTCTGAAATTTTCAAAAGATAATTTTTTAACTGGCTGATCCAGGATTGGCCAGACTTCAGGTTGATCGGCTGATCTGATCCAGATCGGAATTGGGATTGTCCTAGGGCAATCCCTTGGTCGATTCGATTCAGAATTCCATGATCCCAATGGGTGTTTATTACATTTGCATATATTCCCACTGCTTGGAGTTTGCCTCAATCTTTGTGGCTTTGTGTACTCGGCTGTTGAACTGGACTATGAAGACTCTGAAGAGTTCCTTAACCAGCAAATGCCCTGGATCCAGCACATACCCCTTGAGAAATGTTTGTGTTGGAAGCCAACTTGATAGGCCTTGTAGAGAAACCTTCTTAAACCTTGTAGAAAACATCCTAAAGCGTTAGAGCAGACAAAACGGGGATACCCTTATAAAGGTTCGATCTGGACACAATACAAAAAATTGGAAATATTTGCACTATGTCCAGATCTAGAGGAACATGTCCTACTAACTGAGAGGATTGGAAGGGGGTATTCTACCATACTTAAAAGAGAAGCCCATTCGTTGCTGGAATGAGGGGATGTTTGGCTCTAGTTAGGAAGGGTGGAGACATGTGTTGGCCTTGTGCCCTCTGAAAAGGAGATGCCAGTTGTATGGTTTCATTTGGTTCCTCTCTCATTTATATTATAATGTGTTTATTATCCTTCAAGTCAAACAACTGAAAATCCTTAAGACACTCTTGGCCGCCTCAACCATCCACAAACAAGTCCAAAACTGCCATTCTTTCCTAGAAAGGTTCAACATTGAAGATACCATTCATGCTCTTTAGCCAGATTGATTTCTTCTCATAAGAACCAGGATAAGACAGAGGGATGAGAAGAAGAGGCACATCACAAGATGGAGAACTGGGTGTGGCCCAAAATGACAGCCGATCCCACTTTAATGAGTATATTTATACTGGTACACCAAAGCATATGTGGTTGTGCCCTCAAGTACTCTTTAATATGGAAGTTAATAGTGACATAACAACAAACACATAAAGAGAAAATAAAAAACACAATCATGCAGTAACTACAAACTACCCCTCCTGTCCACACTCTCCCTCAAGTTGAGCATAGATGTCTGCCACGTACAACTTGGACAAAGCAGAGACAAACTGATCCTTGGACTAGCCCACCCTTACTGAATACATAAGAAAGTTGATCAGCAAAGTGAATGTACAGCAGACAGATCTTACTGGAATCAAGTTTCTGTTGAATAAGGTGACAATCAAGCTCAATATGCTTGGTTCAATCATACTGAACATGATTGTTAGCATTGCCAATTGCTTCCTTGTTGTCGTAATAAAGCTTCATTGGAGAATGAACTTGAATGTCAAAGTCCTGCTTAACTGGGCTAAGGGGAGAGATGTGCCTGCACCTAGTTGGGATTTCCTTATCCATTATAGGCAGTTCCTTCACATGAGGAAGTGAATATGGCTGCGGCCTAATGGAATTTCCTTATCCACCTATAGGCAGTCTCCAGACATTTAGTAACATGAAACATCCTTGCTGTTAATGGATCTCTCTCTCTCTCTCTCTCTCTCTCTCTCTATATATATATATATATATATATATATCATCAGAGCCTTCTCTCTCTCTCTCTCTCTCTCTCTATGTATATATATAGATGTATATACACACAAACACATGTATTGCTGCTCTGCTGGCAGCCTGGCAGTGAATGGACCAAGAAGGGGATTGACCCATTTGCACAGCAGGCAGCACCCTGGAATTGGCAGGTCACTTCATCGCTGGTGCCAACCATGGACGAGATGCCTGCACAGGGCATGGGTAATGAAGGGCCCGGGTGCTGTCCAATCACCCATCTCACTGACTGCTTGCAGACTTTTTTTTATTTAGAAAAACATAGTCTACCCAATTAAGAGGGAGTCAGCTGCCAGTGCTCTGAAAGCTGGCAGTGGAGTCCACTTCCCTATACATGTGTATGTATATATGTTTGTATACAATGTACCTATACATGTGTGAGAAATGTTCTCCTGTTATCTGTTAACATGGAGGTACTCTCACTGGATTTAGGGTCATTGGATACCAATCCCAGAGCCTGCTCAGCAAATTAGGAGAGCTGGTTGCTCAGGGAAGGCAGGATCAGAATCTGGGTCTGGATCAGCCTGGGTCGATCCCGATTTGGATCAGGATCAGATCGACGATCAGGCCGATTCTCAGGGAGTCTGCCCTATCCAGGATTGGCCAGATTAAAAAAATAGTTTCATTTGTAAAAACATCAGGGAAAATCAGAAAAAATAAAATAAATCAGGAAAAATGTCTTCAATCTTTACATATATATATATATATATGTATGATATATGTAATCATACTCATAAATTTGCCCATTAATATTTATACATATGCAATATATATGTAATCATACACAGTACACTATATACATATCATATTAATGTATAAACATAATTAATATGTGTATCAATCATATTGTGTTAATGTACATAGAATCATATATTAATGTAAATATAATAACAACATGCACATATATATACATATCATATTAATGTATAAACATAATTAATATGTATATCAATCATATATTAATGTATGTGTGTGTTAATGGACATACAATTATATATTAATATAAATATAATTACAACATGCATATATATATTGTTAATGTACATATATTAATGTAAATACAATAAAAATATGCACATATATGTACATATCATATTAACGTATAAACATAATTAATATGTATATCAATCTTATATTAATGTGTGTGTGTTAATGTACATACAATCATATATTAATGTAAATATAATAACAAGCACATGCATATAGTTAATGCATGTATGTATACATAAATATGTAAATTAATGTACATTTATGAGTATATATTAATGTAAATACAATAACAGCACTTGTATACAAGTATTAGTTAGTATATATAATTAGAAAATTTGTGTGGCAGAATCGGCCTGGAATCAGCCGATCCAGAACGATCCTGGCTGATTTTGCCCAATTCCGGCCGATTCGGCTGGGATTTTGACTAAGGGGGTTCTCCCTCAGGATCGGCCGATCCCGATCTGTATACTTTTGGTCTCACTGACACATCCTTGTGCAATCAAAGTACTAACAGGGCTCCTGTTTGTGGTAATAGGGGCCTACCCGCTCTGTGTGTTTCTCTGCGTGTATACATATGATTTGGATGTTTTCTGATACAAAGAACAAAATATATTAATCACTAATGGAGAAAGGTGTGCAAAATTTATTTGCTGATGCAAAGTATGTTAATCATGGTAAGAAATTGAAGAATTTGAGAGGACCAGATTCTCATGATTGTAATGTGCCCCTAAACTTCATTTATCAATAAACTTTGTACAATGCTTTTGTTAAAAGTTTGGGAGAATGATATCACCTATGGAGACTAGTGCAAAATGAAGTCTAGAAATAGAATCGCAAAATTTGATGAATTGTCCAGTGGCCATCAACCTTTCATGTATACAGTACCATCATAATTGTGATATTAGTGGAGGCTTTGTTAGGCCTTCTGGACCAACTGAAAAGGCCTATCTATCATTTTATTTCCAACCCTTATTGTCTGAAGTATATAGATGTTGTGCTTTCATTTGAAGTTATGCAAGTTGGATTTTACATGTGGACAATGCCAAAAGGCATATGATAGAATCATATCTGAATAGAGGCACGCAACACACGTGCTTGAAATACTGTAGTGACAACAGAGCCTAATGCTCTCTGCATAGGATTGTGTCCTACATCTTTTAAAATCTACTGGAGTAGCCTTCTGCTTCTGTATTTGGAGCTTTTTCTAGATTAATGGATAATTTATTCCTTTATTGTAAACTTCTTATGTGTACTTGCAGATATGTAGAGCATTGGCATATATTCATGGGGGTCTGGGAGTCTGTCACAGGGACATTAAACCACAAAATCTGTTGGTTAGTCTCTCTCTCTCACACACACACACACTGTGACACATGATTCAAAGGAGACACTGATCTGTTTGTTCCTAACAGGTGAATCCTCACACCCATCAAGTCAAACTATGTGATTTCGGAAGTGCAAAAGTGTTGGTATGTGGAGTGTCCATTTTCTGTTATCCGTTCCCCCCATTTGTCTCTGGTCTATATGAAACTAAGAGGCATTTGTTTCCATCATTTCTATTCTGTCAGCCACTACAGTTGGTGCTTCCATCTTTTAGGAAGTAGATAATACTTTATTGTTTGTATTTGGGCACATGTGTGAAATGTACAAAAAAAACTGGAATTGTTTAGATTTAGATGATTGAAAAATGGAAACAGGTCACACTTGATGTTCTTGCAAACTCTATCCTTTTGTCTCTGCATTTCTTTTTGGAAAAAATGTTCTGTTGTCTCTTATTGGTTTATAGTCACATCCTTTCACTGTTGCTACATGATATGACTTATAGATGAACATCTTCAAATAATCAGAAAGATATGTCTAATTCAGTATCTTATTCCAGCGCAGTATTCCCCTCATCTTTCCTGTGTAGCTACAGTTCCACCTGTCTTGGTGATGATCATTAATCCTTTTAACTACTCTTTATTCATTGAAATGTGGACTGCTCTGTGGAGAGGAACATTAATAATGACACTGTTTTTGTACCGGAAAACTTGCTTTCTCCAGGTGGGTACTAAATAGTTGTACCACTACCACTTACCTGGTTGTGGTGGACTTTGAGTTTTAGAGGGTATGACTTGAGTTCCAAGTAAGCTGTGCTGAGAAAGGAAGAGAGACATGCAGGCAGCGCTTTCGGCCAGTTTAATATGTATCCATGGATGGCAGTTTCGGTCAAAACCGAAACCGACACACCCGATACTGGCCTAAACAGGATCCTTTGAAGCCAAATTCCCTTAAACATTCCAAAACTGTCCGAAACCGAGTCCGAAACCGACACTGCCATCCTTGTATGTATCTGTGGGCTGATGTTGCTGTTCAATTTTTGAATGTGAATTTATATGTGAAGCCCTTCATACATAGCACCTATCTTATAAGAAGTCGGTCTTTGTATTCAGTCATGTGCAAACTTGATCTTTTACTTTTAGAGTGCAAAGCTTATCAGCATCTATTTGGACCCAGTGGCTAGTCTGAGCAGTTTAAGGGGACAAGGTCGGAGGTTGCTGTGAAGCTGGAGACATGGAAAAAAAAATCGGATCAGCCTAGGGATCGCCCTGGGCTGATCCATTCTGGATTGGGATCGACCTATCTGGCCGATCTGATGGAAGTAGGGCTGCAACCGGGTCGAGTTCGGAACCGGAAATACAGATTTCGATTCCGATAACCAAAATATAGTTCCGATTCCGATAAAATCGGAATGGTTAATTCCGATTTCGATAACATTACCGGAACCGAAATTCCGATAAGGTGAGGTGCTTACTATGGTTTTACCTTTTAAGTTTATGGATAATTTATCGGATAACCGATACCGATTCCGATAACTTATCGGAATATCCGATACCGATTCCGATAAACTATCGGTATCAATTTTTAATTCTGAAATTGATAATTTTTATCGGAATCGGGTCTGAATATCGGTATATCGGGTTCCGTTTACAGCCCTAGATGGAAGTCTGGCCAATCCTGTTTTTTTTTTTGGGAAAAAATCAGGAAAATCATAAAAAATAGCAAAAATGAGAAAAAAGTCAGGAAAACTATGTATTCAACATATACGTATATATATTTATGATATATGTAATACACATTCATATATATTTATATGAATGTATGCAATATGTGTAATCATACACACACACACACATATATATATATATATATATATATATATATATATATGTACAAACATAGTATGTATATCCTTATAAATGTATACATTATACATATAAAGATATGTGTTGATGTATATATTTGTATATTATTATACATTACTTGCATATGTATTTATGATATATGTAATCAAATATGTAAATTTAAACATTAATATATGTATAAAATATATATGTAATCATATAAATATCTTTAATCTACAGACGTAATTAATATGTATATCTTTATAGTGTATATATAATATGAATGAACACTTTATACATATATGTGTGTTAACATACATACAATTATATATATTAATGTAAATATAATGTAGATATAGATAAGGAGTGTTTACATATACATAATACATATATATATATATATATGTTGGAATATTGTAATCAACATATATATGTATGTCAAATATGATATATATTATATATATTGTATGCCATATATATGTCTACATGTGTTTGTGAACTTATATCCATCATCATCATCAGAGCCTTATCCCATTATTTGGGGCTGGCTATATGAACCCTTTTCTGAATTCTGCCAAAGATTTCTATGAAGTGCTATATTTGCGTACTTATATCCATAAATATGTAAATTAATGCACACAATCATATTAGACATATTAATTTATGTATATATATATACGTATGTACTAATTTATATATGTGAAATGATACTTTAATGTGTGTATTGATCAATACATACAAGAAAAAAAAGTTGTTTGGCAAAATTAGCCAGATTGGCCGATCCGGGCCGTTTTGGTCTGATTCTAGCCGATTTGGTGGGAATTTTTGTGATCTAGGGGGCTCCCCCCTAGGCCGATCCGATCCAGAATCAGCTGATCCAGATCAGGATTGTGGTTAGAGATGGGATTGATGGGAAATAAGGAGCTGCAAAGTCAAAGCCCAAAGCCTAATTTATATTTTATTTGGCCCATTGAAGATCCAATTGATATAATTTGATTGTCTTTTAAGTTAGAAGTCTATGTGGGTCTTTATTTACCATGTTTGAGGCCTAATTAGAGTTTTTTTTATATTTTCTGTGATTTTTAGTACGAATTTTGTACTATTTTCTAGGGCCAAGGGTATTTTAGTTCGCATGAGGTCAAAAAATGTCATTAGGGTTTTGTCTATTTAAATAACATTGTAATCCTCTTGAGGGGAGATAATGATGAATTAATAATAGCTTTGCAGTAGCCAGCTCTCTTCTTCCTCTCCGGTGGATTCCGATTTTCCTCTCTTCCCTCCTCAGTGGAGTTCGGCTTTCTCTTCCTCCTCCCCCCCCCCTCTCTCTGCTGTCCTGCATCATCTGGTATCAGAGCAGCCTTCGATCCCCCTTCTATCTTCTCCGATCATCTCTCCCTTCCCTGTTCGTCTCTGTCTCCCTCTCTGCGGGAGAAGGCCTCTTCTCCCCATCGCCAGACCCTCCCCATCGCCGGAACACCCCTCCCTGCGCAGAGCCCACCCCCTTTCACTCTCCTCTTCCCCACGCTCAGAACCCCATCGCCGGAAGCCCCCCTGCGCAGAACCCCATCGTCGGAAGTCCCCCGCGCAGAACCCCCCATCGCGCAGAGCCCACCCCTCTCGCTCTCTTCTCCCTGCGCACAAAACTGCACCGCTAGAACCCCATCGCCGGAACCCATACCCCCCACGTAGAGCCACTCCTCACGGCTTCAACAAAAAGAAGAAGAGAAGAGAAGAGGAGCCACCGACGCCAGCTCCGCCATCGCCGGCTCCGCCGGCAGCTGCTGCGAACGCCGGAACCCCGGCTACCTTCACCGGTAGCTGCCATCGCCCTCGTCCGCCACTCGCCCGCGGCCCTCTCCCCTCCTTCCTCTGGTTTCTCTCTGCACGGCCCGAGAAGGGGGATAGAAGAAGAGGACCGCGAACCGGGTCAGGCCGGTTCGACCCGGTACGTCACTGTAGCCGGCCGGCTACAGTGCCGACGGTGCACCAATAGCCTTATCGCACCGCTAGTGCGGAGGGCTCGTCTGAGCTCGATTTGACGTGCCGTTCACGTCGTTGCGGTCGTCTCGGCGGGCCCTAATCATTTGGGGCTCATTGACCCCGACTGGTGCCCGGATGAACCCGCACGAGGTCGGAGTCGACGACGCCGGATGAACCCGCACGAGGCCGGAGTTGACGACGACACGACCACCGTGTACCTGTGCGCACCGGTGTTCCCGCACGAGTTTGGCCAGTCTCGACGTCCTCGGACCCCACCACGTTAGTACAGGGGTTTCATTTGTGCTCCGATTTTCGCGCTGTTTGCGTCATTTCTCCAGCCAGCAACCACTTTGGCCAGCAACCAGCGAATCTGTGAGCCTTCCGTCTGTACGGTTCTCGCACGTTGGGGTTCGGATCAACATGGCCGTTTGTTTTTCTGTATCTATGGATATGATGCCATGTTTTGCCGAGACAAGTGTGTGCATACCAAATGGTCAGTTTGTCTGTATGTTGCTCGAACCTAATCAGCCAGGTAATTATATCTCTCAGAGTGTTGTAGATTTGTTATCTCGAACAGGGGAGATTATCATCTATCCAGACATTGCTTTTGTGGAGTTCTCTTTTGATTGTTGTCGTTGCGATACCCTCCGGCGGTGTGTTTATTCAGATAGTGCATTGGTTGAGATCTATCCATCTAATGAGTTGTTCATCACTCTTGGGGCTGAGTGGTTAGCGGAGCGGCATGTTGACTTGAGATTTGGGACGACACCATGTGTTCTACTACCACCACCCGAGGCATGCATAGTCTCTTATTGTGGCTTCACAAACACCTCGGAGTTGCCACAGCAGCCAGTAGCACAGGACATCTCGATGGAGGATGTGGTTTATGAGGCCGACGCTACACTGATCGATGAGTATGAAGAAGAGATGCGAACAGACGTGCAGGATCAGAGTTTATGTGTTGATTCTGGATTGGATTGGATGGATGATTCTATACTCACTATTGACTCAGATTTGATGGATGGCATTGTGCATGAGGTGGCTTCGTCAACTGTTCTCTCCGATGCCGTGATATTTCGAGAGTCATCTCATGTTGATGTAGTATGGTCAGATTTCTGCGAGGCGCACGTTGGCCAACGGTTCGAGGTCCCATACATGATTGTTTGCATGGAGTTCAATATTTGCTCCCTTGTGTTTGGCTTCGTTCTACTTCAGCATTTCAAAACTCGAGGACGAGTTTTTTTCGAACAAGGGGAGAATGATGGGAAATAAGGAGCTGCAAAGTCAAAGCCCAAAGCCTAATTTATATTTTATTTGGTCCATTGAAGATCCAATTGATATAATTTGATTGTCTTTTAAGTTAGAAGTCTATGTTTAAGTTAGTGGGTCTTTATTTACCATGTTTGAGGCCCAATTAGAGTTTTTTATATTTTCTGTGATTTTTAGTACGAATTTCGTACTATTTTCTAGGTCCAAGGGTATTTTAGTCCGTATGAGATAAAAAAAAGGTCATTATTAGGGATGTCAATTGGACCGGGCCGGCCCGGAGGCCCGGCCCGGTATAACACGGGCTTGGGCTTTATTTTTTTTTTATCTATTTTTAAATTTCTGCCCGGCCCGGAATAAATCTGGGCCGATTCCGGGCTTTGCATGGCCCGGCCCGCTCGCCCCGCACCCACGCAGGCGCCCACGCACGCCCACCGCGCCCACGCCCCGCGCCGACCGCGCCCCGCCCCCACGCATGCTCGCCCCGCGCCCACCCGCCTCGCTCCCCGCGCCCCCGCTGCCTCGCACCCCCCGCCTCGCTCCCCACGCCCCCGCCTCGCGCCCCATGCCTCCCTCCCCACGCCCCCGCCTCGCTCCCCGCGCGCCCGCCTCGCTCCCCACGCCCCCGCCTCGCTCCCCGCGCCCCCGCCTCACGCCCCACGCGCCCACGCACGCCGCTCGCCCCGCACAGCTCCCCCAGGCCGGGCCGGGCCTTAAAAATTCACCCCGGGCTGGGCCTCTTTTCTGAAAACCGGGCTTTTCTCTGGGCCTGGGCCGGGCCTGGGCCTATCATCTAGAAAACCGGGCTGGACCTGGGCCAGACCAAGCCCGGTCCAGGCCCGGCCCATTGACACCCCTAGTCATTATGGTTTTGTCTATTTAAATAACATTGTAATCCTCTTGAGGGGAGATAATGATGAATTAAGAATAGCTTTGCAGCAGCCACCTCTCTTCTTCCTCCCCGGTGGATTCCGGTTTTTCTCTCTTCCCTCCCCGGTGGATTCTGGCTTTCTCTTCCTCCTCCCCCCCTCTCTGCTGTCCCGCATCAGGGATAGACTAGGTTTCTTGGGGAGGCATAAGGTGAAAGGTTCCAATCCATGTAGATGTAGCACCTCAGGTTTGGAAGTAGTTTTCAACCAGCAGTAGATGCAGTCTGGTTAATACCTTACTGCCTGCATAAATTGCCCCAAGCACCAAAATAATGTAGCACCTTGGGTTGGGGGAGTGTGTGAGTGCTCATCCATGTGGTGAAGAAGGCTGGTGCAGATCTGAAACTGAGGAGGGCATCTAAGTTAGGTGGGAGAGCCTGTCATTTTTTGTAAGGATCATACGTGCGGGCTTTTAGGGGCTAGCCAGGGAAACATAGTTTGTATAGTTAGGTGGGTGTATAACCTTTTATAATTGAAAGAGAACAGCTCCCCACTGACTGGGTATAGCTGAGTTAGCACGGTGGGTGGAGCTATACCATGGTACCCAAATCCATAAAGGAGATGGGTTGTATAATAGCCATCAAGAGTGAATGGAACTTCTCTTCATGACATGGGACAGATCAGGGATCAAGGTTGCACCTTGCAATGCATTTGAATGATATATGCATGGCCATTCAGAATGAATTACTCCAGTTCAGGGTATCCAATTGATGGATAAAGGACCTTTGCTGCAAGGATATTTGCTCTGCCCTTAACTGGGTTAAATTGAAACCAAATCTTCAAAGTGTCCTCACAAAGCGTATAGTAGAGGTAGACATGAGTTTGAATTCCCTGTCTTGGACTGGGATATTCCCGTCCCTTTGACTTGATGCATATGAATACAACAAAAAACTTGAACCATATTATCCCATTATCTTCTTTTATTTTCTCTGCCTAACATAGGAGGTGATAAATTATTATCTTGCCCATCTAGAACGTTAATGATAAATGACCACTGGCTGTGCCTTTTTTGATACTTCACTCACAAATGTTTCAAATAGCACAACCCTGAAGCTTAACCCAGCCATATTTCTCTCCCTTCTCTTCCTCTTTAACTTGCCAAAAAATATGCTGTGAAAATTTTGATGATTTTTTATTTGGAATTGGAAACCTTGTCTCAGTTTGTTTTTTCCCCCTCCTTTCCTGACCTGCCAAAAATATGGCTTCAATCTGAGATTGATCAGTAAGGTCATTTCACTTAATGTTGATGACATTTTCCCTTAATAGGTGAAAGGCGAGCCAAACATTTCTTATATCTGTTCTCGTTATTATCGAGCACCAGAGCTCATATTTGGGGCAACTGAATACACAACAGCAATTGATATTTGGTCGGTTGGTTGTGTCATGGCCGAGTTGCTTCTTGGACAGGTTTGGCCGTTTCAATCAGGCTTTTAGGTTCATGAAAGTAATGTTCTTATGCTTCTTCCTCTCTTTTTGAAACATGAAATGCAGCCTTTGTTCCCTGGAGAAAGTGGTGTAGATCAGCTTGTGGAAATCATCAAGGTATGATTGAGATCTGTCATTTATTGAGAGTACTTATAATTTATAAAACAAAAGATTAATTTGTTATTCTACTTTATTTCCAGGTTCTTGGTACACCTACTCGTGAAGAAATAAAGTGCATGAACCCAAATTACACTGAATTTAAATTTCCACAGATCAAGGCTCACCCATGGCACAAGGTATGGCAACTGTACTCTTGGACTTCTGAATTTGATGTTCTCTCTTTTGATGTTATCTCTGGTTATACTGGCAACCTTTTACCTGCAACTTTTCATTTCTATCTTCAGATATTCTACAAGCGAATGCCCCCTGAGGCAGTGGATCTTGTTTCAAGACTTCTCCAGTACTCTCCAAATCTGCGATGTACTGCTGTGAGTAACTCATCTTCCTGCCTTCACCCATTGTCTTCTATATCAAAAGAGAAAAGTTCATGGTTCAAACCTAGTCTCTTCCTTCATTAGGAGTACTCCTGATAACTTCTACCTTCATAGTTCAATTCCATTTTTTTTTGTCATTGTCGGTTTACTCAGTTTACAATAATCTTTGTCATATTTGTACACAATAAGAGGTTGTATTGTCAGATTTTTACTCATCTCTAATCACAAGTACCAAGGTAGATTAAGGTTTTTGGGTAAAAAATCTGTGTTGCAATGGCCATTCCCCCTCCCCCAGAAAAAGAGAAAAAAAAACTGAAATTCTTAATGTGAATATTCCATTCACTTGTGATGTAGATTCTGTACACCTGGTTTCTGTTTGTGTTTCTGTTTTAATGAACTTCTTTATGTAACCTTGTGCAGTTGGAGGCTTGTATTCATCCATTTTTTGATGAGCTTCGTGACCCTAACACTCGCCTTCCAAATGGTCGTCCACTGCCACCTCTCTTCAACTTTAAACCTCAAGGTTCTCTCTCTCTCTCTCTCATATATATATATATGTATGTATGTATATTGCTATATCTGTGGGTCTCAAGTGGAAATACACATGCATGCAAACCATAGGAAGTCTTTTTTGAATAACTTGTATACTCTTCTAAACCCCTGAACCCAGAAAATAGGCTGCGGTTACACTTGCTTCTTAACTGAGGCCTTTGATGGGGAATTTTGATGAAATTGTTCTCGTAAGTCATTCTGGGCATCTTCTTGAATGAGTGATAAATTTCCTGAAGTTCGCAATAGAAATAGGGGGACTCGGATTGACATTGTTTAGGAGGGGAATTTAAAAGATCTTTCTCCACTATCACGTATAATGCTGCAAATATAGCTTCAGTCCAAAACTTCTTAGGGAAGCTTTACTTGGATATGAAATCCCTAAAATGTCTCCTGCCAATACTCTTTCTTTAGCAATCCCATTTTACTCTGAGGCAGATGCATAGGAAGACTCATGATCAATACCCTCATCCTCCTTAGAGGCATTCAGCTCTTCTTTTTTGCATTGATATATTTGAACCATATAATAATTGTTTGTTTCCCAAATTGCTTGGACCAACAGTCAGGATGGAATGGCCAAATGGAACTTACCCAAATTACCATTTTCTTTGTCTTTTGTCAGCCACAAGGGCCTGCGTGCCATTAGCAATAGTCACATTATCTTGTGTTGAACAAAGTGAGTGGGAAGAAATGAAGATGGGAATACCATTTTCATGACATGGCAGTGGATTTCTCCAGGTATCAGAGGACCTGCTGCAAGTGTGCCATATTGGTGGTATAGAACCCCATGGTCCTTGGCTTTCTTGAACTTGTAGGAATTTATTTGGAGGATGAGATAAAGGAAATCACCTTCTTGGGAGGTAACAACATTCGCTTTAGCTTGTGGCTCATGTCTAGTTGTTGATTTTGAAGGACTGCTTCTATACATGGAGGCCCCAGTGCTCATCAAAATTGGTGGTTCTCTCCCAGAATGGTTGCACTTTTTTATTACCTTTTCTCCTTGTGCTGGCGGTTTCCAACGTCCCCCTTGTTTAGCATGCTAATGATCGATGAGTGTTCCCCTTCTCACGCACAATAATGGCATTAGCATCAAATACCTGTTGCCCTCCTCCCTTAGCCCCTTAGCATTCTGTAGGACATTTGTTCAAAACCCAAGATTGAATCTCTCGAAGCCTTGTGTTCTTGGTTTTAGCCCAATCAAGAATTTGAAGACTTCCTCTGAACATATATCTTGGGTATTTCGTCTGTTCCTCTACGTAAATCATCAGTGGAACTGGAATAGTAGTAGCTATGCTCCTATGTCCCGCTATGCGGGGGCCAAGGTAGCTTGTAACTGAAAGATTTCCTTGCCCAAACTCATGGGTCCATGACAAGCAAATGTTTGTCTTCCATGCATTATGTTCGAATTGGTAGATTTTCAGGTGGACTGACTAGCACTTGACGCCACAAGTTTTCTCTTCTATCTCTGGAAGGATCTTTCTCAATGAACAGCACGATTATGCTCTAGTACCATGTAGAAAATGTGTGAGGTGTAAAGAGAAGAGAGCACAATAGGAGCAAGACCTGCTTGGCTGAGTTTTGTGGCAACGACAATCGCAGGTCCCCCCCAAAAGTATGTCTTATTTGAGAGTTCTCATAATGATGACAAAAGACATAATTTTTCCCCGCAGAAAAGAGGCCGACCAGGCTGCCAGGCTTCAAAGATGAGATACAAAGGCCCTTGTGACCTTCACTTCTTCCTGCAGCCTTTTATCATGTTTAAGGCGAACGGACAGATATTAGTACAGGGTGTGTAAGCAAGACACTGTACCATAACATTGAGTGTTTAGGGGCAAATGTCTTGATCTGGAGAGAGTGGCACCAAATTCAGTTGTTTTAGTGGCACAGATTCAAGAAACTAGACAAAGAAACGACTAGAACGGGATGATGCACAGTCCTGTATCCATTTCTTCTCTCTCGACACTGATTTGACGCGTTGTAACAATTGCAGAGTTAAAAGGAGCATCATTGGAGCTGTTAGCAAAATTGATACCAGAACATGCACGCAAGGAGTGCCCTTGCCTTGCTTTCTAGCGTGGCCCATCGTATTGGATGAAGGCTTTTCTGTTCGTTATCGTGCCGGTGCACGTCGTGTATTGTGAAAGAGACAGTCTGTCGTCTCCTGCCCATGTCTCTTCTATGAAACGGACAAGGCTCCCCTGCCGCGTCTTTCAGGCACTGCGCTATGTTTGATCTCGGCAAAAAAGTGTAACAAACCCACCAATCTCTTGTCCTAGTGTGTTTGTACTTGTTTAAATTCTAACAACTAATATGCCACTAAATCTAATTATGGGGTACTACGGACGATTATGACATTGTAATTGAGATGATCTTAGGGTTTGTTGTATCACTGCTGATCCAGAACAGCTCACACATCTGGGGGACATGCTGTCTTTGTTCTACGTGGTCCAGCGTATTAATTAAGATGACCTGTCGTAATCACGAGCTTTCATTCTGTTTTCCTTGTTGATATCTGCGTGCTACAGACGCATGTACTCCACACTTGGCCGAGCAAAAGTGATTTGGCCTACGCGACCATGAGGAGACCTGTAATGATGGATCATTCGAAGAGTGTTTTATGCTTCAAGTTAGTTTAGGTGTTTCCTTTTTCTTTCTTGCCGTCATTTCTTAGGGGTGCTTCGAACTCTGTACTGTATATCTCTATTAAATCTTATAGTTTATGCGAATGTAATATTTGATAGAACAAAATTTATGTAGCCGACTTTAAATAATCGGATGAAGTTCTGATGAAGAGGATGATTTTTGTATATTTCCTAGTGTGTTGAATTTTTATTTATTTATTTCAAGAATAGTATCAGGAAGATGGAGATAACAAAGTAAGATATGCAAGATTTTAATTGTAATTTCCTCGGGTATAAGAACACCATCATGTTCCCTCCTCCTCGGCACCTCGTTATTAGCATTCATGGTGCCGGAGAAGATTGGGACGTGGGTGGTTCGCTGTCATGTCGAGCTTTGTTCACTGTCTGTAGTACCTGTATGGAGTTATCCCATGCGCCCTCTCCCATGGTGGGGGGTGGTTTCCAGCTGTCGATTCAACAGTCTTAAAGCTGCCGCATCTTGGAAGTTCGATCATTCCTATTAGTTCCTTCGAAACTGCGTTTGCTAAATTAGATGTTTGCTTCCCTTGCCTTCATTCACAGTAATCCCTGACCGTGTTTCGCATCAAGGTTGCACGTAGTAGTGTTAAGAGTATTGGACTCGGAACTTTTAAAAAACTGTAGGTCCTCGCCATCAACTCATGGTCACTGGTAGGAATATTGCAGTGAGTCCGACCCGTGTGCGGTGTCTACTTTGCGTATAAATTTATGACTTTCTCAAGTTCAAGCTTAGCATCAGCTTAAATTGTCACGAAACCATGAAGAGCAGGGAGGAAGAAGTGTACTATAATTTCAAGAGTACGTATAAATCCAATAAAAATGCTGTAGGTATTACATGAACCACGTTTCTTTTCCCTCTCTTGTACGTATATATGCACGTACGTAATGCTTCATTCTAGCTATAAGGACAAAGTTCTGCAATTTCGTCCACATCCTCGGCCCCCTACGTACGCTTGCAGAGACCCTCCAATGTACCGTCTATCTTTTTCCTTCTCCCAACTCCATTAGCTACAATGTGTTTTCATAATTCATGTATGATCTCTATTTCCTAAAATTTGATGCCTAAATGGAGGGAAGCATCACGAATCATAGCTCCGTGTGCACCCAGCTGGTGCGGTCTTCGTCCTGGCTGCCACCTTTGGTCCCGTCGGAGCAGCGGGAGCTGTCGGACTTGAGGCAGTCAGCGGCGGGCTGCACGACGCCGACGTCGAACCCCATGGCGCAGTTGCAGAAGGTGACGGCGGTGCCGTTCTCCACCCGCAGGTTGACGTTGTGCAGCACGATGTTGTTGCATGGCACTGTGTCGCTGCATGCAAACTTCATGGCTCTGGGCGTCTTCGATGTCCCGCTGATGTTTCTGTACAGCACCTGGCTTACCTTCACCGCGGACGTCTGTATATACATATAATGTTTCGAACACTCGTGACAAGACCATATATACGTAAAAGAAAGATCCGAAGAACTTGTTAATTAATTAACCGGATGGAGTTTTGATGCCTTGGAATTATTTCCACATGATTAAAGCTTATGTCAGATTACGATGCTCTTGGGTACTATTGAGGGGACTTAATTTGAGTGGAACCTGGTTCTTGCAGGTAGTGGGGGAATCGCAGTAGAATTGGTCGATGATAATGGGGTTCTCAACATTTAACATCCTAACGTTCTGGAACCGCACTGACCGAACGAAGCCCGATCCACCCTGCCAAGGAAGGGAGACATTAATAAGAAAGAAGAGGATGAGAAAAATTATCTTAATAATTAAGACGTACGTTATGACAAGTACAAGATCAGGTTTGTAATTAATTGCGGAGTTTTAGATTTGCACACATGATCTTTCTCCGAAATTAAATGCCCATGAACACGGCATTCTTTACCTGCCATGTCTTGATCCTGACGCCATTAGTGGTCTCTCTCAGCACGGCTGTGTCGAGGACGATGCCTGTTACCACAGCTGTTGAGTTGTCCTTGCCCAAGCTCCCAATGCTGCAATACACAGTTTATAAGGAGGGGCCGGGGGATGCATGTTTCTCCTGTTATAAGGTTGTGGCATCTCCCCCCATAGCCAACAGTGTGTGTTCTGTACGTGATTCTAGCTACCAACCTATACTGCATGAACAATCTCCGAGGACAGCTCTCAATTAAAGTTGTTGAAAACGCCAAGTTTAAAGTGTACTTGTCAAGGAGCCTCACCTAATCCCATGCCCAGGTCCGCAGTCGATGTTCTTCATCTTTATGTTCGCACTGGCGTTCACGATCGAAATGCAGTCGTCCCCTGATTCGAAGGATTAATAGATAAGTGTTTCTTTCATGTAAGCAATCTTTAATTTGGGGGGCGGGGAGGTGGTTCTATATGTTTTAAAAGCTAATTTAGTCTAAGAATAAAAAATTTCGACATGGCATGGGTACTTAATTTCGTAGTCAAATTATGGTTGTGAAAGCAGCAAGAATTGGCTGTGCCATCTGGGAAATTAACCACCTGATATATTCCCAAGAAAAATGTTTTGCAGCCAATTACTGTAAAAATACTCGCTTATACATACAAGCGAGCGGGTCTCACTATCATTATATATATCTCTAGATGCAAAATATTTCTCTATTTCAAAAAAATTATGTATGTAGTACCTATAATTTTTCTAAATAATTCACAGCATAATTATTTATGCGGATATTTATTTCTTTTTAAACCATTACTAGGGAATTGAAGGTCCTTACGTATATGCAATGGGACTACACTTTTGCGTCCCCCAGTCGGTAGCATGGGTGGAATGATGTGATGAAACCGCTCTCATGATTGCTCCCAACTAAAGCCTTCTAATCATATTAGTAGACATCTCCGATTAAATACAATTACCCATTATGGGCAGTCTAAGAATATTTGAGGTGGGTATAGCCATTTCAAAAATGCTTCAAGAGCATATATATGTTAAATTTTCAAACAAGACGCTTGATTCAAGAATGTATGTGGCATACTATACTAACATATATGCGTTGCTTGATTCAGTTTTTGACCTTATATATAGAGAGAGAGCTGCATGATCAGCTGGGGTGGTCACCTGTTTGGATCTTGGAGCGCTGGATGACGACGTTGGTGGACTCGCTGATATGGATGCCGTCAGTGTTGGGGCTGTCCCGGGGCGCCAACACCTGCATCTCCGACACTCGCACCGCGTCCGATCTGGACACCGTGAAGTGTATCTGCTGGCTGTTCTGCAGCCGCAGCCTCTTCACCCTCACCCCGATGCTGGAGTCGATCGTCAGGGCCTGCACCACCCACCCACAACTTCTCCCTTCAGCGACCCAAAAATGGCGACAATAAGAGAGAGAGAGAGAGAGAGAGAGAGAGCGCAAAGGTGACGGTGTACTGGTCAGTTTCCTTACCGTAGGAGCTCCTCTGCATGGCTGCAGGAAGGAGGAGAAGAAAAAGACATCAGAGACAAAGCAAAGAGGAGGAGAAGGGAAAAAGTTTGAGACTTGAAGAGACTGTTAAGGAGAGGGATCGGATGGGGCGGACATTGGTCTTGTTGATCTTGCAGGATGAAGCCCACCACTTGCTGCCGGATCCGTCAATAACGCCGTCGCCCTGGAAGCGGACGCCCGACAGCTTGGAGAAGTAGAGCCACGTCTTCGGGTTCTTGGGATCCCAGTCCTTGGGCTCCTCCGGCGCCACGATCGTCCCACCGATCTGTTTGTGTGTACAAGACAACGATGAATCAGATCGTCGATCGAAATGGAGATCTCCAGCTCCAATATTTAAACTAGAACAAGCTAGCTAGCTAGTTTGCAGAACGGGTAAGGATTTGGACGTTACCTGGATGATTAGGTTGTCTTGACAGGGGCCTCGAAACCTGACGGCTCTCACCAGGTAGCGCCGACCCGAAGGCACCAGGAACACCGCGTTGCTTAGCGAGCAGGACTTGTTCCAGGCATCCAGGAAGGCCTGCACACACACACACACACAAAGAGATGTTTTCAATGCCTGAAACCCGCTTAAGGCAGCAATGCGAAGAAGAATGGGGTGGGTGGCGGCCATTTGGTTTGAGGCCAAGCAGCTCACCTGGGTGTCGTCTGTGACGCCGTCGCCAACGGCGCCGAAGGTCTCAACATTAACTGGCATCCTCCCCCGTCCTTGGCTGCTTCTCCAGTTCATGGAGAAGTCCTTCTCCTTCTCCTCCTCCTCCCATTCCTCCCACTCCTCGTCTTCCTCTCCGTCCCCTCGTCCCCATGCTTCCACCTCCTCCTTTTCTTCCACCACGTCGTTTCCCCCTCCTCCTTCCCAGACCCCAATATCATCTTCTTCTTCTCCTCCTCCTCCTCGCCAGAGCTCCACCTCATCCGGGGCGACAAAGCCACCAGCAGACACCCCTTCTGCAGCAGCTAACACCGCCGCAACCAGCATGAGGGAGACGAGCTGCAGGGACGGAAGCCTCATCACCCCCACCTTCATTTGCGCTTGGGTCTATGGCTAATTGTATATGGTTATGGTGGGCTTTTCCCGACCTCAACGGAGGGAAGCTATTTATATAAATCAAAAGGGAGCAAGGACCTTGTGGCCTGTGGGGTTTTGCACTGGATTGCTCTCTGTGTACTATACCCTGATTGCCGCTGGGATATATGTTCGTGTGCTGTCTGAATGGAGCTTGGGGGGGGGGGGGACCTCTTTTCGGGAGTGTGGAGGGGTGGCGACCCATGTCTTGGCTTTGAAGAAGATGAAGGATGCCAGTCTTCCTTTTCTTCTTCCTCCCTTCCCAGCCCCACCCCACATCCCCTCCATTCTTCCTCCTCTGCTTGGTCTCATGTGTAGGCTTTAAGCATAAGATTGTGAACTTCCTTTTTCCAATGGACTTTGCTTTACTCCTCTACTACACTACCATATGTGTCTCATCACCTTCCGTTGCTTATTGCATCTTTATATGTAAACTACTCAGAGTGGAGACACCTTAATTTAAGGGGTTTGCAAGGCTTTCCAATAGATTCCGTTTCGATCTCTTGATCTCTTATTTCGTGGTTTGTTTAGCCTGTAAGTGGAATACATCACAATTGTTCAAAGTTTAGAACAAGACGTGGGAGACCACTGCCTGCAAATAGAATGTGCCAATGTTCATGCAGCGTTGCGTTCTTTTTCTTCCTTCTTGTTTTTTCTTTTTGTGTGTATAATTTCCCCCATCGGCCACTTCTTTTGGTCCAAAACTGTTTGTTAAATCATTAGAAGCCGCCATTACAAGTGCTTGTTATAAGTTTCTTCCACCAAGCACAGAGGGGGGGGGGGGGGGGGGGGGGGGGTTGGGGCTTCCCAGCATGCTAAAGAGCTACATATTTCTCTATATATGAATACATGAGAGGCCTTGTTTAGATCCACCAAGTGGCTCCGACTTCATTATTATTTTTTTTGGGTAATTGAAAGGAGCTAGAAAACTCCGTCCAACTGCATCTAAAAAGATATAACAACAAAATAAAATACCAGTCGTAACACTTAACGACAAAACATACTACTAATATGGAGTTGGAAAGGCCTATACGGTGGATCCCAATCTTCTAAAGTTTTGAAGTGTTTCCTTTCTAGCCATTTATTTTCAAATCCTATTTTAATTTTTTTTGAGACTATCAAAATAGTGTTGTCATCATCAAGGTGGCTTCTTGAGATGTTGAATTTTCTTTTTCTTTACTATCTTTCGATGGATCTTCCTCTTCTTGAACCTTCACTCAAACTGCAGCCTTTGTATAAATCCCAGGACTTCCTTTTCTACCTCCTGAAGTTGATATGTAAGACTTCTTTATGTTATGCCAATTGGGTTGGCCAAATCAACACCTAACAATTAGGGTTTCCTCTTTTATTTAATCTTTATTTAGTTGCTTGGCTGGCGCATATCTCAGTTTGAGGCTAAAGGTTTATTAATTCAACCGGCATCCATAAAAAAAAAGGATAGTAAATTTTTTTCTAATTGATTATTAATCTTTAATGGTCTAGCAAAGTTGCATGTCTAATATATTTTGCTGCAACTCAATTACCATGTACTCTCTTTTCTGCATGTTCATTTAACTGCAAACATTTAAATTCTATGATTAACTCAATCGGGTTTATAATCTTCTCCCTGACGTGAACAACACTTAGAGCATGCCTTCTTCGAATAATCCCGGTTTGGTAGTAGAATATGTACTCAGGCCGAAAAATCTTGAAATCAACAATAATAAAGACAAGCCTATGATTCACTGTTTTGGTTGAGGTCTTTAATTCAGAATATGGTCAAAGAGCAGTCATTTGGGAACATAGAAATCAATATCAAGATAGTCTGCCATTTATTGAGAAATGTTAATAAACAGATATTTTAATTAAGCTTAATTTCATCCACTTACCTTATCTTGAGTCTACTCCATTATTTTTATCTTCCCTAAATAAAATAATCAAGTAAATTTTACTAGCTATTTATTGAAAAAGGTGGATGTAGAGCTATCCAGCTTTCCCTTCTTATCATACCAAATTATTAAATAAAAACTACTAATTACCTCTTTTTTGTTCATGTGTACCCGAGGTGCTCAAATAACATTACCGAGTCATAATTGGTAAAAGGACTCAGTCCCAAGAAGAGGAACTCGAGTCGATAAAATTTCTGCAAGGTTTGTGAAAAATTAAAATTGCCTTTATATTTCATGAAATTAATTTTAAATAATATTATTTTGAACATATAATGTAACATTGTTTTCCTTTGAAAAGGTCCATGAATCAGTCTATATTGCATTTATATTTCATGAAATTAATTTTAAATAATATTAGTTTGAATATATAATGTAAAATCGTTGTCTAAAAGAAGATTTCTTTGAGAAAGTCCATAAGTAAGTCAGGATTATTTTGCATTATGGAAAATTTATAAATTGTTTCAATAAATTATAATCGGCTTTCATTTAATGTCCACACTTGCATCTGAGTTGAAACCTGTAAACGTAAAAACTCACCAAAGCAAAAGACTTTTTTGGCCCCAGAAGAAGGCAATATAAAGAAGTATAATGTGTGCTTGGAATCCTGATACAAAGCTATGCATGGTCACCAAGCTACCTATCAAATGGCCACATGTATGCAACACTCAGCAATGATCTTTGCACACTTCCGGCATGAGGATCCAAAAGAAGGGGAGAGAGGAGAGAGAGAGAGAGAGAGAGAGAGAGAGAGAGAGAGAGAGAGATCATGACATGAATGCCCATTGTGCAATCAACATTGCGTATCAACTCATGTTGTGTATGTATTGGCTTGAGACTGTGGACCCCCAGAAATGATGAAACCAACAGGAACCTCATCATCAAACTATTCTTAGCAAGCATGGCAAGCTTTAGCCATCCCACACCACCACAGAAAGTTATGGAGAAAAGAAGAAAAGGACATGCATATGTGTGGCAAAGAAAATAAAAGAAACAAGGGGAACATGTGCTAGTTCCCATAATTGGTTGTTTTTTTTTTCTCCTTGGCATAGAATTGATGGGCATTGTAGTAACTCAATTAGAATATATAAGGGGCAATTAGATCATCTGGACTCTCCACGAGAATATGAACTAACTGGTTGGTTAGCCTCAAGCCAACAGTTAAAACTCTCTCCACCTTCAAGACCAGTTAACCCGGTTCTAAACTGCAACAGGCACTGTCAAAGCTTAATGGCTTAATTCTGAAGTACCGCCAGTGGCCATTTGCAACGCCCCCTTAATTAAATTCCAAGAGCTCCACACATTATATATAAGGAAATTGTTGAGATATGACTCAAATTAATTCAGTGCCCGCGGTTCAGTAACATGAAGTCGGAGGCTCTCCGCTTTTCCCAAAAGCAGTGGCTCACCTTCGACAAGTCCAATTTGGGTGATTTTCGACAAGTCCAATTTTGGGTGATTTTCTCTGTTTGAGTCCGTATATTTAAGGCCATATTTGACCTAGGATAATTATAACAGACATTCATAGTGAAAAAAGACGGCCGTATAAGGGACGGACTCCGTGGAGCAGGTTTGATATATCGTCAATCTGAACCACGTAAAATCAGTGTGTCTTGTCTCTTCTTCTTCTTCTCTACCCCCTATTTGCTGTGATTTGTTTTGTTTGCAGATGTCCAATCGTGTGAGACCGAGAGTCAAACACCATAGGGCGTTTCCATGCAACATGAATGTTTATTACTCGGGTTGCACAGAGTAGTTCCTATTTGTGTGACAGACACAAGATTAACTCTGAAACCTTCGCACATATTTTGTATCTGCCACCTAAATAGCTTTTATCCACGTAGTAATTAAGATAACAAGTATTGCCCTATCTATACTATAATAATATAACTCAGTCTTGATACTGCCACGTGGCTGCACCAGGACAATCTTATTCTCTCTATATTCTATAACATCTATCTCCCTAAAAATAGAAATACAGGTAGTTTAAATGAACTAAATAATATGACTATGTTTGTATTGCCAAAAAATAACTAAGAAATCATATTCCCGCCATAACATCGCCCTCCTAAAAATATAAATACAAATAGTTTAATGAACTAAATAATATGACTATTTCAGTATTATTTAAAAATAATTTGATTAGTTGGATATGAAATATGTTTAATTACTCTAACCACTAATCTATATATTAGTACAGGAATATATATATATTGCAAAATGAGCACATTGGAAGCAAATCATTCTATGGCTTCACAGATTTGAGGACATATATATCTATATATATTATAATAATAAAATATAATTATAAATATTACCACGTTGACAGCACCATGATGATTTTTTTCCAGCCAAAAAAATTATCTTCCTACTCTCTCTCTCTCCAACTTTCTCTCCTATTAAACTTTCCCAAAATATATCTAAAAGTTCAAAAACTCTCAACCTCACTCTCACCTTCTTAAACTAATAAAAACTTGCTAATATAATTTTCCTCTCTTTTCTTTCCCATTAAACATCTCTCCATTCCTAAAAACTCACATCTTTATTCAAAATCTACTTTCATAAATAATAAAAAATATTAACCTCATATATACTACTTATAAAATTTATTAATTCAAATCTAACATTTTCTGTGCAATGCACGGGCATAGAACTAGTTTGTAAATATAGGTAAGTGATCGGCAAAAGACATGCACCTTCAAATTGCCCGGTTTCAGAACTGCATCAGACCTCATATATGTGTGCATAGTTGTCAAATCCCTGGTTAATTTTTAGGCCCACTTTTGCGGCATTCTGGAGGATGGGAGAGGCAATAATAGTTCATCGCTGAAACTCGGGCCCTTTGTGATGGTCTCCGTCTTGCGGCTCATTTAAGTGTTCGCCTTGCTGTTATTTACTCAGATTCCCTTACTCTGGTTAACTCCTTAAGGAAGAGCAGCTGCACCTCTTGGCGTGCATACAAATGGTGGCGGTTAGCTTCTGACCTGCTGAAATCAAATGCTTTCTCCATTTCGCATGTTTACAGAGAATCTAATCAGGTAGCTGATCGGCTGGCTAATCATGTAGTGTCTTCTATGCGCAACAATGTTTTTTGGGGGGTGGATAATCTTCCTTTCTCTTGTAAGGGGCCGATGGTCTTAGATAAATTAGGTCTCATGAATGTAAGGTTGGTTTGGCGGGGGTATACCCCTCAGAAGTTGTACCTCTTCTCTTATTTATAATTTTTTGGGCCAGGTTCTTATCTGGTGGAGTGGGAACATTCTCCCCTTCTGAGGGAGGGTGCACTCTCCTAATCTTAGTCCCTGAGGACCACTTTTATTTAAAAAAAAAAAAAAAGAAGGAGGTGGTAGAGGCTCAGATGCAATACTGATGACGGAGTACTGGAATGAGCAATAAACGAGTAGTACCTGTGTCGGCAAATTAATGATAAGACTACTCCGGAACTAGCATTGGCACCAGCAGGATCCCATTAGAGCAAGCTAGGAAGACCAAAGAAGTGAATCCTCACTGGCATGAAACCTGCAAGAAATCATCACTGGCATCTATCCTTGTGGGGAATGGAATATTATACAGAGCCCAGCAGCCAGAAGTGGAAGTGATAGCCGTGAAAAAGTCTTAAATTTCGGCAGCTCCACTAAATAATTATATAACAACAAATCCAAAAGTTCATAAGCTCAATCTTCAAACGCCATATACTTAACCAACAACAACTTATGGAAATTAAAAAGATAATCCTAATTATTAGGTACTTGGATAAAAACTACAGGGTCTTGCACCTGGATGCTTCTACATATCCAGGAGCACCGCAAGGCAATATACCAATGGTAGTCATGTCCACTTGTGAAACTTTAACAAATGTCGGGTTCGGATCTGCTAAAACTGTAATAAGGTTAAGTTTTTTTTGAAAAAGATGGACGTCGCCTGAGAGATTCGAACTCTCGCGGGGAAACCCCATGTACTTAGCAGGCACACGCCTTAACCACTCGGCCAAAGCGACTTGTTTATGATCCGTTATCTTCTAAAGCTACCTAGACGAGACAGAGTAACACTTTATGTCGTAGACTTAAAATATTCGCTGTATATAATTCGATCTAAATTGAAAAATCGAACAGGATCAAATTAAATGAATTCGATTTGAATTGAACTTCAATTCAGTTTCGATTTCATAAATTGTGAAATGAACTAAATCGTATAAATTGAATTTTAATATAATTATAGTAAATTTGTATAATATACATATTATGAGTGTTAAAAAAGTAACTATATGAATAAATTTACATATAAATATACATGTTTTTTAAATTTTATTCTTATTTTAATATAAGTATTAATAAATTTAATCATATTTAATTAAATAAAAAAATTCAATTTGAATTAAACCGCATCAAAATAACTCCGATTTGATTCGATTAAGGCTAATTATACGATTCTGTTTCATATTAGTTGGCCAAAAAATGAGTCAATCCAAATTGAATCGGACTGATCAACACCTTTACCCGCATGTGCAACTTCATCCTATCCTTCACGCAAAAAATGGAGGCTGTCATATATATATATATATATAAATAATGAGAATGTCTTATCTAATTTGAATAAACTTTTTCCCATCCATTGGAATTGCCTTTCACATGACCAACAGAGAGGAAGGACCCCCACCTAATTGTGTTGCTTTCACTTTTGTAAGATAGAGAGGGAAGAAGGTTGACAGATGGTAAGCCACTCCCCAATATCACTACCAGAAAAAAGTGCATTAACTTACCGACATTTTCTACAGATTTTCATCGACAGGAAAGAATCTATTGAAAAATACCGACAAAAATAAAATCTATCGGAAACTCCGTAGTCCGTCAAAAAATTTTCGACGGTTAAATCCATCGAAAAATCTATCCATATTTGTGACAGAGTTATCTGTAAAAAATTTTGGACGAACATAAGTCCATCGAAAAATCCATCCGTATTTGTGACAAAATTTTCGATGAACTAATCTGTCTAAAAATCTGTTGGTAATTAGCAATGGTTTTTCCGACAGATTTATGTGCGTAAAATTTATTGATTTTTGACGGAGTATCCGACAGATTTAAGTCATGGAAATAATTGTCAATTTCGCAAGCTTTCGTTTATATAGTTACTATAAAAAATAAAATTAAACAAATATATAGAAAATATAAATTTATAAGTTATTATTAGTTTACTGAATATATATATCTTATGTTAGTTACATATATACACATTATATTTGTCTATTTGTGAATGTATGATATTTGATTAGGAACTATACATGTAATAAAATTTTATTTTCAAAATTATTATTATATTTAATCAGTAAATTTAAAATTATTAATGTTTAAAATTTATATTTCATTTCATGATATATTATATTATAATTATTTAATATTATATAGCTAATCGATTAGATTTTGGATCGAGAGAGAATCTATACATCAAATTTTAAATCGAGATGAAATTTAACAGTCGAATTTTGATTGATAGTAGGTTCAACAATCGGTCTTGATCAGATATAGATCGAGAGTAAATCTAACTATCATATCTTCATCAAATTTAAATTCAATGTTTAAGATTTAGATCCGGATCAAATCTAATGGGCGGATCTTAATTAGATTATTTTAGATTGGGAGTAAACATAATTGATTAGATGTCCATAGATCGAGAGGAATCTAACATGTGAAATCCAACGATTAGATTTCGATTGATAGTAGATTTAACAACCGAATCTGGATCAGATGTGGATCAAAAGTTAATCCAACTATTAAATCTTGATCAAATTTAAATCCAACGGTGAAGATTTAGATTTGGAGCAAATCCAACAAGCACAATGGACAGATCTTAATCAGATTGTTGTAGATTAGGAGCAAACCTAATTGATCAAATGTACATCAATCGAGAGCGAATTCAATATTTAGATTTTAGATCAAAATGAAATCCATGATTGAATTCCGATTGATAGTAGGTTCAATAGTCGGATCTTGATCAGATGTAGATCAGATGTGAATCTGATGACTAGATCTTGATCAAACTTAAATTCAATGATTAGGATTATATGCAGAGCAAATCCAATGTATGGATTTTGATCAGATAGTTTAAATTAACAACAAATCCCAACTAATCAATTGTACATATATAAACGGTCAATTTTAGTTGGTCGAAATCCAATAGACGGATTCCGATTGATCGTAGATTCAACGGTCATATATTCATGGCATGTAGATCATGAGCAAACCTTAGATCAGGAGTGAATCCAACCATCAAATCTTCATCAAACTTTAATCCAACGATTAAGATTTAGATTTGGATCAAATCAAATAGACGACTTATAATTATACTTATTAGATGATCTCATTTAATATAATATATCTCATATATCTAATAAAACAACAATTTAAATTATGTACTAATATAATGATTAATATATCTAACTATTATCTACTTTTAGTATAGTATAGGATATTAATTATAATTACACTTATTATTAGGATATACAATTAATATATCAATAAAATAACAACTGTACTATAATATAAGATATATACTTAACATTGAAATTAGATTAATGTTTATAGATTTATCAAAAAAGTGTTATCGACAGAAAATCCATCGGAACAACGTCCAATTTTCGATGGAAAAAAATCTGTCGAAAAAATCCATTAAAAATTTTGAAGGAAGAAAATCCGTTCGTCGGAAATTTCCGATGACCTTTCGTGCTCCATCGAGCCAGCATCTGGTGAAGCCCCCGCGATCATCTATTCGATGCGATCGAGATGGGAGGAGGTGTTTGAATCTTGCTCTCCAGTGCCAGAACCTCCTTCGACAACCTCTTCGACTGTCACGTTCTAGCAAAATTACATTTACTGGATATGACCGATATTATTACAAGAACTAACATAAACGTTTATACATAAAACAACTAGTTTAGCGGAACGTTATCACAAGACATCCTCATTATAGTCTAAATGAGGAACATGCAAAAGTAAATATAGCCTTATTACATTTCCACTATCTATAAAGAAAACAAAAGATGACAACAATGCTAGTCATGGTGTGGACCACTCAGCACACAAAATCCCCTTAAGTTCATCTTCATTGGCCCACCTGAAAATGGTAAATTGAATGAGCTAAATAGCCCAGTAGAACTCAATTCCATTAAAGGAAAATGATTTAAATGTAAATTCTCAAGGTAAGAACATGTATAGATTGCTAGCACTGGGTGTTTAAACAATGATCAAATGAATCAATTTGATAACATGTATTGAACAAGAATAGTTTAGAAATAAGATCAATAACTCAGGATGATACTTGAATTCAGAATCATACACATTTTCACACACACAAGCATGATGTGATGATAATCAAACAGAATTGATGTATGCCAACATCCAGAAATTCTTATCACCACCGCGCGGCCACTGATGAATTCGGGCGCTCTCCCCAGGACTGAACCAACCCTTATTTGCCAGGCATAATTCTTAAATGAGTCCGAGACTCACAAATTGTCATCATCACACACTCATCACTGTAATGAGTCAAGGATACACAAGGGTTCATTCAAAGTTTACACACAAGAGTGAAAGAACTCTGTTTCTTATTGATTTCAGAAATTGATAATCCTTCAAGGTCAATTTTGTTCGAAACTTTGGAGAAAATTTATGGTACAAAGAAGGGTAACATCACTGGTTTAGTAGGGTTTAGGGGTAAAAACCACAAGACTTAGGTGGACTATTAGTTGGAACAATTGTGTAAAATTTGCACCAAGGAATGGAGCAAAACAAGTGCTGGAATTAACACATGGCCCTGGCAGTACCTGTCGACAGCCAGAATTTGTTGTCGACAGGTGCTGTTCTCCAGAACCATAAATCTCAGCATGTCAGTGGCTGTCGATAGCCAAGAATGCTGCTGTCAACGGCCCCTGTCAGGTTCCCTTTTCTGGGCTCTGGACAGAGGGCCCTGTCGACAGGCATATGCAGGGCTGTCGACAGGTGCTTCATAAACTTTCCAAAAACTGATTCAACCAACTAGAAATTATACTAACAAGCTCTTCTATCATTCCTAACATGATTAGGACTTTAAACAAATATGTTTTCAGTTTTATGAATCAATATAACAAGACAAGAAATGGAAGAAAGATCATGGAATGTGATTCACATGGATGATCAACCAGAAGTTAAACTCAAAGGGACTTAATGGAAAAACACTTCTCTCAGAACTCTCTCTCTTTTTCCATTGGTCATTTATCAAGTACACTCACTTGAGATTTCCATGGTCTCTTAATGAATCAATTTCACTAGGAAGAAAGAACCGTTATGGTTCAGTTTACACTACACAGGAAAATTGATATGATTTCAGATTTGAGACATGTTGGAATGAAAAAGAAATGATGGGTGATCTCCTATAATCAAACACAAATTTAGTCATGATGATGGTTCAGTTCTTGGCAGGGAACTACTTTCCAAGTCTGGAAAATAGCACACACGTGGGAAAGGATCACTTTACATTACCTAAACTATGTTGAAATGTAAGATGAATAGGTGAAGAGTAGGAAGAGAATCCTACCTAGCTTGAAGGAGATGAAGAAAGTAACCACAAGTAGATGAATAAGCAGGTGTAGCTCGATATAGTAATAGCAATAGCCTCCAAGATGGCTCTACAATCACTTCTCAGCAACAGCTTCAGCCAAGCTCGAACAGGGACAAGATGTACGAATGAGAGAAAGATAGCAATTCCCCCGTAGAAGCTTCTTCACAGAGTTTAGCACTCAGAAACCTCTCAACATGAGATTACCCAGTGCAATGGAAACAACATAACAGTGGAATAGGTCGAGAAATAGCTACGATGGCCATTGGGGTATATTTATAACCCAAGGTTCTCCCATGCACGATGACAGACGACTCCCTATTGTGTCGCAGTAAAAACTATGGACTTTTACCATTTGACACGAGCTACATGCACAACTCACATGTTACAGCTGTGGGTTAACGTGGTAATCCCTTCCCCATGTGCGCTGGCCTTCCCAGAGCCACCCACGTAAGCCTCCGGAAATTCCAGAAAACCAAACCATAAATACACCATAATTCGGCTGGTTCAATAAACATGATGTAAAACATGCCCAAATGGTATCCATTTGTCATGAAATTTCAACCATAGCCCAATATGATGATTTTACAAATTATGGTGATTTTAGTTTATATTTTAGAATTTATTTTATAGTAGGTGAAAAATCACCCGAAAAATAGTCGCGTCGACTTATCCTCGAAATCCGCATGTCAAAAAAATTTGGATATTTATATTTCTGAGATCTCCATATTTTTCTAGAAATTATGGTGTTCTCATATTTTTATTTCGTTGTTGTTTTTCGGTGTCGCCCTGTGGAAGCGTGCACCTCTGAGTATGACACTGGGTTAACATACGTTACTACTAATTAAACACAAAATCTAATTATCTCAATTTAATAACAATCATAATGCATATAACCACATTATTCCTATTTTCTTAACACTTTAAATTTTTGGGGCGTTACATCGACAGTGGTAGCGGGGACGATCTCATCGCCTCAAGAACGAGCCCCATCTTTCCCTTGGGTGCCATGAAAGCTTTTTGTACGAGGTTTCCCACAGACAGCACCAATTGTTGCTGCTGGAGCAAAGAGGTCGTGTAGTACCCCGAAAAATCCATTAATTAAAATTATAGATAAATAGAAATTTTATATATTAATAATTCAATTAATTAAAACGATACACATCATTATTGCATGTGTACAAACCCTATAAAAATTTCGTAAAAATAGTAGTTATACTTTAAATAATGTTCTCTAATGACCCATCATGGAATTGGGCGTAGAAAAATCATTTGGACTTAGTTTAAGAATTTATGTGACTTATTAGCATAATTAAGGAATAAGTCGAAGAATCCATTATTTTCTGACCCAAAGTTGATTATAAATAAAAATAAACATGTAGGTAGACTTTAATAATATGGGATGATAGTCCATTATGATATTTGGACCAATGGACAATCTTGGCCCATGAATAAATTCTCTAATAAAAGGATAATTAAAAATCTAATAAGTAAAGTAAGTACATGGGTTGTACAACTAGACTCATTTGAGTTATTGAGCCAAGAGTAAGAGCCAAATGATGAAGATTAGAAATATTGACATGAATAATATTTAATTGAAATAAAAATATGAAATTACTTGAATAAGTGTGATAAATATTTACATAAGGATAAATGGTGAATAATTGGAATTGAATCAATACCCATTAAGTCAAATTAGTAATGGTTTTACTAATGGTCCTATCATAAGTTTTGAGCCCAATTATGAAGAGTCCACCATGAGATGGAAGTTAAATAAGTGAAATTCGTACCTAAAATATTAATAAATAGAAAAGGTTAAGATAATGAGTATTTTAACTCTTAATCATCTTAAAAAGAGTCCTAACCCTAGTCTAACCCAATAGGACTCTATCCTAATCTAAAATTGGGATTTAGATGAGAGACAATTGGGTTAAATATAAGAGACCCAAATTAAATAGGAAATTCGTAACTATATTATCTCTTAATTAAAAATGGGTCATTAAAGCACTAATATGACTCATATATATCTTAATAAGAGTCCTAATCCTATCCTAAACCATTACCCACGAAATTAGACCTCTCCCTTACCCAATTAGATAGATATAGCAAGAAAAATATGTGATAATTATGAAATTCGTAATTAAATGAGGAGGAAAGAGTTTTAGGTGATTTAGAACTCTACAAGCCATCAAAACACCCCCCATTTGACCCTAGCACCCCACAATTTCGTGCTAAGACTTTTGGAGATGAAGAGGAGAAGATCTGGACCAAGGAGCAAGGAAGGAGAAGGCTTGGAGCAAGAAGGGTTCTCTTATTTTCGTCATTCAATTAGGGCTTTCTTACTCCACGAAAAAGGTAGGCAATCTCTCAAGCTAAAATCATGAAATAATTACCCTAGGTAGCCTTCATGTACCTCTTCAAAAGCTCTATAGTTTCGTGGTATTTTGTTCACCATTTGGGCGAATTTAATTCATGAAGTCCTGCTGTTATCATGAACTGAGATCTTGTGTTTTCTATAATCCCCAACGTGTACTTGCTCTCATGCCTTGATAAAATCTCAGATACTACATCTTATTATTTTTCAAACGCTCTTAGTCTTGCTTGATTTCGATCTTCCATGAAGAAGAATTAAATCTTTGAATATCTATCAGACCTGTGCACTTGACCCACTTGTTTCCTTTTTAACCTCATGCAAACTTGACATCATTCCATGATAAAATTATCATAAATACTACTACATGTTATCTTTCAAACGCCGATAGTTTCATAATTTTTTATCAAGTATACATCTCTAATTAATTCATTGGACCTTGACTGCGCCTGTTTAGGTCACCGAAAAGTAACCTGATCAATGCATGTCTAAACCTTGTCTATTTTCAAATTAATCGTGCATGTTGATAGATATACATGTCTACTTTCGTTTAAAACTGGTTTCGTGCTTTTTGTATCACCGTGCGATTTTATAATGATTTTAGAATGACCTATGTCAAGAGGGGTCCACCCAGAGAAAAATAGAAAAAAAGCCGGACATCCCTGTTATCGCGGCGGCGCGACCCGTCGCGATACTGGGAGGTCGCGGCCGGCTAAGGCGACAGGTTCATAACGCGGCTGCCTGTACCGCCGCGTTCTCAACCCCGAACCGGGCCAGACCAGGCCGGTTCGCTCGTCGCGCCAGGCCGCCCCGTCGCGACCTGGACCGCGACAGGAACTCCCGCCGCGTTAGCAGTTTGACGCGCCCTTGTGCCCCGTCGCGACGTGATCGCGACGGGCACCCCCGTCGCGTTCTTGAAATTTCGGCCAGAACCTTTAATTGCTCTTATATCCCTGCTTTAAATGCCATCTAATCCTTGTACAAGTTAAACCATGTACTGTTAAGCTTAATGAATGACTGAATAATTTTTATTGATAATATTTAAATGATTCTTATTAATTTAAAAGCCGTGAGCACGACTTATTCTATTCTCATGATTTCTTTACACTTGCACACTAAACATTATTTATTGCCATTTGACCCTATTAAATTACTCAATAATGTATCTGGTAATTAAGTGAAATTAATTACCTAATTTCCCTATTATTTAAATGACACATGTCTTCGTTTTATTCGCGTGATTTGTACACCGTTATCGCGTCCCTCTGCCTTCGAGCACTCGAGGCAAGACGGACAACGTTTCATTACACACTTTCTCTTGACATGGACCACCTCTCCATCGGGAATACTCTCGACTGGACCAGGACTCTTGTCAAGGCCTCCGTAAGTCTTCTTGGCTTTGGCACACGTTCTTAGCCGACGAGCTGGTTGTATCTTTAAATCCCGTTACACTCTTAGGGATCAGTACGATCCAATCGGCCTTAGTGAGATCTCTCTTATCTTGTGATCACGTCGGACCATCTGGCTCGTGTACGCGACACAGCTAATGGGCGGATGTGACTTCTACCTGACTGTCGGTACCCACCTGGTACTGTGCAACCGTTACTATCGTGGTTTATCGTTGTTTTACGATTATACCCCTATCTCGTCTACTATCTTTGTATCTCATCTATTCACGTTCACTCTACTATCTCGTCTATTCATCTAGTACTCTCTTGAGACTCTTGAGCTGTTGTGGCTCCCATTGCTTGTACTATACATGACTGTCTAGCGCCATAATATGGGTCTGGTGACCTACTAACTTAATGCTAAGTGTGCAGGGCACGGAGAGTGTCCGAGGGGCTCCAATCTAGTCCTGGGGGCAGAGAGCCACCCGAAAATACCTGCAGGGGCTATTGACGGTGTTCTGCATTGCACCGGTTCTGACTATCTCGACATTGGCTAGACATCTAATTGTTTTACTATTAGTCTGAGGAGTTCAGACATAGTGTGCCAGTTCTGTGCTATTAGTGTGCTAGCACTGACTGATTAATTAGTCTGAGGAGTTCAGACGAAATGTACTATCGTTAAACGGCTACTGTCCCAAAGTGACTATTGTCGTACTCGACTAGTGCACCGTTGTGCAACCATACACGTTATCTCATTACATGCTATCTCTTTACAAGCTATCTCGTTACACACCACATTGATACAAACTATCCTATTTCATGTCATTTTGATACACGCTATCTTGTTATGCACTATCTTGTTACGCGCTACCTCGTTATGTTGCCATCCTAATTTTGCAATACTCTTGAGAAACGTATTATCATTCACTTGTTATCTTGTACTATTACTCTTGACTATACATGATCGTTCTCTCTAGTTAACCTGCGATACAAGACATTAATCACTTAAAGCATGCTTGTTTACACGAGATATTAAGTCCTACTGAGCGTTATCGCTCACTCTTCGTTATTTGTTATTGTGTTTTCAGGTAAGTCAAGGTATGACCTTACACCCAACAACGGGATTGGACTGGAGTGATGAGCGACCTGGAGTCATAGCGATGGAATGTCCTGAGTACCTTAAAGTCTAGTTAGATATTTGCTTTAGATTTCTTTTCCAATGTAATAATGTCATTGAGCCCTATGTTTTGGCTCTGAATTAGTGGTTGTAATAGTTTAGATGAATTATCAATAAAATGATGAGTTTTATTGCAATTATTGTTCATTAGTTGCTCTGATATTTGCGAATGTATCCGCAATTTACATTACCATACTCGTTGTTCATGCCTCCCCGATTTATTCCGCTGCTAAATTGGCGGGGCATGACAGTTGGTATCAGAGACTAGGATGTCCTTATTAGGATATTTTTGTCTAGGATGTTCTAGGTGAACTGCCCTGACACGTGTCTAAGTCAACCACCATACCTATGTGAGAATTGGGTAGAACCATGGTTAAGATTTGAATACATTTATCTATATATATATATGTATCAACTTGGTAATACTTTAGCACCCAAAGTCTAAAAAAAAATAAATAAAATGTTATTGCTCACAGGAGATTAGTGGAGATGGCTGGTGAGCATGGACAATTGCGGGACTTGCAATGCACCGTATAAGGGTTAACTCAAGCCCTTAACAACGTGATTCAAGCAGGAGCAAGGAATTGGGGCAGGAGATTTATACGGGAATTTCCAACGAATGAATCATCGTAGGTTTAATGGAACTTTGGATCCCGATGAAGCCGAAAATTGGGTGACGACGATGGAACGGATCTTTAGAGTTATGCAATGTTCAGAACATGAGAAAGTCCTTCTGGCAACCTTCCAATTGGACCGCGATGCTAGAGCTTGGTGGGAAGCTGCTAGTCGACAACTACCCAACATCAACATAGAGTGGGATGAATTTTTAGAACTCTTCAACACCAAATATTTTTCTGAAAGGATTCGTGAGAGGAAGGCAAATGAATTCGCCAATTTAAAACAACGAATGATGTCTGTAGCAGAATATGAAGCACAATTTGAAAGACTAGCACAATATGCACCACATTTGGTGAGTACGGAAAAGATGAAGGCAAAGAGATTCTTAGAAGGATTGAGACCTGTGTTCTGGGAAAAGTTGGCTCCGCTAGATCTTGTAGTATATTCGGACATAGTATCGAGAGCTCAAATAGTAGATGACACCATGGGACTTCTTGAAAAGATCCATAAGAAAAAGGTGTTGAAAAGGGAACGTGCTACCCATTCCCATGATAATAAAGGAAGAAATACAGTAGATAGCAAGAGAATGAAAGGGGAAGCAAAGCGGAAAGAATTCTGTAAATTTTGTAAAAAGCCAGGGCATCAGATTGAAAACTGTTGGAAGAAACTGGGCAGATGTTTGCATTGTGGAAGTCAACAACATCGAGTCATCGATTGCCAGGCAAAGAAGAACCAAACTCCACACCAAAGACGGTTACAAGTTCTTGTGGATACAAATCATGCCAATAAAGGTAGACAAGGTATCAGTACTAAACCCTTAGTTTAGGTTCATATTATTTTCTCGATAACAAAACCCTATAATGGGGGAGATGATGGAATGAAATATTCAGAATAAATTGATATCATATCATATCACATGAATTTGGGGACCAAATTCTATTTAAGTGGGGGAGGATGTAGTACCCCGGAAAATCCATTAATTAAAAATTATAGATAAATAGAATTTTATATATTAATAAATTCAATTAATTAAAACGATACACATTATTATTGCATGCGTACAAACCCCTATAAAAATTTCGTAAAAATAGTAGTTATACTTTAAATAATGTTCTCTAATGACCCATCATGGATTTGGGCGTAGAAAAATCATTTGGACTTAGTTTAAGAATTTATGCGACTTATTAGCATAATTAAGGAATAAGTCGAAGAATCCATTATTTTCTGACCCAAAGTGGATTATAAATAAAAATAAACATGTGGGTAGACTTTAAATAATATGGGATGATAGTCCATTATGATATTTGGACCAATGGACAATCTTGGCCCATGAATAAATTCTCTAATAAAAGGATAATTAAAAATCTAATAAGTAAAGTAAGTACATGAGTTGTACAACTAGACTCATTTGAGTTATTGGGCCAAGAGTAAGAGCCCAATGATGAAGATTAGAAATATTGGCATGAATAATATTTAATTGAAATAAAAATATGAAATTACTTGAATAAGTGTGATAAATAGATTTACATAAGGATAAATGGTGAATAATTGGAATTGAATCAATACCCATTAAGTCAATTAGTAATGGGTTTTACTAATGGTCATAGCATAAAGTTTTGGACCCAATTATGAAGAGTCCACCATGAGATGGGAGTTAAATAAGTGAAATTCGTACCTAAAATATTAATAAATAGAAAATGGTTAAGATAATGAGTATTTTAACTCTTAATCATCTTAAAAAGAGTCATAACCCTAGTCTAACCCAATAAGACTCTATCCTAATCTAAAATTGGGATTTAGATGAGAGACAATTGGGTTAAATATAAGAGACCCAAATTAAATAGGAAAATTCGTAACTATATTATCTCTTAATTAAAAATGGGTCATTAAAGCACTAATATGACTCATATATATCTTAATAAGAGTCCTAATCCTATCCTAAACCATTACCCACGAAATTAGACCTCTCCCTTACCCAATTAGATAGATATAGCAAGAAAAATATGTGATAATTATGGAAATTCGTAATTAAATGAGGAGGAAAGAGTTTTAGGTGATTTAGAACTCTACAAGCCATCAAAACACCCCCCATTTGACCCTAGCACCCCACAATTTCGTGCTAAGACTTTTGGAGATGAAGAGGAGAAGATCTGGACCAAGGAGCAAGGAAGGAGAAGGCTTGGAGCAAGAAGGGTTCTCTTATTTTCGTCATTCAAATTAGGGCTTTCTTACTCCACGAAAAAGGTAGGCAATCTCTCAAGCTAAAATCATGAAATAATTACCCTAGGTAGCCTTCAGGTACCTCTTCAAAAGCCCTATGGTTTCGTGGTATTTTGTTCACCCATTTGGGCGAATTTAATTCATGAAGTCCTGCTGTTATCATGAACTGAGATCTTGTGTTTTCTATAATCCCCAACGTGTACTTGCTCTCATGCCTTGATAAAATTCTCAGATATACTACATCTTATTATCTTTCAAACGCCCTTAGTATTGCCTGATTTCGATCTCCATGAAGGAGAATTAAATCTTTGAATATCTATCAGACCTGTGCACTTGACCCTCTTTGTTTCCTTTTTAACCTCGTGCAAACTTGACATCATTCCATGATAAAATTATCATAAATACTACTACATGTTATCTTTCAAACGCCAATGGTTTCATAATTTTTCATCAAGTATACATCTCTAATTAATTCATTGGACCTTGACTGCGCCTGTTTAGGTCACCAAAAAGTAACCTGATCAATGCATGTCTAAACCTTGTCTATTTTCAAATTAATCGTGCATGTTGATAGATATACATGTCTACTTTTGTTTAAAACTAGTTTCGTGCTTTTTGTATTACCGTGCGATTTTATACTGATTTTAGAATGACCCTATGTCAAGAGGGGTCCACCCAGAGAAAAATAGAAAAAAAAGCCGGACATCCCTGTTATCGCGGCGGCGCGACCCGTCACGATACTGGGAGGTCGCGGCCGGCTAAGGCGACGGTTCATAACGCGGCTGCCTGTACCGCCGCGTTCTCAACCCCGAACCGGGCCAGACCAGGCCGGTTCGCTCGTCGCGCCAGGCCGCCCCGTCGTGACCTGGACCGCGACAGGAACTCCCGCCGCGTTAGCAGTTTGACGCGCCCTTGTGCCCCGTCGCGACGTGATCGCGACGGGCACCCCCGTCGCGTTCTTGAAATTTCGGCCAGAACCTTTAATTGCTCTTATATCCCTGCTTTAAATGCCATCTAATCCTTGTACAAGTTAAACCATGTACTGTTAAGCTTAATGAATGACCTGAATAATTTTTATTTGATAATATTTAAATGATTCTTATTAATTTAAAAGCCGTGAGCACGACTTATTATATTCTCATGATTTCTTTACACTTGCACACTAAACATTGTTTATTGCCATTTGACCCTATTAAATTACTCAATAATGTATCTGGTAATTAAGTGAAATTAATTACCTAATTTCCCTATTATTTAAATGACACATGTCTTCGTTTTATTCGCGTGATTTGTACACCGTTATCGCGTCCCTCTACCTTCGAGCACTCGAGGCAAGACGAACAACGTTTCATTACACACTTTCTCTTGACATGGACCACCTCTCCATCGGGAATACTCTCGACTGGACCAGGGACTCTTTGTCAAGGCCTCCGTAAGTCTTCTTGGCTTTGGCACACGTTCTTAGCCGACGAGCTGGTTGTATCTTTAAATCCCGTTACACTCTTAGGGATCAGTACGATCCAATCGGCCTTAGTGAGATCTCTCTTATCTTGTGATCACGTCGGACCATCTGGCTCGTGTACGCGGCACGGCTAATGGGCGGATGTGACTTCTACCTGACTGTCGGTACCCGACCTGGTACTGTGCAACCGTTACTATCGTGGTTTATCGTTGTTTTACGATTATACCCCTATCTCGTCTACTATCTTTGTATTCTCATCTATTCACGTTCACTCTACTATCTCGTCTATTCATCTAGTACTCTCTTGAGACTCTTGAGCTATTGTGGCTCCCATTGCTTGTACTATACATGACTATCTAGCGCCATAATATGGGTCTGGTGACCTACTAACTTTAATGCTAAGTGTGCAGGGCACGGAGAGTGTCCGAGGGGCTCCAATCTAGTCCTGGGGGCAGAGAGCCACCCGAAAATACTTGCAGGGGCTATTGACGGTGTTCTGCATTGCACCGGTTCTGACTATCTCGACATTGGCTAGACATCTAATTGTTTTACTATTAGTCTGAGGAGTTCAGACATAGTGTGACAGTTCTGTGCTATTAGTGTGCTAGCACTGACTGATTAACATTAGTCTGAGGAGTTCAGACGAAATGTACTATCGTTAAATGGCTACTGTCCCAAAGTGACTATTGTCGTACTCGACTAGTGCACCGTTGTGCAACCATACACGTTATCTCATTACATGCTATCTCTTTACAAGCTATCTCGTTACACACCACATTGATACAAGCTATCCTATTTCATGTCATTTTGATACACGTTATCTTGTTATGCACTATCTTGTTACGCGCTACCTCGTTATGTTGCCATCCTAATTTTGCAATACTCTTGAGAAATGTATTATCATTCACTTGTTATCTTGTACTATTACTCTCTTGACTATACATGATCGTTCTCTCTAGTTAACCTGCGATACAAGATATTAATCACTTAAAGCATGCTTGTTTACACGAGATATTAAGTCCTACTGAGCGTTATCGCTCACTCTTCGTTATTTGTTATTGTGTTTTCAGGTAAGTCAAGGTATGACCTTACACCCAACAACGGGATTGAACTGGAGTGATGAGCGACCTGGAGTCATAGCGATGGAATGTCCTTAGTACCTTAAAGTCTAGTTAGATATTTGCTTTAGATTTCTTTTCCAATGTAATAATGTCATTGATCCCTATGTTTTGGCTCTGATTTAGTGGTTGTAATAGTTTAGATGAATTATCAATAAAATGATGAGTTTTATTACAATTATTGTTCATTAGTTGCTCTGATATTTGCGAATGTATGCGCAATTTACATTAGCATACTCGTTGTTCATGCCTCCCCGATTTATTCTGCTGCTAAATTGGTGGGGCATGACAGGTCGGCTCAGGCCGAGCGGACCCAAGGAACGATGGCGCAAGGAAGAGATTGGCGTTGCTGAGCTCCGACTTGCAAGACCACCGAGGCTCCTTGGTGGGTAGAGACTCCGACGATTAAGTCAGTTCGAGAGATCAGAGTGAAAAGAGTTCTGATGCTAGAAGTTGTGTACCTTTTTATGAAATCCAATGATTGAATTCCGATTGGTAGTAGGTTCAATAGTCGGATCTTGATTAGATGCAGATCAGATGTGAATCTAATGACTAGATCTTGATCAAACTTAAATTCAATGATTAGGATTTATATGCGGAGCAAATCCAATGTATGGATTTTGATCAGATTAGTTTAAATTAACAACAATCCCAACTAATCAATTGTACATATGTGAACGGTCGATTTTTAGTTGGACGAAATCCAATAGATGGATTACGATTGATCCTAGATTCAACGGTCATATATTCATGGCATGTAGATCATGAGCAAATCTTAGATCGGGAGAGAATCCAACCATCAAATCTTCATCAAACTTTAATCCAATGATTAAGATTTAGATTTGGATCAAATCAAATAGACGACTTATAATTATACTTATTATTATGATCTCATTTAATATATATATCCCATATATCTAATAAAACAACAATTTAAATTATGTACTAATATAATGATTAATATATCTAACTATTATCTACTTTTAGTATAGTATAGGATATTAAATTATAATTACACTTATTATTAGGATATACAATTAATATCAATAAAATAACAACTTTACTATAATATAAGATATATACTTAACTTTTGAAATTAGATTAATGTTTATAGATTTATCTAAAAAGTGTTTATCGACAAAAAAATCCATCGAAACAGCGTCCAAATTTTCGATGGAAAAAAATCCGTCGAAAAATCCATCAAAAATTTTTGAAGGAAGAAAATCCGTTTGGCGGAAATGTCTGATGGATATCCATCGGAAAACTACAAAAATTTTCTTTTCCCCACCATCTTCTTCCCCAAATCCTTGCCCTCTCTCTCTCTCTCTCTCTCTCTCTCTCTCTCTCTCTCTCTCTCTCTCTCTCTCTCTCTCTCTCCATCGTCACCGTTGAGTTTGCTCTACCATCGCCATTGCCGCCATCGCCTCCGGCCATCATCCCCGGTCTCTCCTCTACCGCCGATGCTCTCTCTCTCTCTCTCTCCATATCTCTCTCTCTCTGATCTCTATCTTCCCCGGCCGGGCACCTCCCTCGCCCATCTTCCGATACGGCTCTCCTCTAAGAGAACTTACATGATTTGCCACCCTAAGGGTGCTAGCAGAAGCTTTTCAGTAATCCCATTCTTACAGAAAAGGTGTTACAACAGTGTTGTCAATGTCTTGTGTCATATGATCCAAGAGACACATGGTATAAGTGTGAGGATGTGTACTTGATGCGGAAGCCATCCCACGTGCGAGGAGGAAGACAAACAACGTACGGACACCGGGAAGAGAGACGTGTAACCGCTGCGCTCTCCCTATGGTTTCCTCTCTCTATGTGTCTGTAGTTGTGTGTATGACCTGATGGGGAGTCTCACACATATTTATAGAGAGGAGGGACCAGTCCCAATGGGCCTGAGCAGGATCTCACCCATAACAAGATCCTAATGGGCACTTAATGGGTTAAGCCCAATAATGTATTCCGTTAATTGGACCTAATGGTGTGTCTTAAGATGTGCGGCCCAATACAAGTGGACCACAATATCGGGTAAAACCCAACATTCTCCCACTTGGTCCAACTTGTCACAAGTACATCAAATCTTCCTTTGAAAACATACATATAATATAAACTTATATAGTTTTAAAAGGACTCTTGAAGATTTGATGCCTTGGGCTTGCACCTGAAAGGAAAAACACGGTACATGCGCGCATGATTAAAACCAAAACCACACACCACTCCAATTAATGGAACCTGAAGAGTTCAATTATAGTAAATCAAATGACAGGGGTCTTGGCAGTAAATGCATTCAAATCACACACCACCTTCCATGTACCACAATGCCACAAACTCACTACAATTGAACATCAAACCTGAAATTATATATAAACTCAAATTTAATGTTTATCTGCTGTTCACCACTTAAGTATGCATTCTGCCAAACCATAGCCAACATGTATACACAAATAAATGGAATAGGTAGAAAACAATAGAAGAATCATGACATTGATGTGATCACAAATAACAACATAATGTCAACTGAAAGTGTCATAACATATCAGGAGAGCTTACAAGACCTATTCAAATCACATGACTACAAAAGATGCTAGCAGGTAGTCCTTTAGTGAGAGGGTCAGCAACCATAAGATCTATCTCAATATGTTCTATACACACTTCATGATTCCTCATTCTGTCTCTAAGAGCAAAATAATTTATATCTAAGGCTCTACCACCCTTGGATGCTTTATTGTTCTTAGAGAAGAAAACTGCAGCGGAATTGTCACAGTAAATCTTGATAGGCCATGAGATAAATTCCATAAATGGTAGACCTGTGAACAAATTCTGCAACTGAATGGTCTGACCACTAGTCTCAAAACAAGCAACAAACTCAGCTACCATAATGGAAATCACTATAACACTCTACTTTTTACTGCACCAGATAATGACTCTCCCTGCCAAGCGGAACACATAGCCTCGTGTCAAGGCAGCCAGTATCAAAGTATGCAATGACCTCTAGCTGATCTGACCTTCTATATGTGAGCATATAATCCATTTGCTTCCTTTCTAAGTCATTCTTGGGACACTGTAATTTACTAAATTTATCACCTTTAACAATGGGTACCTTATCGGGTGCGCAGGACTGCATGTTAAATCTGTCTAAAACCTTTGAGACATAAGCTTTTTAGGAAAGACCTAAAATGTCTGATGGTCTATCCCCGATGATCTCAATGCCCAACACATATTGAGCTTCACCTAAATCTTTTATCTCAACGTTTTCAGAAAGAAAAGCCTTTATTTCATGTAATAAACCAATTAGATCACTACTGGCAAGCAAGATGTCATCTACATACAAAAGCAAGATAATGGACTTACTCCCACTGACCTTTAGGTATAAACATTCATCAATAATATTTTCCTTAAACCCAGAGGACAATATGATCTCACTAAACTTAATGAACCATTGACGGGAGGCTTGCTTAAGTCCATAGATGAATTTCTTTAATTTGCATACCAAGTGTTCTTTCCCTTCAACATGAAACCCGTGAGGTTGTTCAATATACACTTCTTTATATAGGTCCCCGTTAAGAAATGTCGTTTTCACATCCATTTGGTGCAACTCTAAATCAAAATGAGCCACCAAGGCCATGACTATCCTGAATGAGAGCTTCTTAGAAATAGGAGAGAAAGTCTCATCATAGTCAATACCTTCCCTTTGAGTGAAACCCTTAGCCACCAATATGGCCTTATATCGCCCAACTTTACCTTTAGAGTCCACTTTAGTTTTGAATACCCATTTGTATCCAACAAGTTTGGACCCTTTTGGTAAGTTGACGAGTTCCCAGACTTGATTTTTAGCCATTGAGTCAAGCTCTTCCTTCATGGCTTCAAACCAATAGGTGGATTTTTCACTCTCTATGGCTTGTGAAAACGTCACTGGATCATCAATATCACCCCTGTCTAAACCATCTTCCTGTAAGTACACCAGCAACTCATCAGATATGGCAGATTTTCTGACTCTATGAGATCAACATATTGTTGGCCCCTGATCCACCTGAGGAGGTGGTTGGTCAACATGTGTGATATCTACTGGTTATGGAGTCACTTGAGGTGGACCAACTGCAACTTCTTATTCCCCAACAATGTCATTCTGAGGAATAAACATGGGAACAAAGTTGTTAGTTGCTACAGGTATATCAGCCTGATCATGTAACTCCTCAAAAGAAAACTCTTGAGAAGGTCCACTCCCACTGGCTCCACCATCCTCAAGAAATCTTGCCTTATTTGTCTCTATAATGATGGGGACATGTGATGGACAATAAAACCTATACCCCTTTGATCTCTCTAGATAACCAATGAAGAATCCACTGGTTGTTCTGAGATCAAAAACTTTCTCTTGTGGATTGTATAGTCTGGCCTCAACTAGACACCCCCATATGCGCATGTAGCTTACTGAAGGTTTCCTACCACACCATAGCTCAAAAGGAGACTTAGGTGCAGCCTTCGTAGGAACCTTGTTCACTATGTGTGCAGCTGTCTTAATGGCCTCCCCCCACAAGGACAAGGGTAAGGTAGAATGACTTAACATTGTCCTGACCATTTCTTTAAGCGTTCGATTCCTTCTTTCTGTAACTCCATTCTGATATGGACTGCCAGGGGTAGTATATTGTGGTATAATACCCTCCTCCTTAAGGAATCTTGCTAATGGTTCGGGCCTTTGTCCCATCTCAGTGTACCTACCATAATACTCACCACCTCTATCAACCTGACTATTTTGATTACTTTTCCTGATTGTTTCTCCACTTCCTTCTTGAAATCCTTAAAGACATTGAAGACATCTGCCTTTTCAAGAAGTAAATAGAGATACATGAATCTAGAATAGTCATCTATAAAGGTGGCAAAGTACCTTTCGCCAGACAAACAGGGTGGAAAGGGACCACATATATCAGTATGGATTATTTCAAGCACTTGAGAACTCCTAGTGGCATCCTTATTATAGGCGTGTGTGTTTGCTTTCCTTTTATGCAATCAACACATGTCTCGAAGTCAGTGAAATCTAGAGTAGGAAGTACTCCTTCTCCCACTAACCTCTTAAGCGTCTTAATGGAGATATGACCTAGTCTCCTATGCCACAACATAGATGAGTTTTCATTAACTCTACTACGCTTGTTTCCAACAACTGAAGTATGCAGGGTATGATGAGATTGTTCATTTACATTGCTAAGGCACAATTTATATAAACCATCAGATAGAGAACCAGTACCAATAACAATAGAATCTTTTATTAATTTAAATGAAGAGTTTTCAAGACATATACGAAAACCTTATGAATCAAGTTTTGATACTGAAACCGAATTTCTACTAAAAGATGGTACATAAAAGGTGTTTTTTAAATCTAGAACAAATCCTAATCCCAAAATAATCCTATAAATCCCTATGGCCTTGACTTGTGAGCGCGTCTTATTTCCAGAGAAGATGCATCGCTCACCCTCATTCGGAGGCCTTTGGGAAAGAAATCACTGCATAGAAGTGGCAACATGCACAGTAGAACCTGAGTCAATCCACCATGTATCTTTAGGAACATTCACTAAATTAGACTCATAACAAACATAAGATGAGAAATTACCTTTATTTTCAAACCATGCCTTCCTTTTGAGACAGTCTTTCTTAACATGTCCAGGTTATTTACAGAAGAAGCACTTGTCAATTTTTCCTTTTGACTTGTTCTTCTTCTTGCCCTTCTTCTGGACACCCTTCTTCTTTCCTAATCTAGTAGCTTTATGAGAAGTAAACATAACTGTATTGTTTCTCTCTCCTCTTAACCTCTCTTCCTCCTGAACACACATGGTCATCAATTCATTGACAGACCACTTTGCCTGATGTGTGTTGTAGGAGATATTGAATGCCTCATATTCATTTGGCAGAGAGTTTAAGATGAAATGGACTAGGAAAGTATCTGAAATGGTAACCACCATGGCATTGAGTTGTGCTGCAATATCTCTCATCATCATGATATGTTCCCTAATGCTACCACTGCCAGTGTATTTCATTGAGGAAAGCTTAGCCATCAGAGTGCTGGCTTTAGCTTTATTTGAACTTACAAATTGTTCCTCAATAACCTTAAGAAATTCATTAGCTGTGGTCTTCTCTGGGATAGATCCCTTAATGCTTTGACCCACATGTCCCCGAAGAAACAGAAGGTATAAGCAGTTGGACCTTTCTCATTTTTCAAAATGAGTCTTCTGTTCTTGAGTGCTTGCAACTGTAATAGCAGCACGCTTATCCTCACGCAATGCTAAATCTAAGTCCATGCACCCTAATGCAAACATGACCCTTTGTTTCCATTCAGTAAAATTTGTCCCATTGAGATAGGGTACTTGACCAGTGAAAGAGGCAAACAATGGAGAAGAACCTGAAAATAACCAAATGCTCACATATAAATTATGACTGAATAGCAAGTTTTGAGACAGCGAACTAAAGTAAAGTAATTCTAACAACTTAATGAATTACTTTAACTAGTTGTCCTGATGCATCATTATAATTCCTCCTTTGGGCGGTAATTACAACATGCTAGCGGACAACCTCCCCAAGAAAATTACTTAAATGATAGAACTAAAATTTATGTACACTTTGATGTAAAGAGAGAGTACCTTTGGGTACATACTCTCAATAGTCGCCATGCACACAAATTCTATTCTATCCTATTCATGGCATGAAAATAAAACACTCCTTTGTGAGTTAAATTTCACCTCCAAGCCAAGAACACAAAGTTAGATGTTATTTTAATTCCTTAATGAAAACAATTCATTATCCTTCATGCATAAGGCCACTTTGGTGATCTACTTATGCATTCGGGATGCAGAAATATTCTCCCCACCAATTAAAATGACAACAAACAAACTATAATGCTCATCATTGATACTATCAAAACTTAATTGAGTGCACACTAACACCGGGGAACTTCATGGTACAACCTGCTCGTCGGCCATGTGGGAATCCATGGTCGGAGGAGACTTACGGAGGTCTTGCACAAGGAGTCACTAGTCCGGCAGAAGGAATATCCGACAGAGAGTTCATCCATGTAGCACCCTTGAATTTTAAAATCCAAATAAAATAAAGTTTTTATTTAAATAAATGAGATAAATCGATTTAATTAGAATAAAGGGGAAATAAATGGAAACAAAGGGAAGTAAAGCAATACCCATTAAGCTAAATTATTAATGGGTTACGCTAATGAACCAAACCTAATAGTTTGGGCCCAATTAGTGATAGCCCATCTTGGGAGGAGATGTAATTAAGTGAATTTTGTATCTAATTAATTAGAAAATATAAAAGGCTAAGATAAACACTAAATAAGTCATGTTTATCTCAAATAAGAGTCCCTAACCCATCCTAACCCCATTGGCCACGAAATTAAGCCTCTCCCTTACCCAATTAGATCGATAATAGCAAGAAAAAATAGGTGATAATTATGAAAATTCGTAATTAAATGAGGAGGAAAGAGTTTTAGGTGATTTAGAACTCTACAAGCCATCAAAACATCCCCATTCGACCCTAGCACCCCACAATTCATTGCTGGAAGGTCTGGAGACGAGGAGGAGGTGATCTAGAGGAAGAACTTGGAGGAGAAGGGGCTAGAGCTTGGCTTTCTTCTTCATATTTTCGTCATTCAAACTAGGGTTTTCTTACTCCACAAAAAGGTAGGTAATATTTCAAGCTAAAATCGTGAAACAATTACCCTAGGTAGACTTCATGATCCTCTTCAAAAGCCCTCTAGTCTCGTTGCATTTCGCTCATCCATTTGGGCGAATTTAATTTGTGAAACCCTGCTATTACCATGAACCAAAATCGCATGTTTTCTATAATTCCCCACATGTACTTGCTCTCATGCCATGATAAAATTCTCATATATACTTCATCTTATTATCTTTCAAATGGCTCTGGTCTTGCTCTATTTCAATCTCCCATTAGGGAGAATTAATTCTTTGAATATCTGACAGAACCATGCACCCAACCCTTCATGTTTGCTTGTGAACTCCGTGCATACTTGATTCTACACCATGAGAAAATTCTCATAAATACTATATCTTGTTAGCTTTCAAACGCCCCTAGTTTTGGAATTTTTCATCATGTATTAATCTCTAATTAATTCGTTGAACCCTAACTGCGCCTGTTTAGGTCATCGAAATGTAACATGTTCAAAGAATGCCTAAATCTTGTCTAATTTCAAATTAATCGTGCATGCTGATAGATCTATGTGTTTACTTCCATTTGAAACTGTATTTTTGATTTTTGGGTCATTATACGATTTTATATTGAATTTAGAAGAGCCCTATATCAAATCTGATTAACCCTGGAAAAAGGGAAAAAATGTCGGACCGTCTTGATATCGCGACTGCGCGATCCGCCGCGATACCAGTCAGGTCGCGCCCTGCAGGAGCGTCACATTTAGAACATGGCGGCCTAAGGCGCCGCGGTTTCCTTTCCGGTCCGAGCCAGGCCGGCCGATCTGCGGATCGCGCTCGAGCCGCCCGTCGCGACTTGAATCGCGACGGGTAGGCCCGCCGCGATTTGGAGACTTTGGCCAGAACATGAAATTGCTCTCATGCCCTTGTCAATTAAGCTATATGACTCAAGTTTAACCCTAATCATGCATTGTTTTGAACAGTAACAATTTATTATTTATTTTTGTTAATAATCGCATGAAATATATTATTTAAAAGTCAATTGCACAACCTATCATATTCTCAAGATTTCTTTACACTTGCACACACATAACATTATTAATTACTATTTGACCTTATTAAATTACGCAATAATGTATTCGGTAATTTAGTGAAATAAATTACTAAATTCCCTATTTTATTAAATACAATTATTTTCATTTTTACTCGCGCATTTTATCTACCGTTATCGTTTTCGTAACGCCCCAAAAATTTTAAAGTGTTAAGAAAATATTAATAATGTGGTTATTATATATTAGTATTGTCATTAAATTGAAATAATTAGAATTTAGGTTTAATTAATGGTAACATACGTTACCCCAGTGTCGTACACAGAGGTGCGCGCTCCCACAGGGCGACACCGGAAAACGAAAACAAAATAAAAATCCGAGTACACCATAATTTTCAAAAAAATGTGGAGATCTCAGAAATATAAAACTCTGGATTTTTCGACGTACGGACTTTGAGGATAAGTCGACGCGATTATTTTTCGGGTGATTTTTCACCTAGTGTAAAATAAAATCCAAAAATTAAATAAAAATCACCATAATTAGCGAAACCATCATATTAGCCTATGGTTAAAATTTCATGACAAATGGATACCATTTGAACATGTTTACATCAAGCTTAATGGGCCAGCTGAATTATTGGGCAATTACGGGATGGTCTTTTCTGGGATTTCTGGGTTGCCTACGTGTGGGATTTTGAGAAGGCCACCGCGCCAAGGATGAAGGTAACACCTAGTTACCATAGGTGTTAAACTCAGGTTGCATGCATGTAAAACGTGTCCCCAGCAAACCCAAACGGTTTTACTGTGACACCTCAAGGGCGACGTGCCGTTGTGCATGATGTGTGTTGGAGGCTATAAAAATACCCCAAAGGCTTTCGTACCTATCTTTCTGAACTTTTCTCCTGCTGAGATGTTGCAAGGTGTGTTGTGAGGAAGTTGTTGTTGTGCGTACAAGCACCATAGTTGGGGTGAACTGGAGCTATTGTTTGCTCTCTTGCACCTTGTTCTTGCTCGAGCTCTTGCTGGAGCTGTTGCTGGGTAATGGTTGAGGAGCCCTCTTGGAGACTGTTACTGCTGCTGCTCTTGTTAGTTTTCTTGTTGTGAGTGCTGCCTCTGCCTTGAGGGAACAATTGTTGCTGGAGCTATTATGGATGTTAGTGGAGCTACTGCTTCTTCTGAGAGAGTGGCAAATTGTTGTTGCTGGTGGACGGTCGGTGGCAACCTTAGTCTCTTCTTCTTCTTGCTAGTTGTAATCCCCTTAAAAGGGAAGACTTCATCCTTCAAGCAAGGTAGAATTCTTTTCCTTTCTCTCCTCTTTCCTAAATCCTTGACTTCTACCTTTATTAAAGAGGTCATGATTACCTACTTACTTGCTTTAAACTTATGAATTCTCTTTTGAAACTATGTATCCATCCCTTATAATCATGTTTTAGATGTGTGTCTGTAGGATTCACTTCCATCCCATTCTTCTTCCTACACCTCAACTTAGTTCAATAGTTTAAGGTGATCCTTCACCATTTGTAAGCTAATTCCCAGATTCAGGAAGTAGTTCCATGACAAGAATTGAGCCTTCATCATGTTTAATTTAGTGTTTGGTCATGAGAGGCAACATATCATTTCCCTTCCATCATAACTTGTTTAAATCTGAAATCATGTTGATCCTACTGTGTAGTGTAGATGGAGCTATGACAGTTCTTTCTACCTTCTTAGAGTTGATTTGTTGAGAGATCATGAAAGTCTCAAGTGAGTGTACCTTGATAAATGATTGATGGAAAAAGAAAAGAGAGTTCTAAGGAAATTGCTCTTCTAGTAATTTTCCCCTTGAGTTTGTCTTCTCTTTTGGTCATTCATGTGTACCATGTTCCATGTTCTTTCTTTCACTTCCTTGTAAAATTGGTTTATTTCTTGAGGTTAAGATCATGCTTATGTAAGTCTTAAACATGGTAGGGGATCATAGGAAAGCTTGGTAGAACAACTTTTAGATGATTTTGATCCTTTTCTAAAAGTTCATACAGTACATGTCGACATCCATGCCTTTAACTGTCGACAGGGCCATGTTTCAAGAACCCAGGAGGTTCTGCAGCCTGACAGTGGCTGTCGACAGCCACCTTCTTGGATGTCGACAGGCACTAGCAGAACCCCATTTCTGCTTCTGGGAGAACAGCACCTGTCGACAGCAAGCTTCTGCCTGTCGATAGGCACTGCCAGGATCATGTTTCCAGCTCTTACCTTGTTCCATTCTTTGCTGGAAACACACTCAATTGTTCCAGCTGTTAGCCCACCTATATCTTGTGGTTTTTACCACCTAAACACCTACTAAAACCAGTTATGTTACCTTCCTTTTCATCAGGAATCATTTCTTCAAAAGTTCCAGTCACAATTGATCTTGTGAGATCATCAATTTTCTTAAATCAATGAAGGAACAGAGTTCCTTAATTCTTGTGTGTAAATCATGAGTGAATCCTTGTGTGTCCTTGATTCATTATAAGAATGAGTGTGTGATGATGACGAGTTGTGAATCTTTGTGACTCATTTGAGAAATATGCCTGGCAAATAAAGGGCTGGTTCAGTCCTGGGGGGAGCGTCCGAATTCGTCAGTGGTCGCGCGGGGGCGATGAGAATTTCTGGATGTTGGCATACATCAATTCTGTTTGATTAGTCATCATAACATGCTTGTGTGTGTGAAAATGTGTCTGATTCTGAATTCAAATTTCATCTTGAGTTATTGATCTTGCTTCTAAAATTGTTCTTGTCCAATATGTGTTATCAAATTATCTTACTTATTCATTTTCTTAAAACTCCATGTCAAAAATCTATACTTGTCATACCTTGAATATATGCATCCGAATCCTTTTGAGTTAGAGGAATTGAGTTCTACTGGGCTAGTTAGCTCATCAAATCCTACTATTTCAGGTATCTACAATTCTTGAAGGTGGGAACTGCGGGATTTGTGTGTGGAGAGACCAACTATGGCGACATTTGATTTTTAAGATTGTAAATCAGGAACCTTGTAACATCTATTGAATGATGAATAATAATTTTTATTTAGCGAAGCCTCTAAGCAAATTTCCTATTCAGTTAGTTCAATTGTACTCTTGATTTCTCGTTCGTTCACGTTCCGACATTTATAGATATAATAAATGTCGAGATGTGACAGAATGGTATCAGAGCATTAGTTCGATAAACCTGGGGATAACCTGTGAGGATGGGTAGAAAGCCTGAGATTAAACTAGATAGGTAAAAGTCGGATATAGATTGTATAGAGTATGAATGGAATATCTAGAGATAGTTTCCTTCCTAAGATTCATCTTTACTTCCATAATTTCATGCTTGTAGGTTCTCTATTTGTACAAATCATATGTACTAATTGTTTCATGTTCTTTAGAACTTACTTTCCTTTGGTTTCCTTCTTCTATTCTTGGTCCTTATTCCTACTCAAGAACTTCATGAGTGAAGTGTTTACCATGTACACATATTTGAAACAACTATAGAAGAGTTGGTCTATTCCTTGTAATCATGTTTTAGCTAGAGTTGTTCTATGACTCAAGCATACTATGAAACTTATCCCATTAGAAGCAAGCAAAGGTTGTTAGGAAGTGTTGCACTTCTAGTTATCATCTTGCTTTTAGATTTCCATTCCATAGTATATCCCTATTGTCCTACTTGTCCTTCTCATAAAATATGGTGTTAGAACTGAAAACAAGACCCTTTTGATGTTACCAATCATGTAAGGATTCATAGAAACACTTGGTAGAATTTTCTGTGGTAGTTCTACCACATTCTTGGAAGTTTAGACTTCATATGTTGACTGACAGCACTTACCTGTCGACAGCCGACTCTGGTCTGTCGACAGATAGTGTCAGATCCCAGAAATTGGTTCTGGGAGGACAGTAACTGTCGACAGCCACTCCCTAGCTGTCGACAGATACCCTCAGAACCAGAAAAACCTTGCTCTATCTGTTGTTATCTGTCGACAGCCATTTCCTAGCTGTCGACACATACCAGTTTGTGATGAACTGGTCATTCATCAGTCAGTTAGAAGTGTCAGCAGGACCCTTGTAAGACTGAACTCATACCTATAAATGTTATAATTTGATGTTTCATTTACTTAAGATATTACATGTAAATAAGGAAGTACCCCCCATTTGAATCCAATAAAAATGTTAGAAAAATCATATCTCTTACCAATAAAAAGTCAACTCTCCCACCGAAAAAGAAAAATGCGAATTTTGTGATTCCATCAAATAGTGTCTTTCTAATTTCTCACAATTTGGATTACCTAAAAATTTCATAATTCAAATAAACCTAGTAGAATGCTAAAATTCTAAGGTCCGGTGAAAAGCGATAAACACACATATGACTTCTCCAAGGGAGCCCTCTCCTACTGAAGGAAAAGTCAAACCTGTTCATCTCTTAATTTACCTTAATATGACTTGTACATTGATATGTTATTATCTCCAATTCTAAATAAGAATTAGTAAATGAATGGTTTAACCGATCATATAGATTTCATGACCATCCTCGTGATATATTCCTCCGTTGACTTTCCCACGTTCTTGGATTCTAAATTATTATACCACTACAATGAATCAGTTAATCCTCATTTACCTCCATCCCTCACTAAATCAAGTGAAACTCCTTAATAACTCAAATGTGTGGAACACTCACACAATTGAGGACTCAAAGTTTTGAGATCGTTTTAAATCTCACAAACCATATACACTCAATGTTGGACTGAATCTGTATGTGTCTATTGGAGTAGACAACCAAACAAAATAGTGAAGAAAAGAAGTAGCAAAATACCCAATTAGGGAAAATTTTGGAGAAATGCAAGGATATGCAAATACATTGCACAATAATTTGGACTTAGTGAAATGACTCCTTGAACTTCCAATTACATCCTCTATAGGCTTGAACTCATCAAAATTTTTCTTCTAACTGTAACATAAGAATCAAATGTCTCATAGATGAGTTAAATCCTAAAGTTTTGCTTTAATTAATAAACAACATGGCATGTCAATGCACACAAACAATTGGACTTGGAATCAGTAGGAAGAGTATCTATAGAGTTAACTTCATGTCTTCTAAGAGTCAACCTCAATCAGGTGATTGTAGTTTTGATTAATTATCCATCACGTAGAGTTGATCTTGTAATATCCCAGTATCAACCTCACATATGAGTAGTGTCAACCTAAGAAGTAATCAGGGTCAACACACTTAATAGACCTTTTGACTTTATGAATTTTCATATGTTATAAAAGAATTGTGTTAAGTATATTACATTTAGCTGAATATATCAAAACCAGGAACACAACATATATCATCTGTCATATCTCAAAATCCTACAAGAAAAAGGTACCATTTAATCATGGAGGTTAATGTATCAAATAACTAGATACATACTGTAACAATTGTATTAATAGTATGAATCAGAAAAGCTGAGTTTTAAATCACATGATAAACTAACTAAAGTTAACTTTGTTTGCTCAGCCAGCGTAATGGGAGAAGAAACACAATGGAAAGAGGTTCAACATGCACTTGACAACCTTGCTCAGTCCTTAGAGCGAATAGTTCCCGTCGATGACCAAGGAAAAATGGAACTGCATAAGGCCATTAAGAGTCTAAACTCTCAAGAAACAGTGAGTATTACAGTGTCCATACGAAAGAAGACAATTCTCCCCAATAATAGAGAAATAGCTAACAAACAGAAGATGAAGCGGAGTAAAGACAACAAAAAGAGTAAGAAGGCCAAAAAGCAAGCGAACGAAGCTTGTGCATGTTGTCATAAATCAGGCCATGTCAAAAAGAATTGTTGGCGGAGACTAGGAGCATGTTTAAAGTGTGGAAGTCTAGAGCATCAGATCTCAGAATGTCCTGCACTCTCAGAGCAAAGACAAGAGTTCATGAAAACTTGAAGCCACAAAGAAAAGTGACTGAAGCTATTAGAAGAAATTTTATGTATAAGTTAATCGGATTAGAGTATAATAAGAAGTGTTTGAATTTAGTTGTTATACTATGACAGAACTTGGTAAGTTTTGTCAATCAATGTAATCTGTAAGGCTGAATATGGAGTTTTGTAATAGAAATGTTATGTGATAAATAAGATCATTGTTGTCAATCTTCATATTCTTCACACTCATCAACCTCCTCATACCTTATTATTTTTTTAAAGGAATATGTACTCATATAACTCTATGAGGGTTATAGTTATTTCTTGATAAAAGAAATCTTAGGAGTAATATACTACTACCAAAAATAAGAAATGTAATAGCATGTATTAATGGAACCCCCGTTCACCACATGGCTTCATAGAATTTAAAAATGCTAAATAATATTCAGATTTCCATCAACTAATGGTGTCGTGTTAACAAGTTATATAAAAGTGTATACATTATTACATGGTAATCATAATAAGATTGGTGAAACTAATCTGAATTAGATAAAACTCCAACTGAAAACTTACCTCTTTGTGATACATCCAAACTAGTCAAGGAGTTTGGAGGACCAAACTTTTTTCTTAGTAGGGGAGAGTGTAATGCCCCAAAAATTTTAGAGTGTTAAGAAAATATTAATAATGTGGTTATTATATATTAGTATTGTCATTAAATTGAAATAATTAGAATTTGGGTTTAATTAATGATAACATACGTTACCCCAGTGTCGTACATAGAGGTGCGCGCTCCCACAGGGCGACACCGAAAAACAACAACAAAATAAAAATACGATAACACCATAATTTCCATAAAAATGTGGAGATCTCAGAAATATAAAACTCTAAATTTTTCGACATACGGACTTCGAGGATAAGTCGACGCGACCATTTTTCGGATGATTTTTCACCTAGTGTAAAATAAAATCCAAAAAATAAATAAAAATCACCATAATTAGAGAAACAATCATATTAGCCCATGGTTAAAATTTCATGACAAATGGATACCATTTGAATATGTTTACATCAAGCTTAATGGGCCAGCTGAATTATTGGGCAATTACGGGATGGTCTTTTCTGGGATTTCTGGGTTGCCTACGTGTGGGGTTTTGCGAAGGCCACCGCACCAAGGATGAAGGTAACACCTAGTTACCATAGGTGTTAAACTCAGGTTGCATGCATGTAAAACGTGTCCCCAGCAAAACCCAAATGGTTTTACTGTGACACCTCAAAGGCGACGTGCCGTGCATGATGTGCGTTGGAGGCTATAAAAATACCCCAAAGGCTTTCGTACCTATCTTTCTGAACTTTTCTCCTGCTGAGATGTTGCAAGGTGTGTTGTGAGGAAGTTGTTGTTGTGCATACAAGCACCACAGTTGGGTTGAACTAGAGCTATTGTTTGCTCTCTTGCACCTTGTTCTTGCTCGAGCTCTTGCTGGAGCTGTTGCTGGGTAATGGTTGAGGAGCCATCTTGGAGACTGCTGCTGCTGCTGCTCTTGCTAGTTTTCTTGTTGTGAGTGCTGCCTCTGCCTTGAGGGAACAATTGTTGCTGGAGCTATTGTGGATGTTAGTGGAGCTACTGCTTCTTCTGGGAGAGTGGCAAATTGTTGTTGCTGGTGGACGGTCGGTGGCAACCTTAGTCTCTTCTTCTTCCTGCTAGTTGTAATCCCCTTAAAAGGGAAGACTTCATCCTTCAAGCAAGGTAGAATTCTTTTCCTTTCTCTCCTCTTTCCTAAATCCTTGACTTCTACCTTTATTAAAGAGGTCATGATTACCTACTTACTTGCTTTAAACTTATGAATTCTCTTTTGAAACTGTGTATCCATCCCTTATAATCATGTTTTAGTTGTGTGTCTGTAGGATTCACTTCCATACCATTCTTCTTCCTACACCTCAACTTAGTTCAATAGTTTGAGGTGATCCTTCACCATGTGTAAACTATTTCCCAGATTCAGGAAGTAGTTCCATGACAAGAATTGAGCCTTCATCATGTTTAATTTAGTGTTTGGTCATGAGAGGCAGCATATCATTTCCCTTCCATCATAACTTGTTTAAATCTGAAATCATGTTGATCCTACTGTGTAGTGTAGATGGAGCTATGACAGTTCTTTCTACCTTCTTAGAGTTGATTTGTTGAGAGATCATGAAAGTCTCAAGTGAGTGTACCTTGATAAATGATTGATGGAAAAAGAAAAGAGAGTTCTATGGAAATTGCTCTTCTAGTAATTTTCCCTTTGAGTTTGTCTTCTCTTTTGGTCATTCATGCATGTGTACCATGTTCCATGTTCTTTCTTTCACTTCCTTGTAAAATTGGTTTATTTCTTGAGGTCAAGATCATGCTTATGTAAGTCTTAAACATGGTAGGGGATCATAGGAAAGCTTGATAGAACAACTTTTAGATGATTTGATCCTTTTCTAAAAGTTCATACAGTACTTGTCGACAGCCATGCCTTTAACTGTCGACAGGGCCATGTTTCAAGAACCCAGGAGGTTCTGCCTGACAGTGGCTGTCGACAGCCACCTTCTTGGCTGTCGACAGGCACTAGCATAACCCCATTTCTGCTTCTAGGAGAACAGCACCTATCGACAGCAAGCTTCTGCCTGTCGACAGGTACTGCCAGGATCATGTTTCCAGCTCTGACCTTGTTCCATTCTTTGCTGGAAACACACTCAATTGTTCCAGCTGTTAGGCCACCTATATCTTGTGGTTTTTAACACCTAAACACGTACTAAAACCAGTCATGTTACCTTCCTTTTCATCAGGAATCATTTCTTCAAAAGTTCCAGTCACAATTGATCTTGTGAGATCATCAATTTTCTGAAATCAATGAAGGAACAGAGTTCCTTAATTCTTGTGTGTAAATCATGAGTGAATCCTTGTGTGTCCTTGATTCATTATAAGAACGAGTGTGTGATGATGACGAGTTGTGAGTCTTTGGGACTCATTCGAGAAATATGCCTGGAAAATAAAGAGCTGGTTCAGTCCTGGGGGGAGCGCCCGAATTCGTCAGTGGCCGCGCAGGGGCGATGAGAATTTCTGGATGTTGGCATACATCAATTCTGTTTGATTAGTCATCATAACATGCTTGTGTGTGTGAAAATGTGTCTGATTCTGAATTCAAATTTCATCCTGAGTTATTGATCTTGCTTCTAAAATTGTTCTTGTCCAATATGTGTTATCAAATTATCTTGCTTATTCATTTTCTTGAAAACTCCATGTCAGAAATCTATACTTGTCATACCTTGAATATATGTATCTGAATCCTTTTGAGTTAGAGGAATTGAGTTCTACTGGGCTAGTTAGCTCATCAAATCCTACTATTTCAGGTATCTACAATTCTTGAAGGCGGGAACTCTGAGATTTGTGTGTGGAGAGACCAACCATGGCGACATTTGATTTTTAAGATTGTAAATCAGGAACCTTGTAACATCTATTGAATGATGAATAATAATTTTTATTTAGTGAAGCCTCTAAGCAAATTTCCTATTCAGTTAGTTCAATTGTACTCTTGATTCTCGTTCGTTCACGTTCCGGCATTTATAGATATAAAAATGTCGGGATGTGACAGTTTTTCCTCGGCCTTCGAGTACTCGAGGCACGACGGACCTGTTTCTACACACTTTCTCTTGACTTGGACCACCTCTCCATCGGGAATACTCTCGACTGGGCCAGGGACTCCTTGTCAAGACCTCCGTAATTCTTCTTGGCTTTGGCGCACGTCCTTAGTCAACGAGCTGGTTGTACCCCAAAACCCGTTACACATTAGGGATCAGTATGATCCATGCCTTAGTGTATTCCTTCTTTTCTTGGGTTCACACCGGACTACCTGACCCGTGTACACGACACGGTTAAGGGGGCGGTTGTGACTTCTACCAGACTGCCGGTACCCAACCTGGTGTCGTGCAACCATTACTATCGTGTGTTTCTCGTCATTTTACGAATATACTCTATCTCATCTACTATCTCGATACTCTCATCTGTTCACATTCTCTCTACACTCTCGTCTAGTTCATCTGTTATACTCTCATCTATTCTTGGTACTCTCTTGGCCATTTTGTGATTGTCTAAGATAAAAGCATGACTATGCTAGGCAACATGATAAGGGCCCGATCTGGTCCTTGGGAGGAGCACCTGAAAGGCTATAACTCGCGAGGGTCTAATGATCAGGGTGATGGCATACACCTAACGCATGACACGCAAGATTGATCTAAGACAATCCACAAACATTCCTGTACATGATACTTGACTTGTGGTTGATAAGATGATCGACCAAATGCATGTTACTTGATTTACTTGCTATCGTGACTTGTGCACTGCTGTGAAATTTACTTGTTAACTTGAAATATGGCCAAAACTTTTATTTGTACTTGTTACCTATGAAGGTATTCTTGTCTTGTGATCTTACTGACACAACTATACCTGATCGTTCTCGTACTTGCTCATTCCTGTTAGTTACCCTGCTTGATAAAAGGTTAAACACTTAAAGTCTGCTTGTTTACACGAGATATTAAGTCCTACTGGGTGTTATTCGCTCATCCTGTGTATTTGTTTAATGTGTTTCAGGCGAGTTTGACGATGACCACACTCACGAGGACGGGATTGAGGAGGATTCTCAGGAGTGACCATTTACTGCAGTCAATGCTTTAGTAGTTAGTTAGTATAGTTATGAGTCAGTTAGTCATGATGTAATAGTTTGAGTTTGAATAAAGTACTCTGGGCCCTAGTTTTGGCTCTGATACGCTGATGTAATAGTTAGTTCTTGAAGTTTTATGAATTATTAGTGAATGTAATGATGACTGGTGGATTATTAATGAAATTGGAGTTTATTTGGTGTTATCCAGATGTACAATGGTTTGTTATTTATTTTCTCGCTCTGTACTATTTAATAACTGTAATCCCGCTCGATATTTCGCGTCGGGGTGTTACAATCCAAGCCAAGAAAAGGGTACCTATCTGTGCAAGTGTGGAGAAAGTGCAAAGTGAGAGCTTTAATTTTATCATTCTTTATGATTAGTGCCACTTTGGTGATCTACCTAACCATTTAGAAATAAAAAATACTGACCAAAACTCATAATAGTATCAATGTAACCCTTAATATGAGCAAAATGACATAAATACAATAACTATTGCAATCTGAAAATAGAGATATTCATGCATAAATAAAATTGTAATGAGGTTAAAACTTAAAATAAATATCTCTAATGATTATTGCAATAATTATCAGTCCATAAACAAGCTTTAATCATGCTAAAACTAAATTAAAAGGGGTTAAAAACACAAGTTTAAGCATGTTGTTACATAAATGTCCTTCTGTTTGCAGAAATAACCACAGAATTGCAAACATATCCCCAGAGTTGCTTCTATATCCACTATTTTGCAGAAATATCTTATTGCATAATAGTTGAAATTAAAAGGATATAAAAACAATACTAGATACTTAATGGATATCATGAGAATGGAAATTCGGTTCTTAATGGTATCCGGATATGGATCCTAATGGGTCTATATTGAACCCAATATCCAAACCCAGACCCATAACCAATATCCAAAAACTAAAACCCCATTTAAAACCGGATCCAATAAACTTAAAGAAACCGGGTATATAGCTAAAGGAACAGGGGTATAAAACTAATACTTAAAACTTTGGGGCATGGGCTTAAAACCCCCATCTTCTTCCCCACCCCGATCGCAACCCCTCCCCCAAACCCTAAAACGCAGGGGGGAAGAGGGGCGGCGCCGCCATGGGGAGGAAGGGGCCGCGCGGCCCCTTCCGTCCTTGCCGGCCGGAGATGGCGCCGGCGGCACCGTCCGGTGAGGGCAGGGCCGCCGTTGCCATTTTTTTTAACTCCTGCTTGGCGGGCTGCGGCGGCCCTGCGCAGCCCTTCCCCCGCGGCGCCATGCCAGCCTCCCCGCCGCGCGGGTGAGGTAGCGCCGTGGCACCCGTCGCCCCCCCCCCCCCCCCCACGACCCCATCCTCTGCAGGCGACGCTCCCAACACTTTTATTAAAACTGGAAACCTTGCTGCGCCTGACGCCCCTACGCGAGTGGGTGTGTGGCCGGGCAGAGCCTGACCGAGCGACAGGCAGACTTGCGTGTCGCGGATACCGCAGGCGCGATGCCCCCGATTGCGTGGCGGGCCACGGGACCTGACGGCGCCCCCCAAACCGGCGTGCGGCAGAGGAGCGTCCCCGTGAGGCCGGCCGGAGCCCCTGCGAGGCAAGCCACAGTTGACCGCCGATGCACATGGTCGGTTCCTCCGCGACGTATGTCGCTGTCCATGGCAAGAAAATAATAAAAAAAAATTGCAGAATGTTCTTCCACGTTCTCTTGCGGTATGAAAAGAGAAAAGAACGCATCGAAACCCAAACAATCCGACACGGGCTCTGATACCACATGTTGATGATGTGTACTTGATGCGGAAGCCATCCCACATGCGAGGAGGAAGATAAACAATGTACGGACGCCGAGAAGAGAGACACGTAACTCGCTGCGCTCTCCGTCTGGTTTCCTCTCTTTATGTGTCTGTAGTTGTGTGTATGACTTGATGGGGAGTCTCACACATATTTATAAAGAGGAGGGACCAGTCCCAATGGACCTGAGCAAAATCCCACCCACAACAGGATCCTAATGGACACTTAATAGGTTAAGCCCAATAATATATTCCGTTACTTAGACCTAATGGTGTGTCTTAAGATGTGTGACCCAATACAAGTGGACCACAATATCGGGTAAAACCCAACAATAAGATCATCCTCCTCTTTTTTTTATCTTTTTTTTTTCTAAACAGGGGGGCGGTAGGTTCATATCATTTCACATAGTCGAGGTACAAAGGACGTAGATATAGCCGGGCGGAAGGCACGCATGCCATTGCCGGCTCCATAGGACCGGCAATCCATATCCTGAAACAACAGAGCATGGCTTCCATAGACCCATGAAGACAGGGACTAAAGGTCCATACAAGGAGGGCATAACCCACAGGAAAATGGGGTGGGAAGACCCAGCCTAGCCGTCGCACATGGCACCAGGAGAAGACGTCGGTCGACAATAGTAGGTTCACGGCGGGGAAGACACACCCCCGGATAACACGATCATCGAGGAATAGCTTGATGGAGTGAGAGGATGCCATCAATGAACACTGCCAGTGTGCAAGATCGAAATCTTGAGAACACAGGACACCGACAACTGAGGAAGGTGGCTGGATCCACGCTCAGCTGATCACCGCGGCGTACCTCGCCGGAACACACATGAGAAATGAAAAAAAAGGGAACCATGAATATAGTACAGGTTAAACCACTAACGACTGAGTCGCTGCCAGATCTCCGAACGACCGGTGGAACACCATCGGCACCAGAGGAGAGACCTCCACCAAGAAAGGGGTACCCTTCTCAAAGGAGACAAAAACTCTACCATGATAGGAGAGCAAAATCTATCCCCTGTGGAGGGGACCACCAGCTGCCGCGCGACATCGGCGAGAAGCCAGGGGGAGGGGGCTCTACTTTGGGGCAGAGATCCCCCTCCCCTCCGAAGGAGAGCGGCGGCAACGGGTCAGTGGTAGACGTAGAAATTTAATTTACTGAGATCACTTCAAAAATTAAGATGCATTAATAGATTTGTGCTAAAATTTGATTACTCTACATGGAAAAGTTTTCAGCCAACCTAATTTAACAGAAACAATTTATACCTATTAATAGAGTTTTAAATTTTCAGTGGAGTCACGTGACCCCACTGACTTCTTCCTAAGTTCGTCTCCTTCTCGTGATTCGCCCCCTCACGAAACACTGAGACAGAGACCACCGGCTGCCGACGACGTCGAGGAGCCCGGTGGGGGGGGGGGGGTGGAGGGAGCTCTGCTTTGAGACAGAAATCACCCTACCCTTCGAAGGAGAGCGGCGGCGAGATCATCCTCCTACATCCCATGAGACAACTCTAAGTTCATTATTATACTAGTTTCAAGAAAAAAATTAAGTAGTCTTACATATATAGCGTATCATCATTCATCCATAATAGATGTCTCAACCTAGCAGTAGATCCAACTCCTTGAACAAGCCACACTCCCATATATTTATTCTGACAACATCCTCTTGTAGCACGATAATCTTCTTAATTTAGCTAGGGGGCCTCCATGAGTTAAATTGTAGATTATATTTTATTAGATATGTTATCTGCCTGTAACATGAACATTTTATAAATGGTTCTAGTTTGTTTGTGTCGAGGACAATCGTTAAGTACAAAAATGTACCAGTGTGCTTCTTAAAGCTGAACTTCCTTACCAAAAATTAATGTACCACCTCCCCTGGTAAAACTAGTACCCATATAATATAGTTCTTCTTACCAGCTGCAACTCCCACCATGCATCTGTAAAACAAGATCTTCACCTAGTCGATTTTGGAAGGCTGACCACATTAATAATTAGTTCTGCCGCAGACTATGTTTAGAAATCTCAGTTGGAGATAAACCTGAGTATGTATTGTACATGCATGTATCGGAATGCGGCATAGCATTTTCCAGAAAGTCCTCATTCAAACGCCCACCGGTATTCAGATTATCGCATCTAATCTCAATGAACTTTCGAGACTTCCCAGTGCATGCCCCATGCAGCTGGCATTCAGAGAGGGAAACGCTATCACCGCCATTAGACCCTGACATGAGCATACCATCGTACGTACGTAGGATGCCATTCACAGCCGCTTGATGCTGACGTATCATTCGCAGCTGGACTGGACATGCAAAATGCCAGAAGCATCCCCTTCATTGCTGCCGCTGATGTTATAACCTCATTAACTATTTACTTCTTTCACTATACTAAATCTGGGTGTTGCATGCCGGAGGAGAGAGTTGTATTCACCAGCGCATGCAGACTAGAGTAGAAAACTTCTTAATCGGTTTCAGTACACAAACCACAGCAGAAGCCCCGCAAACCAAATGACCTCATATTAGGTAGGTCTGCAGCCACTTCTTGGAAAATACTCCTCTGACGCAACCATATTAATTATACGTACATGTACGTATATATGTACCTCTCTCGCGATGTCTGGAAGAATAAGATTGAGATTATATAGCCGACATAACATATATATATATATATATATATATATATATATATAAACTGACTGACATGAATCCAACAACAAAATATATGTTCTTAATATCCAACACTAATAAAGGTTCATACTGAATTATAACCGAAGTAATTAGTTCCAACACAAAGGGCATTTACCAAAGGAGAGACAGTCAACATAAACGCAGAGTTCGATAAAACCAGACCAGAACGCTAATTAACCTTCAAAGAACCACCACAAACCCTAGAGGCTCCATCCAATACGCATACATGCACGCCTCACCTGAGCCGCTTCAGAGGCGGAACCTGTTGCCTCCGGCGCTGCTGCTGCTAATGCCGCTGCCTCGGTTGTGGGCAGACCAGCCGGCCTGCATTATCATCTCTACCAACTCCGATTCCGTGCTCGGAGTCTGGAGTTGCAGATCAGGGAGCACCTTCAGATCCCTCATGGAATCCCCAGCCCAAATCCCCGAGGAGACCCTCCCGCTCCACCCGATATCAAAACCAGGACCCTGCGGCAGGGAGTAGTCCCCCAGAAACAAACCCGCGTTCTCGGTGCACCCGCGGCAGAGAGCCCTCTCGTGGAGAAAGACGTCCCCCATGCCTCCGAGCTCGTAGCAGGCAGGGAAAGGCTCCTCCCAGGTGTTCACGCTTCCGGTTTCCTTCAGGAAGCTGCCCATCTCAGAAACCACGTTCTGGGGATTGACGAAGCCGTAGCCGGTGTCCATGGGTTTTGCCAGCTGGGTCGGGGTGGGTTGAATGGCGGCGGCGGCGGCGGGTGCTGCTGGAACAGTACTGGGCTCAGACTTGTTCAGGCTCCTGATGTAGTCTTGAAGGAGGGAGCTACCGCTAGTGGAGCCATCAGAGCGGGGGTGGCGGGACTGTTGCTTCCTCCTTGTGGCGTTCCATCTATTCTTGATAGAGTTCTCAGTCCGGCCGGGGATGCGCCGGGCGATCTCCGCCCACCTGTTGCCGATCTCCGAGTGGGCTTGGATAATAATCATGTCCTCTTCCTCAGTCCATGTCTCTTTCTGTTGCACACATATATATATATATATATATATATATACACACATGATATTATTTGTCAAAAAACTGGACCCTTCATCCATCTCACTGTAGAAAAAATTAGTGTATATGTGGTAGGAGTTTAATCTTTCTTGATGCAGATCTAACTCCTAATGGGTATGGATAATCTGTCTGATTCTTGGACTGCATGAACAAACCACTTTTCAAATGCCCTAATTGGTTCGAATGAATAAGAATAGAACTTAAGATACACTCACGGATTTATGGCATGGATCGACGGAATTCTTCCTACAGACTGGGAAAGAACATAGATCTCAGAGGTGAGAGTCATATATTATACTGGAAGTTGGGTGAGTTTACCATATAACGTTTCTGGAACTGATTCAGGTAGTTTACTACAAATAAATTTGTGAGAGAAAAAACATGAATAACTTACATTAGATTAATGCCTTTCACAATGACATTTGATTGCATGAAAAAGTAAAAAAAAAGAAGTTACAATGCCCAGTATGCATGAATAAACTCATCCTGTACGAAGTTCTTAATCTGCAGTAACAGTAAAATTACCATAGATGCATACTTGTCATAAGCTCAAAGCTAAAATGCTCACCTGAATGCTGCCAAATTAAGATAACTTAGGAATTGACTCTTGTAGCAAAGCTAACGCTGAGATAGTGAGTTTGTCAGAAACTCAATTAATCTTGCATATATAATGACCTTGATTGTCCATGAATAAAAGTAAGTTTATGTACACATATTCTTCATAATCTCATAGTGCTAAATGATTTTTTTCCTAAATCAAGTTGAGTTGATTAGACCAGAGATAACCTTCGTATATATACTAGCTAGGCTGGAATTAGGGTGAGTCTGCCCAAACTTAATGGTGATTATTGTGGTGGCGATTTTTCTGTTTGGTAATGGGCCGAACGGGCCTCCACTGAGAGAGAGGAAGGGAAGGAGTTGTCGCCGGTGCGGATGAAGGCCTGCAAAACCCAGATGGATCGGGTGGGTGGGGGGTTGAAGAACTGGAGGGAACCCGCCGATGCCTAAGTCAGGTCGGACTGTAAATGAGCCTAAGTCAGGTCGGACTATAAATGAGGCAGGAATGCAAGGTTCCTTGGTGTGTGGATTCGGGCGTAGCGGATGTGTGGGAGAGAAGTCTCGTCGTCCATTTGCATGAAGGTTACATGTTCTTTATATAGGTGAGGGACATGAAGGGTCCAGACACAGTCTTCTCCAATGATGACCGAAGAGACACGTCGGTTGAAGTCCCTAGGCGGGGAGTTGTCCGTTTGAGGCGCCTACGTCGTTAATGCCCCGGATCATGGGGTGCGTGCCACGCCGTTATATTAACTATCATTGAGGTGCCACACAGGGGTCAATGGGCCTGCTCGGCGATCAGCGAGGCTGTCTGATGCAAGGCACAACTGCACGGTGTTGGGTGCCTTTAGACGATAAGCTGTAGAGGGTTCACGAAGAGGAGACTCGTGGTCTGCCTGGTAGACCGTGTCTCGCTCGAACAGGCTGTGCGGTGTCTAGAGACTACCTTTCAGACCCTTGGGCGTTGTTTTGGCTGAAGCGTGTTCGGGAGCCAGTGGCTTAACCTGAGGACACTTGGCTTGATGGCAAACGCCTATCGTTCTTGCTGGATCATGATGGGCCTATGAGCCTAGGAGGCTAGAAGTGGCCTCCACACTTGCCCCCCACCCTCTCAAGTCTGCTCAGGTACGATCATGAGCACTTGAGAGGGGAGATGTCTCTTCGACGTCGTCTCCCTTGTATTAAATGCGATACCGACCGTTGTGGTGCGTACGACCATTGGCGACGCCGTCGGAGCACTCTTCGGGACTACCGTTTCATGATGGCGAAGGAGACGTGGCGTGACTGCTATTCGGAATGGCATGTTTGAACGAGCTGTTGGAGGGGGTGAATTGCCATTATCCACCTTTGAATTTTGCACCTCTTCTTCCTTATAAGGAAGGGGAGAGGGGAAAGGCGTGCCTTATGCCTTCCTTCTTCAGAAAGGCATTCTCCCACTTTCGCCGTCTGTCTTCTTGCTGTTTGCCTTCTTGCCCCCCTCTGCACCTTCTTCGTTATTCGTCTTCTTCTCCGATTCCAAGCATCAATTACGCAGCGAGAGGGCAAGGCCGTGGCAATGACGGGAACGAGCGGGAAGGCGTCGACGACCACAAAAGGGCCAAAGTACCGCTGCTTCGAGAAGCTTCGCGAGCGGTATCATATTGGGGAGGAATATGATATCATCATGGCTGCGAGGACCAGACCTATCTAATTCTGGACAAGCCGGGGAGCTTCTCTCTTTCCCTGGACATCCTCGAAGCAGGGTTCCGGCTACTACTGCCAGAGGTGGCGAGGGACCTATTGAACGCCTGGAGGGTTGTGCTCATTCAATTGACGCCGAACTCGTGGAGGACGATCTACGTCTTCTGCATCATCTGCCAAGAGCGAGGGCTTTGGGCTTCGGCGAACATCTTCCACAACCATTTCAGTCTCGCCTCGTTGCCGCATTCCATAAACGCAGTTATGTACACGAAGCACCAGACGAACAGGATGCAGATCCACTTCTCCGGGTGCTTTTCGAACAACAAGGGCTGGATGGGCCGCATCTTCTTTGTCGGTCAAAGGAAGGGGGCCGGAGCACCAGAGTGGGGATTCCCTACTCGGGTGTGTGTGTAACATCCTCCTTTCTTTGGTCAGCCACCTTCTGATGAAGGTAGTGACGTATCGAGATGTCGCCTTCTGAAGGCGACGGGATGGTCGTCGCGTTCTGGTTAGGAACACGACAGGCATGTCGTTGCGTTAAGCCCTCTGACCACAACATGTAGTTTTGTCATCTTGCTGTCGGGACAGTTGGGACAAGTGTCAACCACTGACAACATGAAGGTGACATGTCAGGTGTCGCGTTCATGGTGTCAGGTCTGCAAAGATGACACGTGGCGGTTTCGTTAGTCAGGTCTGACCAGGGCATTGGGGTCGCGACAGGTTAGGCGTCGCGTTCAAGTAAGTGAACGCGACGGGAAGTTGTCGCGTTCTCAACTCCTAGGATTTTAAGAGCACATGCCTTAGAATAGTCGGCTCCTTTCCCTCTTTCATCTATGTTTCTTCTCCTCCGACCCCTTTGTGCGTTCTCCACCGTGGGGAGAGTGTCAGGGTGTGTGTGTGAGGAGAGGTGTTGGTGTCCTTCTTCCCGGCATGGCTTCCTCTCCGTGGTGGTGACATTTCTACTGCGTGTAGGACATTCTGGCTCGTGGATGACATCTTTGTGGAGCTTGGAGCGAGGAGGAGGTGGCCATGCACATGAGAAGACCCCAACGGGTTGGCTCTTCATTTTGAGGTAGGGACACCTTGACTTCCCCCTAGTTCTACCATGCTAGGGCCTCCAATCCCCTTCTCCAAACCCTTAGAATCATGCCACGCTGTGCATGTGTGTTTGATAGTTGTTATAATGCTTGAAATGGGGGTTTGGATGTTGAGGGTTCATGCTTGCATGTGAGGGTTTTGAGTGTAGATGCATATCCTTGACATGCATGGGTGTGTATGAGGGTGGTTTGAGCTCTTTCTACATTTTTACATCATTCTACATGCTCCCCTCCCTTGGTGTTTTCTAGATCTTGGGTGTATGGTTTGGGGAAGGTGCTCTCGGGTGGGTATGTCTGTGGCCCAGATCGCGACAGCCCGACCCGTCGCCTTCTAGTCAAGTAGCGACGTTGACCTTGTCGCATTCTGGTAGCGATAGGGTGATCGTCGCCTTCTGACCTGATTTTTCCCTGTGGGTTGTGGGAGGTCTCAGGTGGTCACCTGGACTTCTGTCTGTGGTCGCAACAATGCCCTTGTCGCAACCAGGTCGCGACAGGTTCTTTATCGCCTTCTGACCTAGGTCGCGATAAACAAGGTGTTGCCTTCAGATGGCGATAGGCCTTGCGTCGCCTTCTCAGATAGAGAGTGGCTTGGCGACCTGTTCGGAGTTTTCCTTCCACTGTGACTCTGTTTCTTGGCACCTGTGCTGTTTCCTAGCACGATCCTACTCTAGTCTTTCGCCCGGTGCTAGGCACTTATGGGCTTGTCCATTAAGAGGTTGTTACCATTTCCTAGACCCCCGATCCTTGCGCACCTGTTTGAAGGAGTTCTCCAGGCGGCGGGTGAGCTCGAGTTTATGGACTCTGGTAGCATAGGGGAAAACGGTGGGGACAGTGGCGTAGAGTCATTTGTAGAGCTCTCTTAGTTGAGTCTGGGACGCCGAGGTGGTTCAGGCGTTTCTTCCGGCGCAGATCAGCTAGTCCTTCTCACTGCCTCACTCTACTTGGTTCCGGTACCATTTAGAGGGGCCATGCGTGGGACCGTAGTCCGGCCAGACTACGGCTGTTGTGGTTGTTACTTGTAGTTCCGCATCTCACTCCGACGGGAGGTGCTAGACATGGACTGGAAGTCGAGGGTAAGACGCGTGACGCACCTGACCGGTTGATTAATGTAGTTGTTATGTGGCTAGTGTCTCTGTCCAGACAGTTGTTTACTGTATGTGTTCACAGCCTTGGGTTCTTCCCAGTGCCTTGGTTTACATGGGTTTCTAGTCCCGACTTTTGGTTTTGACTGATGGCCGTGTTGTTGTTTTACGCTTCAACACTTACTCTGCTAGTAGGATAGATTTACTCGCTTTATTTAAATTATGCACATCTATATCTATTCTGTTGTTAGAACCAGTGGGAGATTGATAGTCCCTACTGGGCTTCTTTGTGAAGCTCATTCTCTCCTTTTTGGGAGAGACTTCATGGCAGCACTCTCCGCGGCGGGCTGAGGAGACGGGGCCGTTGTAGACGACATCTATCTTGAGCAGTGTTCCCCTTCTAGTTGGTACTTCACCCTCGGGGTATGCCCCTAAGGGATTTGTTATTCCCTGTTTACTTTTGCACTCGTACTTTATTGTTTTGGGACTGTACTAGACTTGTACTTGTGGTGGACTCTTTCCTTTCACTTGTTAGTATATTTTAGTACTTGTTTGTCGTTACTTACTTCTCTTACATATCTTGTTAGACCGATCCGTTAGCTCTTCAAGGTCTTCGGACCCGTGGGCGGCGGCTCTGATAGTTGAATTCTTAGTGGGAGCTGGGGGTTCGGGTGTCGGGGTCGTTACAGTGCGAGCCCTTGAAGAAGGACGTCGCACCCTTCTTGATTTTGGACGTGGCGGCGGCCTCGATGAACTTGTCCATGGTGCTCGTGGACCATGCCGAGGACTACTTGACAGAGTACCAGCTCGTCAAGTACAAGCTTAGCCGAGCTTGGGGTATGTCCTTTCATCCACGAATTTAGCTTTATTTTGCTGAAGATATTGCTTCTGAACCTTCTGTTCTTCAATTCGGGTGATTCTAATAGATTGCTTCTCTCTCTAGGTTTCTAGAGAGAGAAGCTCTGCATTTTCTGGTGGTGTTGGCCGGCCATGGCGGCCCCCGGGGGGTCACCTCCGGCGGGTGGCCTCTCTTTTGCTAAGGTGGTTGCAGCTTCGCTAGTTCTTCTTGAGGTTGATACAGATGTTCATCTTCCAGCCTTCACTGACCATGGAAAGCCGGCGGTCTTCTTCTCTAAAGAGGAGATGGAAGCATCTCTTAAGCCTTTCCTCTTCTCCATTGTTGCCAAGACAGCGTACGGGAGGCCGGCGTTCCCCGAGATCCATTTGCATCTAACTTCTAGGTGTGACATTAAGGAATCCTTTGTTATTAGTGCCATGGATAACCTGCATCTTCTCCTGTGTTTCAAGTGCCAAGATGACTACCTCAAGGTGCTTCTTCGTGAGTCTATATACGTTCAAGGCAAACTATTTAGGTTCTTCAAGTGGACACCGCTCTTCAAGCCTTCGGAGGATCCTACTGTTGTTTCGGTGTGGTTGGAGTTCCCAGAGCTACCTATCAATCTTTATCATAAGAAACTTCTGGCATCCATCGCAGGTAATGTTGGCCCGGTTCTGCAAATCACCCATGCTACTGAACTCCTTACTAACACCAAGGCAGCTCGAGTATGTATTGAACTTGACCTCACGAAACTAAGGCCTGACAGATTGTGGATTGGGATGGGGGATATTGGAGGGTATTGGCAAGAAATAATCTATATCAATCTACCTCTGTTTTGCTTTTCCTGCCATCGACTAGGTCATTCTAAAGATGCATGTCGATCTGTGGGAGGAGGTCACCATAGGAGATCTTCAGATGTTGCTGTGATTCCCAACCCCCAAAGGGTTTGGGTTCTTGTTCGTGATGGACTTCCAGCGGTGCATGTTGATCAAGGCGTGTTCCATGGCCACGAGGTTACTCCAGATGACACAGCTCCTGTGGGGAGCCGCTCAGCGCCTGTTACACTGGATCCTCCGGAGCAGAAAGCAGTTGTCGCCGCAGTCATGGTGGAGCTCCTGCCTTCGTAGACTGCCCCACGTAATCCCGGAATCAAGGGCCAAAATCCAGGCGATGATGGGCTCCTGCAACCGCTTTCAATGGACCATGCAATAGGTGGTCCTCACACGCTAGCTAGTGCGATCCCACGCGGGATCTTCGCGACAGAGGAGGAAGGCCATTTTGCTGGTGGAGCTTGCTCGATGGTGCCTTCCGTGCCATCAAATTCTTTCCCAGTTTTCCCAGAAGAGGATCCAATAGGTAACGGAGGATATTTGCCTCCAACGACGGTAAGTATTTTCAGTTCCCGTGGTGCTAATCGTTCGCCCGTAATTGCTGAGGTTGATGGGCCTCCTTTGCCTGGAACTACTGAGGACAATGGGCCAACTATGGGCCCAACCACGGTGGATTCAACTACTCACGAGGTAGGTTACATGCATGTTGGAAAAGATGCGCTAGTAGAGGAAAATATTTTGAGGATAGGTGTCGTTGCGGATCTTTCTAATGCACAGGGGACTTCTCCCATGACATTTGCACAAGTGGTGCGTCAGCCCCCAGCCACTCTAATGAAGTCTACTATGGGAGGGAACTCAAACCCTCCTTCTAGTGGGTCGTCTTCTGGACGTCGTGTTTCACGCCCAACTCGTAAAGGGGGCGTTAGGATTTGCTTACCGATCACCCGAGAACGTTCTCCTAGTCATGTTCGTCCGATAAATGCTTTAAATGGACCAGTTCAACCACCAACATTAGATTTGTAGAGGAATTTTTCGTCCGTTGCTAACCTAGCCAAAGCTGAGAATATTTTCATGCCTGATTTTTCCTTTGATCAAGCGATGTCAGAAATGGAATCGGATGAAGAAGAAATGGAGTGTTGTTTATGACGACCGGGTTTATGTCCTCAGGCTGTTCTTCGGCGAGCTCATTCATGAGATAGATCATCTATGGAGTTTTAATTTTGTTTTCTATTTTGACATGTATTTGGGTATGCCCCTGGGTGTCAGAATCTTTGCTTATTAAGAAAATTTATCGGCCGCCTTTGGCCTTTTATTAAAAAAAAAACCTTCTGTTCTTCTTTCACAGACGCTGCCGAGCTTGCTACTGGTCGGGACCAGGAGGATATGACCCTGTTTGCCGAACAGAACACCGCCATGGCCTACTTTACATATCTGGGCGAGGACGCATGAACGAGGACAGCCAGAGGTGATCGGCCTATTGCCAGCGGAAGACCCTTTGAGTAGAGGCCTTTGCGCATCAGCCTTCGAAAGGAGGCCACTCCGCGGAGGGAGGCGACCACCCCGAGGTAGGAGGTAATGGCTCCAGAACGGGAGTTCAAAGAGGAGCTTGAGGCCGCCCCCCAACTTCAGCTCCGGAAGAAGAGGAAGTTGGTGAAGCCGACCAAGTCGGAGAGGCCGAGGACCTCAGCCGTGATGGAGCCCCAGACAGTCGAGGGGATGCTATCGGAACTAGGACTCGGCACCGATGACGTGGTCGTCGTTGGCGACCATTCGAACGGGGATTCTTTTGAGGAGCTTATCGGGGTGTTGGAGCCCTTGGCTCCTGCCAGCGGTCGCGATGGAGTGGCCGCGGAGAGAGAGCCGACGGTGGCAGCAGAAGTGTCGAGCATGGCGGTAGTGACAACAGAGCCCGCAGCCGCGCAGTCGCCCGACTCCTCGCCGATCTACGAGACGGCAGCAATGGGACCCTCCATGGGGCATGCTCTCGTCAATGCGGCCGGGCAGTCAGCTGGCCACGACGAGGCTGCAATTCTCCAAGGGACGCCAGCAGGAGGGGCCGAAGACCTCGAGGCCACGGCGGTGAGCAAGGTCGCTAATCGGGTGGCTGAGGAGCCTGTCATTGCCTCCGAACAGGCCGAGGCGAGAGCAGGGTCCGAGGAGGATCGCGCACCCCTGTCGAGGGGGCTTATGGCGAGGACCCCCACTCGACGCACAGAGGTTGGTTTGGAGGCAGCCTTGGGATGCCTTCGAACGGACCCTTCTGCACGAGCTTTGCCCCCCTGCCCTACTACCGAGCAGTTGGAGGGGCTCAAAAGGTATCTGGGGGAGAGCTCTAGAGAAGCGGGGGCCGACGAGGAAGGGAGTGTAATGCCTTCCTTGAGAGGGAGCACCAGCGACGACGACGTCTCAAAGAAGCTTGCCCGCAACATAACGCAGTCCGTCGAAGTGCTTTGCAAGCTAGCGGTACGAGCACAGATGCAGCAGGTCTTCTAGGACGACGAGGTCACAACGATGGCAGAGTGGGAGGAGTAGGGGCAACGTCGCGAGGCCGAGTAGCAAAAGAAGATTGACAACCTCCGAGCTACTTTAAAGGCCTCAGAGTTGAAGCTCGTTGTTGCCGAAGCCGAGAAGAATGCCATCATCACAGTTCTTCATGAGGCCAAAGCTCGAGGTGTGGCAACATACAAGTCCGGTCCAAAATTCCAAAAGGATCTGGAACACTATAGGACTGCTTGCTACGAGATCGGCCTCGAGGCCGGTGATCGGCGAGGGCGTCTTCACGCGTCGGTGGAATACGCTCAGGAAACTTTTGACGCTACCCTTCAGGAGTGTGGTCGGCAAACACGGGATCCGCGTTTTGACGGGATCCGCTTTGCTAGCTTTCGTACTAGGCAGATACCTTCCAACGCCGAGGATGCCGGCCCCTCTGACCAAGCCCTCTGAACCTTGTATATATTATTATTATTATTATTATTATTATTATTATTATTATTTCACATGTAATTGGCCTTAGTAGGATGTGTACATTCTCTTATGCATGAAATGAAAAGCTATCCTTTTTCTTGTCGTGTTCTGTTTGAATCAGAATTCGTCGGCGTCTAGGGGCTCATAGGTACCGTGCAGGCTTTTCGAGCTGAAGAGCTCTTGGCCAGGGGTTGTACCGCATGCCCCCGTGTTTTAGAATTTTTAGGTATCGCACAAGCCTTCTGAGCTGAGGAGCTCTGGCCAGGGGATGTACCGAACACCCTTTCCACAAACCAATAAAACAGGAAAAAGAGAAGTAGGATGCCGAGCAGAAAGGCCTTTATAAATAATAAGTCTTTAAGTTTGATATATGCCAAGTTCTTGGTATGGTTTCGCTGCTAAGGGTAGATAGCTTATAGGAACCTTTTCCGAGAACCTGGATGACCTTATAAGGTCCTTCCCATTTCGACGCGAGTTTACCTGTTGCTCTTCGAGGGTCAGAGGCAGAGCAACGATGCAGGACTAGACCACCTTCGAAGAAGTGCTGCTCACGAACTCTGGAGTTGTAATACTGTGCGAGCCATTGCTGATAGGAGACCAGCCTTATGCTAGCATCTCTTTGGCGTTCGCCGAGCATGTCTAGGTTCTCCCTTAGCGCGCGATTGTTAGCTACTTTGTCGAAATGACTTGTTCGAAGCGTTGGGAGAGCAACTTCCAAAGGCACAACGGCTTGCCATAGGCTAAGTGGAAGAGAGTCTCTCTGGTGGCCACCCAAGTAGTTGTTCGGTGGCACCAGAGCACGTTGGGGAGCTTCTCGATCCACGATCCTCCTGTAGCGTCCACTCTCGTGTGTATCCTGTGCAGCATTGTTCGGTTAGCATTTTCGACCAAACCGTTAGCCTGGGGATGTGCAACTGAGATGAAGTGGTTGTACGTAGATGTCGAGCTCCTAGCACTTCTGTTTGAAAAATGTGTTGTTGAACTGCTTCCCGTTGTCGGTGGTGAACACCTTTGGGATGCCAAATCAGCACAGGATGCTCTTCCACACGAACTTCCATGCTGTCTAGTCGGTGATGGAGGCAACTGGCTCGGCCTCAATCCACTTGGTGAAGTAGTCGATGGCGACCAGAAGGAACTTCTTCCAGCCTTGAGCTTTTGGGAACGGTCCCATGATATCAATGCCCCACCGAGCAAAAGGGCGTGGCTCGAAGAGGGGGTGCAACTGTTCGGCAGGCTAGCGAATAAGTTGCCTGAACTTCTAGCACTCTGAACACTTTTTTGCATAGGACATACAGTCCTTTTGTAGAGTAGGCCACTAGAATCCTGCTCAGAGGATGCTGCGTGCCAGAGTTCTTCTGCCCAAGTGACTACCACACAGACCCTCGTGCACCACCTCGATGGCCGGCACTGCCTCGGAAGGGCTAAGGCACCGCAAGAGGGGCCTTGAAAGGGAACATCGGTACAGTTGGCCTTCTATGATGGTGAACTTATGGCTGCATAGTTTGATCTTGTGAGCTTCAGCTTGGTTGGGAGGGAGCTCTCCTCGGAATAAAACGGCCAGAACAGGATCCATCCAGCTCAGAGCCAGTTGATCGGTTTATGTGGCTGCTACATCCACCTCGGTGCTCGGTGAGGCAATCTCTTCTATGAACACGGAGTGAGAAGGGGTGATGTCGCCTGAAGACGCCAGTCTGGCGAGTGCATCTGCCTGCGCGTTCTGCTCTCATGGAACATGCACGACCTTGAAGTAGAGGAGGCCTTCTGCCTGGCGCTTGACTTGTGGGAGGTACTGCACCATGCAGGGCTCCCTTGCCTCGAACTGTCCGTTAACCTGGTTGGCGACCAGTTGGGAGTCACTGAAGGCCCGTAGTCGGAGCACTCTGAGGTGCCTTGCCATTCTGATGCCGGACAGAAGTGCTTTGTACTGGGCTGCATTGTTGGAGGCGGCGAAGCGGAACCTGAGGGTGTACTGGAATTCCAAACCTTCTGGGGAGATAAAGACCAGCCCTGCACCACTTTTTGTGACACAAGAGGACCCATCGACGTAAAGCTCCCATAAGGGCTCGTCTGCCAATAGGGAGTTCATCTCGGTTGGAAGGGTGCATTCTGCCACGAAGTCTGCTAGTGCCTATGCCTTGATAGCCATTCTTGGTCAGTAGTTGATGTCGAACTCTCCGAGCTCGATGGCCCATTTGATGAGCCTTCCAGAGGCTTCTAGGCACTGTAGAATGAGCTTCAATTGCTGTTCGGTTAATACCGTGATTGGATGGGCCTGAAAATATGGCCTGAGTTTCCGTGTAGTCGTGATGAGCGCCAAAGCAAGCTTCTCAGCTCGGGGATATCTTCTCTCAACCTCTTGAAGTACCCTGCTTACATAATAGACAGGGTGTTGCACTGTTGCTTCTTCTCGGATCAACACCGTGCTCATGGAGTGTTCGGTGATGGAGAGGTACACGAACAGCTGCTCTCCGAGCACTGGCTTTGAAAGAATTGGCGGGGCAGCAAGATACGCCTTCAACTCGGTGAAGGCCGCTTCACATTCCTCAGTCCACCGTACTTGCCCCCCTTGCGATGAGGTGCCTTTGGGGACTCGCAGCAATTTGAAGAAGTTAAAACTCCTCTCAGCTTCTCGGAACATGAATCGGTTGAGGGCCACGAGACGTCCGGTGAGCCGTTGGACGTCCCGTACAGTCTTCAGACTGCTCATCTCTGGTATGGCTCAAAATTTCTCAGGGTTGGCCTCTATTCCTTGATTGGAGACAAGGAAGCTGAGGAACTTCCCCGAGCGCACTCTGAATGCACATTTGGTCAGGTTGAGCTTCATGTTGTACCTTCGCAGAGTGGCGAAGGTTTCTTCCAGGTCGAAGATGTGGTTAACGCTTGGGAGCTTTTTGACCTGCATATCATCGACGTAGACTTCCATATTGCGTCTGATCTACTCCTCGAACATCTTGTTGACCAGTCACTGGTAGGTTGCGCCTACGTTCTTCAAACCGAATGGCATTCTCGTGAAACAGTAGAGGCCGAGGTCGGTTACGAACTTTGTGGCATCTTGATCCGGGGGATGCATACTGACCTGATGATAACCAGAGTAAGCATCCAAGAAGTTGAGGAGCCCGTGCCCGGAGGTCGTGTCCACTAGTTGATCTATGTGCGGTAGAGGGAAGTTGTCCTTGGGCGTCACCTTGTTGAGGTCCTTGTAGTCTACGCACACACGCCATTTGTCATTGGCTTTGCGGACGAGGACCACGTTGGAGATCCACCTGGGGTATTGGACTTCTCGAAGCAGCCCAACTGATCGGCTTTTGACAACGTGATCCTGGATCATGGTCTGCCATTCTTTGTTGATAGGTCACCACCTCTGCTGGACCGGAGGCACCCCTGGATCCAGATTAAGGTGATGAGTCATCACCTTTGGTGGGATGCCGGGCAGCTCGTCATCCGACCACGCGAACACGTCCAAATTGGTGAGCAAAAAAGCCTTGTAGCATTGCTGTTCGGCTTCTGACAAAAGTGCACCAATGTAAAGGACGTGGTCGGGGCCATCGTCCACCCGCATAGGCAGCAGGTCTTCGGTAGGCGTCCCTCAGCTGGTCGAGGGCTCGTTGGTTGGTTCAGGCAGGACCACTGGTTCTGCAACGAGTTGTTTGTCTCACAGGGAGAGAACATAGCACCGCCTAGACTCGCATTGGCTGCCAAGCACTTCTCCGACGCCGTGCAGAGTGGGGAACTTTATCTTCTGGTGTAGGAAAGAGGGCACAGCTTTGATGCGACCAATCAGGCCTCTGCTGAGAATGGCGTTGTACCCTAGCATGCTTCGGATCACCAAGAAGTCCACCATCTTTGTTACGCTCTTCGATGCTGTTCCTAAGGTGATAGGTAAGCATATCCGTCCCATGGGATGCACCGAGACCCCAGAGAAGCCGAACAGAGATGATTCTACTGGGGAGAGGTGGTCGGCTTTTAAGCCCATTGATAGGAAACTGTCATAAGCTAACACGTCGTGGCACTTCCATTATCCACGAGTATGCGACGCACAGTACAATGATTGATGGTGGCCGAGATGACCAATGCATCGGTGTGTGGAGTAACTCCTACAAGGTCATTGTCCGAGAAGGTTATGGCCTCCTCGGATTGTGCGCGTGCTGGACTGGGGGGATAAGGGCTTGGTCGAGGCGTCAGGGGCCGTTCGACCTGGTGCACCCACCGAGCGTAGCTGTGCCTGCTCTGATTGCTTTCCCCACTCATGTCGAGGCCTCCCACAATCACATTGATCTCCTGCCCATTTGGTTCGTTATTGATGGGCTGCTCGGGGGTTCATTCTCAGCGTCTCGGGCGGTCTTCATTTCGGCGCACATACCGTCTGAGGTAGCAGTGCTTGATCAAGGATTCGATCTCATCCTTGAGTTGGTGGCACTCAGAGGTGTCGTGGTCGTGGTCGCGATGAAAGTGACAGTACTTGTCCTGATTGTGTGTGCGGGGGTCAGAGCGCATCCTCGGTGGCCATCGAACATACTGCTCATCCCGGATCTCGGCCAGGATCTGTTCGGGGGCCACCGTGAGGGGGTGTAGTTGGTGAAGGGGCATGGTCGGTGCAGAGAATCCCCATTGCGCCGGCCCTTCGTTTGTTCTCGGTCGGAACCATTATCGGAAGGCCTATTCTTCTCCGCTGGCTCACCCTGTTCGGCTCTGCCGGCTGCCAGACTCTCCTCGCACGCAGCATGGCGCTGGGCGGTGAAGAGGAGCTCGGAAAGGGTGGTCGGCTGTTGCACCCCCAGCGTTCTTTGGAGGAAGCCATCGCGCGTGCCCTAGATGAGAGCGTTGGTAGCGAGAGGAACATCCAGACATGAGATGCGCAGCGCCTCGGTCGGGAATTGTTTGACGTACTCCCATAGAACCTCACTCCTCTTCTGCCAAATGGATAGAAAGGAGGCCGCTGTGTGAGGCTGAGACCTTTCGCCCAGGAAGTTGTCCCGAAAGGACTTCTTCAACTGGTGGAAGGAGGAGATGGATCCCGTGGGGAGGGTTTCAAACCATGCTCGCGCGGTCTCTTTCAATGTGGCCAGGAAGGCCCGACACTTGACCGCGTCTGATGCTCCATGGAACACCATTTGCGACTCAAACCCATAGATTGGTCCGCCGGGTCGAAGGTGCCATCGTAGGGTGCGATGGAAGGCACGGGGAGCTTCGGCGAGACCCGGGCTTCCAGAATCTCCATCGCAAATGGGCCGAATGGGCCTCCACTGAGAGAGAGGAAGGGAAGGAGTTATCGTCGGTGTGGATGAAGGCCTGCAAAAACCAGAGGGATCAGGAGGGGGGCGATTGAAGAACAGGGGGGAACCTTCCGATGCCTAAGTCAGGTTGAACTATAAAGGAGGCAGTAATGGAAGGTTCCTTGGTGTGTGGATTCGCGTGTAGCTGGTGTGTGGGAGAGAAGTCTCATCGTCCCTTTGCATGAAGGTTACCTGTTCTTTATATAGGTGAGGGACACGAAGGGTCTGGACACAGTATTCTCCAATGATGACCGAAGAGGTGCGTCAGTTGAAGTCCCTAGACGGGGAGTTGTCTGTTTGAGGAGCCTGTTGGGATTCTACGTCGTTAATGCCCCAGATCATGGGTTGCGTGCCACGCCGTTATATTAATTACCGTTAGTAGGCGAAGGGCTGCCTAAAGCCACATGCCATGGGATGCCACGTAGGGGTCAACAGGTCTGCTCGGCAATCAGCGAGGCTGCTCGGTGCTCGGCACAGCTGCACGGTGCTGGGTGCCTTTATACGATAAGCTATAGAGGGTTCACGAAGAGGAGACTCGTGGTCTGCCCGATAGACCGTGTCTCGCTCGAACAGGCTGTGCGGTTTCCGAAGACTACCTTTAGGACCCTTGGGTGTTGTTTTGGCTGAAGCGTGTTCGGGAGCCAGTGGCTAAACCCGAGGACACTTGGTTTAATGGCCAACGCCTATTGTTCTTGTTGGATCATGATGGGCCTATGGGCCTAGGAGGCTAGAAATGGCCTTCACAATTATAAAAGAAAACCTAAAAGGGTATTTGCCAACATCATGCTGATGATAAATGAATACAAAAGAGAATATGATCATTTCATATGTACTTCTCATATTTCTTTTGTCTAACAGCCCATAAGTGAAGAGAATGATATATTATATTTCCTAGATCATCTGTATGTGATAAACGGGTTAAGGTGATATAGGAACACAACCATGTGCTAGGTGATTAATGTTAAAGAAGTTGAGTCCAAAGCCATAAAAAATCATGGATTTGCAGTGGATGGTTGTTCTACACTATAAGCATATTTCTGTCTGTAATTATCTCTCACTAGGATTTTGTATTTACTGGTCATGATGTATCATTTTACATTGGAAAAATTACATACATACACCCCTAAAATCTTCATATTTTTCCTACACCCCTTGAATAAAAAAAATCATCAGTTATATCCCTATATGGTTAACAATTTGTCAAAATATTAGGAATACTCTGTAACATGTGAATATAACCATTAAATATGTGATGAAAGCACTAAAATATCCCTCAGTTAATCTAAAATGCATATAGAATATCTATTTATCTGTACCTTTCTGTCTCATTTTCTTTATTCTACTTTTTTCCTATACTTTAGCGTTCAACTTCACCATGAAGAGTGTGCTTATCTAATTATTTCAAGTGCAGCCATAACTTGCAATATGATTCTTAACCTCTAAAGCACAAACACATGAGTACCATAGATATATTTATCAACTAGTTAGAATATCATGCAAATACAAGGGAAGAACTTGTAAAAAAAAGGTATTTATAATAAAGGTACAAACTTGGGGTTTACTTAATTGTGAGTTTAATAAAATTAACCCACATATATATGACGGTTATTAGAAACAAATGCCGATAAAATAGGCCTTGCAATATGTAAGTATGGAAGGTATATAACTCACACTCACATTATCAAAGGAAAAAGTGGAGAGGTTGGGGAGATATGCTTAATTATTTGGGAAAATTTGTTTTACTCTAAACATCTAAAATGGGAAAGATGCATGAGATAAATTAAAAGAGAATTTTTCTTTTTCGATTCTCTTTTAATATCCATAAATGATTGCAAATATTGAGTGCAAATGAAAGTTATTGATTCTACAAAAATAAGACTTTATTAAAATTAAAAGGATGGTTGCATATATCCCCTTATATCCACTACGTAAAAGACACATAAATGACAATGCCTTTCTACCTGTGAAACGGATAGAAAGTTGCTTAGCCATTGCACCTCATCGTTCGGACAGTCAGATCCCACATGCCAATAAGATAGAGGATCTGGCGGCCAATTAATGAGATGCGGCATTGGACAAAACTTTCTACCTGTTTCACAGACATAAAATCATGCCCCACATAAATAAACCATCACCTTCCAAACATCTTGGCATATCATAAATCATTAAAAAAAGAGAGATACTAAGTGCCCAAGGCATCGGGGTATCAAATATCCGGACACCAAACAAAAAGCGGGTGGGGCCCTCGCCACTTGGATGCACCCCACCATAGGTGTTTGTATCTAGCTAGTACCTAGGTATTTAGGGAAATACTTAATGTCTGGGCCCGAACGCCCGGTTGGAGGCACACCCATTGGGCGGCACCCCCAAATCTAGGCCTCGCGCCCAGAGCGCTGTCTAATGGGGCAGCGCCAACACGGACATTCGGACAAATGATTTGTCCGGGCGTCCGTGCACTAAGTGCTTCTCAGGTATTTAATATCCAGGTGCCCACACATTTGGCTCTAAAAGGAATTACACTTCAAAGAGACTAACATTACTTTCAAAGCATACCTTAGACATAAACATCAATGAATTAGAGGGGGAAAGGAATCTAAGACGGATCCGAGAAGGATACATTCGATTGGTGACATCATGAATCGGATATAAAATGAGTATTTTGTTAATAAAGATATAATAATCAGTACTCGGCAAATACTCAACTAATTGTATAGAGATCAATAAAAAGAGAAAAATATTTTTGGATCCACTTCAACAGTGATATACACCCATTCTTTGGTTGGTTTCTTGCATCATTGTTCATATATATATATATGCATTCACTTGTCAAAAGTTATCTATACATCCAATAGAGAGAAATGTCAGTTTCTCGTCTAACTACATACAGGCTGCATGCTTATATATGTCCAAAGAAACATGCATTCTCAATCTATGATTCGTCAAATAGGCTTAGCCCTTCCATGTATATACTAGTGCCCGCGGTCTGAAAACCCATTCCACCACTTATATATGTCTGTCTATCCAGTGATTAATTTATGAGAAGCAAAACAAGCAATACTCATCTAAGATCGATCGTCGACGAGGAACAGAGAGGTGGACATCACCAATATATGCATACCTATTGAAATCCATGCAACAAAAGGGGGTACAACAACAATCTCACCAAGGCAAGAAATATAACTTCAAATCGAGGAACTGAAAACGATATATATATGCGTGCTCTTCATGGTATCGCCGCTAAAGGGCGTTCGGCCTTCTATATATGTTTTAATGGACTATTAGAGTGATATAGAGCACAAGGAACGAAAAAAGCGAGAAACCCTAAGTGAAAAGGAATGGAATAGGAGAGAGGTTTTAACCTTGATATCAGGCCTCAGTTGGTTATGCCATCGTTCTCTGCATTGCTTTCCTGTTCTATGGTTAAACATCTTTGCTATAGTAGACCATTTCTTTTCCCCATGCATGTTTACCAGCCTCGTCAACAGACTTCACAAAGAAATAGATCGATCGATAAACAAGAAGGCAAGTCATTAGATCTTCATTGACATACACAACTGCTATCTAAGAGAAAAACAAAGCTCATTAAACATCTCAAGAGTCATTTTAATTACCTGTCTTCAGCCAGTGTCCAGAACTGTCCTTTGATCACTTTCTTCTTCTTCTTCTTCTTCCTACCTTTTCGACTAACCCTAGGAGCAGGCGGGGGCAGCTGGATCTTTTTCTGAGTCTTCTCAACATTTCCATGCTTTCTTAGAAAGGATGACCTAAAGCTTTGAACTGGGTTAGCAGCAAGAGCCATGGGTGGTGGTGATGCAGGCTCCACCTTGTAAGCATGGGCGCTGTTCTCCATCTGATTTGCATTATCATCACCAAGAACAAACCTCGATAAGGGGGCGCCATCGCTTGTGACGTTCAAATCTCTAAGACAGGATATACAAAAGAAAAATAGCTAGATGGGGGGGTTGATACCTTGGATTCCCTTCAAGAACAGCTATATCTAAATACGAGAGTGCCCAGCTCTCTCTCTCGCTACCTCTGGAATCATCAAGATACAAGTGAGAGAGGGGAGGAGGGAGGGGCTGAAACTAGAGAAACATTTACTTACATGAAGAAGGTGCAGGCACAAGTGGTGGTAAGGCAGTAGAGTGAAGAACAAAGCGGCTACCTTGTTTCCTATTATAAAGTACTTAGTTAAGGGTGGAGGGGTAACGAGAGGGAATCTCAGCATTGGCCAGTTAGCAACGCCTCTCCATCTAATCATAACGCACCCCAGTCTTTGGGTTCAACCCTTTAATGAAAGAGAGATAAATAAGTGATTTTGGGGCATCTTTTCCCAATGTTCACTTGCAGTTCCACCAACAAATAAGTTTGGAATATTACTTGTGTGAAAACGAAAGAAATTAAGGAAAATTAAGAAGGGGACAAGGAGATTATATATATATATATATACACACACACACACATTGTAGATAGAGACTAATTACCAGCCACTAATCCAACCACAGATGAATACAACGCATCTGATTAATTCCCAAACTATTTCTTGTGGTAACTAATTAGGTGAAGAACATCAACACAACATTATGTAATGGATATCATAAATATAAATATTATATCATATATAGTCTAATATATAGGAGAAGAAAAGAAAGGAAAAGAAGGGAAAAGGTTTAATATCCCCATCTTACATCTGCCCAAGTAACTTCCTGCCAAGGATGAACACTTTGCCGGCGAGTGATAGTGGACAGCAAGAACGACCTCACGATCTCATCGTCTGGACAGCTCCCTCATGTCCATCTTGCCCTTGGAGATATGCATGCATCCACTGTAATATTCACCAAATTAAAGCATTGTGGCATTCATTTGTGACTGCAGTAAAGATAAAACCGTCGAGGCCAAGGTGGTCAACAGGACAAGAGCTGGGTCGAACACTTGTCATGGTTTTCCTGAATAAAACGCTAAGCTAGAAAGCAAACTCCACTCAAGTGTTAATCCCCATCCCTCCTGTTCAAAATAAAGGTGTAACGGGCATTGAATGCCAAAACATCCCCAAGCCCTGGCTGCGCCCTCTCTCGCGCGCTCTCTCTTTAATTCTCTCTCTCGCTCTCTCTCTCTCCAAATCCCTCAGACATTAATTAGAGTTTGTTTTGCGTTATTTCTGAAGGCAATTTTGGTTGAACAGCATGATAGAACAGGCGTTAGGATGCATATCTTCTCTTTAGTTTTTCGTTGTAATGGCTAAAAGAGATGAAAACTTATACTTAAGAGTTCTTTTCCATCAGTTATACTTCTGTTCCAGGAGAGGGATTCACTGGTGGGATGATGTATCCAGCCAAAAAGGAGTCGAATCTCTGACAATTAATGTGTGAATTTGCATTTTATGATGTTCGGCCCTGTCGAGGAGAAGAGAAGTGCTCTCAGCTTCTCTCACTATGTGTTCTGTTAGAACTTGCCCTCCTTTCAGCATTCCGCAGGTGTGGTCTCATTAATTTCCCTCCTAATTTGCAATGAGCTTCTTAATTAAATGGAGAGAAAAATTTACTACACTCGTTGCAAGTGCAATTAATCTTATGTGGTGTCTACATGGCAGCATGCAGGGTACCATATTAGACGCCAAGTAGATTAGTGGATAGTAGGCGATAACTGGCGGCGGCGATTGACAACGACGAGTATTGATTATGGCAACCAGCGATAGTTTAATTAAAGTTATTATTTTAGAGTCCAAATTTATATTTTGGAACTCAAGTTTATATTTTGGAACCCGAATTGTTATATTAACAATCGGCCAATCAATATTTTTAAACGTACTAAGGGTAATATTTTGGAGTTCAAGTTTATATTTTGATGCCCTTATATGTTAGAGTACTCCAAGTTTATATTTTAGAGTTCAAGTTACTATAAAAAAATTTAGTCGATATTTTTAAACAGTAAAGATAATATTTTGAGCCCAAATTTGTAGTTTGGAGCCTAATTTTATACTTTGGAATCCAAGTTGATAATTTGAAATCCAATCTCCACCACCACTACCACTTGCCATCAATCACCAACCATCGCTGTCCACTGCTCCTCCTTATCTGTCAACCTATATGACTTCCAATTTGACGTCATGCGAATTATCATGTTACTGCTCAAATACAACAAGTCATGTACTTAGACAAGTATATATTAAGTTTTTCTCTTAAATAAATTTAATATGCTCTAACTTTGATGATGATACAAAATATGACAATATATGTGTATCTCTTTGTCACGGCCGCCATCTTTCTTGATGTGAGAATGCAAATTCCCATTTTGGCACGTACGCTTGTTCTATTCGGGGTTCAGATTTGCAACTGAAGTCACTCGTCAACCGGTTCAAAGCACATTTGATTCGGTAGAAAGGGAAATTAATGGAACCTTCGATATATCTTTGTAGCACAGTAATTGCCTGGTCAACACGATTATCTCGCCACAAGAATTCTGACGTTCTACCACTACTATCCGATAGACCTCATTGTGGAATGGCATGGAGGGTTATAAAATCTCTTGAAATTAATGGAAATTCTTATCACTAATATCATATAAATGGAAAGAACAAACCCATGCATATAAAACAACCAGTATCTCAACTATTCAAGTGTCAACAAGGCAGTATCTCCAACATTAATTACAGTCTTATCAGATACAACTGAACTGTACACCACACACTACTTTGCATATATAGAAGTAGCTATTGAGATCCACTTTTGTATCTCTTAGCTTGGGGGCGATAATAAAAAATGTAGGCCATCCTTGGCTTGGCACCAGAAAAAAGGGATAAAAAAATCTGTTTAGTCCCAAGAAAAATTCAACCTTGGCATCCTCATGTTATACATTGATCAGAGGCTCTTTAGAAGAAGGAAACAAGAAAGAAGGAAAACAAGAGACATTACAAGAAAAATGATATTTGTCAACAACTATAAATCAGCGGCCAGCACTAACCGTTTACATATATGTTGTTTGTCAACGGCTAAATGAAGCGGTTGACATATCTTAACATTTGACAACGGCTCCTCATAGCCGTTGACATATGACTGGTATATTTGTCAACGGCTATATAAAGTCGATGACAAATGTCAACCATTTGTCAATGGTTTCATGAAGTCGTTGACAATTACTTAACATTTATCAGCAGCTACCTAAAGTAGTTGGTAAATGCCAAATATGTGTCAACGGTTACACGTAGCTGTTGACAAACGAGACATATGTCAATGGCTACATTGAGCCGTTGATAATAAAAAAATAAATTATTTGATGATGACAAACGAGACATATGTCAGCGATTACAGTGTATCCGTTGACAAATAAATTATTTGTCAACAACTAAAGCAAGCCGTTGACAAATACTTAATGAAATAGTGAAAAAATTGGCGGGCAATTTCCCGCCAACCACTTAACAATTGTCAACGGCTGAAAAGTAGCCATTGACACTACAAAAAAATGACCTATAACTTTGTGTAATAACTGTAGGTATATACCCAAAATTCAAAGGTAAAAACCTTTACCTACAGAAAGTGATATAGTTTGAATGCGACACGCATGCGCGTGTGACTAAAGACTATGCCCACAAAAAAATAATCGTAGTTACTTATCGGATTATTCATATGAATATTAACCGTAGGTAAAGATTCATAAAAAGTATAGGTAAAAATTCCTAAAAAGCATAGGTATTGCCATCTATACTGATGGTTTTGTAACCGTAGTAATACCTTTTTGAGATGATGATAAATAAATGTAAGTGTAGAGGTCATCTATACTGATGGATGATTAAGTGTAGTAATACCATTTTTGAGACGATGATAAATAAATGTAGGAATAAATATTGCAATGTATATACTTATGGTTTTATAGTATTGTACGTAATGATGGTTAGTCATGAATATTAAAAATTGTAGGTGTAGATTTTTATTTTTTATTTTTGCAAATATAAACTAAATACCTATCCATATCTGATGTAAACATGTAGAATTTATTCTACAAGCATACATGCTATACACATGCACACATAATATTATATGTAATACAGATACATCCACATAACTAAAATAAAATTCAAATCCATATCCACTCATCTACATCAGATAAGCAAAACAACATTCACATCCATAATATTCACATTCACATTCACATGTCCATTCAAATATCTACATAAATATCCACTCTTATATTCATGAAGAGATTGAACTTAATCAAAGACATGGAGAAAGAATAGAGTACATGACTAAAATAATTGTAATTATGATCTACTAGAGGGAGAAGGCGATCCCAGACTGCCACAACCACGGGCCATCCTCTGCCGATGCACCAAAACTGGAGGGAGAAGGCAAACCCTGATGCCACAAGCCCCTGTAATCCACACCATCCACATTAATAAGGCAGATGTACTATCTGAGTAATATATGTTCTTATTGCTTCTGGTCTGTCCATTCACTCCAAAACCTAGCTCATGTAAATGTTAAATGGGAGGTCATTTGAGGGGAATTACAGTGTAGAGGATGGTGAAGAGCTCCCCTCCGAAGTGGACCTTCCACCACTCAGCCTCTGTCAACGTGAAGGCTGCAATGGCCATGAATTGGGGCAGCCCAAACAGACATGTGAAAGTAGTCGCAGAGAGCCTGGCTAGGTATCTCTTCAACACTGGAACCTGCAAATTAAGAGAAAAAGATGAGAATATAATGGCTTCATATGCAACACCTCATTGGTCAACCTGCAATTTTACACACAAAAAATAAGTCATCATCCTCTTTTCAAAATATAATGTAAATAGTGGTTGCACATCACATTCAAACTTCAGCAAATGTAAGCAGGTTGTACAAAGCCTTGAGGGTCAAGGTTCAAAATACCGACCACCTCTCCAAGAACAAAAGCCAAAATAATAGGAATAAATGAAAAATATCAAATGTCAAATGTGCAAGGAAAATCATAATATATTGGAGAACATATTTCCAAGGGAAAAAAAAGATAATACAAAACTCCTCACTATGAAGCACCTGCAGGATGAGGAATGAAGGAGTTAGCTTCTATAATTTTTGTTGCTTCTATGTTCATGCTTCCCTACAATAAACTCACATTGTTTTTTTTCCTTCACTTCAATATGTAGGAAAGAGTAACCTGCAGAATTTCTAAAATACCGGATGTTATCAGAAAGAAGCTTCACAGTTACCTGCAATCTGACGATATTCCTGGACTTTTTAGCTATGCCTTGATGATTGCTTGCTTTATCCACTAGTAGACATATGTTGAGAGCTTGTACCCTCGTTGTTGTCAAATGTTTCTACCCTCGAAGAAGCACAATGCACCCTTCCTAATGAAAAATGTTCAAGATAAATAAATGAAGGCTTGACTCTATTCAACAATATTACTCTGGCTTGAAGTGGAAGCACAAGATGAAAAGTGATGTATCCAAGTGTTCAAAAATATTCTCTAGCCTGGATCCTTATAAAAAAAAAATTTTTTTGAGAGATGGTCAAAAGACTGCATAACTATTGTTCAGGATTATCTAGTAATGATAGAACCAAGCAGTTCAATGGATAAATAAAATATATGACATTTAAGTTCCATTTGTAAAGTGTATCTTGTCTTTCTTCATGCAGACAACTACAAAGAAAATTGACATGTAAGGAACACCATTAGAATATCTTGTTCAAAATTTATCTAATAACCTGATGAATGTTATAGACTAAAATTCAAGAAGACTAGATCCTTGGCCAACTTTTTTTTTCTTTCCTAAAATATAATAGGAAGAAAAATACTTAAAGGAATTGAAATCTACAAATAGCAATTGCAAATTTCAAAACATTTGTATCGTAATCTTCCTTTGTCCTCCAAGGAAGGTCCACAGAATGATAGTTTAATAAAGCACCTAGATAGGATTGTTAGGCATATGAAGAACAGAAAGCAATCAGATCTTTTATTCATACACAGAGGCGTATAAAAATGATATGAAATTTTGGATTAAATCTAACAATCTTTTGTCTGTGACTATGTGCATCAACATATGACTCTTTTGCATAACGAAAAAAAACATATGACCCTTTTCTGCACAGAATCAATAGAACTAAGTATCAGAAATAAGCGTCAATGCACAGTCAATCTCATTCTTAAAGGATACAATGTACTATCTCCATACTAAGAAGCAGAAGGAACATAGGGAAAGAAATAAGCATTGAGAGAGGTTCTATATAAGAAATAAGCATTGAGAGAAGTGGGACTACAAAGGATTTAAGACTATTGTTACTCTCTCTGGGTCTCTCTCCCTGAGTTGTATGGCACATCCATTCCAAATTCTGGTTGAGACCTACTGATATGAGCTCATTCCATAGCTTGGCCTTCTAAAACTAATTAAAAGAAGTGGGGAAATGGGAAAAAGACGCTGCCCATATATGAATGAACAGAGACCGAATTAAGAGACACAGAGATTGACTTGAGCAAAGTAAGACTAATATCACTTTATTTAATGTCATAAACAAACACTTGGAAAAGCTAGATGTATACAACCTTTAGACCTAGTCAAAGAATTTATTTCAACTGGGTAGGAAATTTGAAAGTAGCTAGAAGTAGTGTTCAAGGCAAGGATCTGATTCTGTCCAAACAGTTCTTATCATTCTATTTAATGTGCTACTCTATTGGAATGGGACCAAGAGAGTCCGTCAATAACACATAAGTTAAAGCAACACTAGGATTAAAAGAAAAGATAGAAGACAATGAGATTAATGCCATAAAGATAGGATCAACTCGAGCTCTCTTCTAAAGAATAGATACTAAGTGCATTTGAGGCATGTTTCCTCTCATGCAAACATATGACATCATATTTTTTTAACATCTTATTTTTTAACAAAGGGTAATTTTCAGAAATTAGTTAGCCGACCTAGTTTAACTAATGAATATTTGGGTGAGCCTTAAAAAAGGAACTAATGAATTAATATGCTGAATGTGATTAAAAAATTTCTTATGTGGGCTGGCCAGGAAATTAATAAGCAAAAATCTTGTATCATTTTTGGCAGGAACACTCATATTGCATCCAAGACAGGCTGTGTGAAATTTCATGCAGAAATGTAATGCTCTTATGAACTTGTGGAAGGCTAATGGTCTCTCAACTGCAGGTAGGGGTTGATTCGACATCATTGATTTTATGCAGATTTTTATCAAAATAGACTGATAAAAAATTAGAGCAAAAAAATTAAATTGAATCACATATGTGAAGGACCAAAGCAGAGAAGAAGAGTTTCTTTTAAGCAATTACCTGAACATATGCAAACACATCATCCTTACATGTTTGGGCACCTTTCTCCAGTCTTGAAAATTGATTGGCATTTATGTGGATCTTTTTTTTTTTGAATATAGCCGAACCAAAAGGAGTAGGTAGGGGCGATCTCACAGTGTGAGAGGGCCACTACCTTCCTCAAGCAGCTAGAGGTGGTTTTTCATATATGATAAAAGAGAAAGTACATAGGCGGCCTAGGGCCTAATGGAAGGATGCCCCACCTTACCAAGATGGTAAGGCTCCTTAGCTACAATGGGCACGCCGGCCCAAGAATCCCAAGTGACCAGGTGGGGACAAGACAAGGCAAAACCGGCCAAACAGTCCGCAACTTTGTTGACTTCCCGGGGGCCATGTGTGATTTCTGCCTTCAACTTCTGGGTCTTGGCAGTGATATCTTGCATGATGCAAGCCAGATCCCACGGGCAAGGAATTTGACCAATCACTATCTGAAGGAGGTTATAAGAGTCTGTTTCAACCAACACCTCAGAAATCCTTTGCAGCAGCAAATGGTAATGTCGTCCTTAAGAGCCATGGCCTCAGCAGCAAGACTTGAGTTTAAATCGTGGTAGGCCTGTGCAAAACCACAGCATATGTGGATCTCTTGCAATAGTCCCCAAAAATGATCTAAGTGATTGCCCACCTAGCCCGACTGGCTGGCCAATGTCATTCCACGCCACACAAATACGACGACCTTCCTCCATTACATACACATGATGATAGGTGGTGTAACCACGCTTTCTAGAGGAAGTAGTTTTCACAGACTTTGTTCTTCCTCCATTCCCTCTTCTTTCATATCGTGCAAATCAACTTCTGAAGTAACATTATCTTTGTTCCCAGCTAGAAATAATCAAACTTGTCCACCTCTTCTCTATTGAACCATGCTCCTGTAAGCTTCAAAATGAGAATCGATATTAGAAAAACTATTATTAAATAAACATCTAATGGTGCACAAGTTTGAAAAGAACATACAAAATCTGGGTATCCTTTAAAACATTCACTTTTTGGTGCATCCCGCATGAACAAAAGGATAAAATATAGGATGAAGATGCCACATTCCTCACCATCCTTTTTGTAGCAACTCTAAATTTTTAATCCTAAATAAAATAAAATTTTAATTAAATAAATGTGATAAATAGAATTAAATTAGAACAAAGAGGGAATAAATTGAAATAAAGGGAATTTAATCTAACCCCATTAAGCTAAATTAAAAGATGGGTTATACTAAGGGTCCAAACATGATTTAGTGGGCCCACGGTGAAAAGCCCGTCTTGGGGTGGGAGATAATTAAGTTAAATTCGCAATAAAATAGTAATAATTAGTAAAGGGTTAAGATAATTAGTAATTAACCCATATATATCCTAAAAAGGAGTCCTAGACTTATCCAAACCCCTTACCCAAGAAATTAAACATCTCCCCAATTCTATTAGGTAGATAAAGGCAAGAAATAGGGTGATAAAGATGGAATTTCGGAATTTTATGGAAAGGAGGAGTTTTTAGGAAGGAGGACTCTTTAAACAACCCAATACACCCCCCAATTCGTCCCTACCATCACATAGTTCGTTGCTTGAGCTTTGGAGGATGGAAGAGGAGGCTGAGGACGAAGGAGCAAGGAGAGGGAGGCTTGGAGCAAGGGGATTTCTTCTCTTCTTCATCATAAACCCTAGGTTTCATTACAGTAAGAAAAGGTAGGCAATCTCTCAAGCACAAATCACCTAACTTTGGCCATAGGTATACATCTATCTTTGAAAGCCCCATGATTTCCCCAATTTTTGTTGTTCCATGTGAGAGAATTAAATGCTCAAACCTCTGTCATCATCATGTACCCAAACCTACATGTTAATTTACTTTCAATCTATAAATATACTTGATCTCATGCCTTGCAAATATTCTCATAAATACTGCATGATGTTAGGTTTCAAATGACTCTATTTCCCCCTATTTTCATCATGCATCCTTTGCTAATTAAATCAAAAACCATGACTATGCATGTTTTAGGTCACCGAAATATAACCTAATTGAAGCATGCCCAATACTTGTCTATTTTCTAAGTACTCATGCGTGTTGATAGATCTACATGTCTACTTTCATTTAAAACTAGTTTCATAATTTTTGGACCATCGTGTGATTTTATATCAATTTAGAACTGACTTGTATCATGCATGGGAGGGAAGGACCAAACCCAAAAAGGGTTGTTTCCCCTTTTCTGGGTCGGGCCGCCCTTCTGAAATCGTGACGGCCCGACCCGTCGCGATCTAAGAGGGGTCACGACCGGCCGATCCATCGCGTCATAAATGCGACGGCCCGCGCCGTCGCGGATTCCTCCCGGTTTGCGCCAGCCCGGCCAGTTCAGCTGAATGTGGCCGAACCGCCCGTCGCGACATGAAACCCCGTCGCGATTTCAAAAATGTCGCTAGAACTTTAAATTACTCATATACCCTGTTGTATATGCCATTTAACCCTTGTTTAAAATAAATCATGCACTGTATGATTAGTATTAATCTGAATATTAATAATTGATAATATTTACATAAATTCAATTAATAAAAGTCATATGCACGATTATTGTAAGGCCCTCGAATTTCCGTCGCATTATTTGTATTTGTGTGTGAGTATATTGTGCTTGTGTATGTATGTACATATTTACGTACATATTAATTAGTACAATTACTTGTGCATGTGTTTATACTATATGTAAATAATGCATGTATGGAATGGTGATAGTATGGACACACTACCTTATACATATTGCATGTATATATGCATGGTATGCATGGTTTTCTGCGTATTTTGGACTTCTGGCCGAAGGCCATCTTGGAGTCAACCCCTAGTCGTTGGTGTCAGCGTCCAGACATGGACGCCAACACTAATCCCAGCGTCCAGCGATATGGACGCCTATTTCTCTGGCCTGCATGCGCAGCAGAGCCAGAAACTCTGAAACAAGAAAGCTCAGCCATTGGGGAGCTGTCCCCAACGGCTCTGAGAGCTGTCATGTCACATTGTGAGTGGGAGAGAGAGGCCTCCCCTTATGTCTGAACCTGGATTTGCCTCTTCCCACTCCTCTCTTCACCTTTGCAAGAGGAGAAAAGAGAGAAAGAAAACCCTAGAAGAAAAAACCTGAGAAACCCACCCTTTTGCACCCAAAGATCAGGCTTCCTGGAGCTAGATCCGGCCATCTCCCACGACAAGAGGACAGCTGGAGCAAAGGAGGAGGCTTCCCCGACATCCCCCTGCTGTGGAGATCATCCAGGAGCCCGGAGGAAGAAGATCTAGGAGGCGTTTCTGCACCTTCTTGGGACTGCCCAAGAAGGGCTTCACCAACACCCTAGACCCTTTGGAGAAATTTTTAGAAGGCAAGTGACCTAACCATAATATCCCGTATGTGTCTAGGTCGGTTCTATTATTTTTATGGATTTTCTCTCGAGTCCTAGACCCTCCCATTCACCCAAATTTGAGAGCTCGGGTCTGTGTTTCTGCACAGACCTGCATTGACGGCAAGATCAATGGACATTGAGATCATGCTTGGCGTCCATCGACCATGCCGCTGACCCTGAGTCAGCGGCCAGAGACCGCCGCCAAGTTCCTCTGGATAGAACAGTGACTGTTCTGCCCTTTCTATACAACTATTTTCGGTATGGTTTCCGTGATGAGGATATATGGTAACCTTATACTCTATGTATATTGTTAAATGTGGTGTGTGGATGAATGTGATGTGTGGTGGTAGATGTTAGAAATTTGTATTCCGTGAATTTGTAAGCATGATGTGTTGAGAATCTTGCCAATCCATGTTTCATGATTAGGATTAGTCTGAATGCCTCAGTTTTGTCAGATTATGAGGATTTGTGGGTCAGTGTATGTATTCTCAATTTTGATAATTTGTCATGCTTGTATGAGTTGCTAATAAATTCGGTTCGGTAAATAAAAAGGGCATGCAAGAAAGATTGTGATGATTGATTCATGGTTGTATGATTTAGGGAAATTTTGTATTCTCAAATCATGCATATAATAGTAATCTCTGTTCAAACAGTAGCTTTCTAGAATTTGACTTGTGTATAAGTCCATGTCAACTTAATTTATGAATGGCATGCTAAATAGGTGTTTTATTTACTGTAAATCCCAATTAGCTCAGAAAAATCTGAAAATTTTAATGTATGATCTAGAACCCGAAAATAGCATGTGGTTAAAATTTCAGGTCATTTGGACCAGTATATAAGGAGTTGTGTATTTTTCATGTGAAATGTGATAATCCATGTATGTTATTGTAGTGTGATTAGATATTGCTTAAACCCAACTTGATTGGTGAAATTTACTGTGTGTTAAACTCCTGAAATCTGTAGTGCCATGTCAGAAAAAATAGAGAAATGCATATGAGTGAGGAAGTGAATGAGATGAAAAGTGCTATGTGTAAAAACCATGTGTAAATCGGTAAAATGTGTAAATGTGTAACTGTGCCAATGTGACACTGCTTCCGTAGAGGGCAGTGGAACTGTATCAGGGAAAAGTCCCCTGAGAAAGTTCAATGTGTAAGTGACCCTAAGGGCATTAGGGGGAAATCCTGGAGGTGGACAAGTATCACTGGTTAGGGTGGAGACTTGTTCTCCTGGTCTGCGCAGTCCAAGAGTCGCCATTGGAATACCTAGATGGTGTCTATGTGTAATGTGATGTGTATATGTCCTTCTTTGGTGGTTTGGACTATGTGTCACGGCACCTAAAATGTGTAATGTGTATGTGTTCATGTGTAAATGTGTAAGTGAACAATGTGAATGTGTATGTGCAAAGTGTAACCATGTGAAAGAGGAAACTTGTGTAAAGAAAATGTGAAACTAAAGATGTGAGAATATGTTGTTGAAATCCATGTGAGACAAATCTGAAACCATGTGAAATCAGAAATTTCATGTCGTTATCGTCATGTTTATATGTGCAAAAATGTCTAGAATTCATGTTAGGGATAATTGATGAGCACGTATGCAAGTATCATGATTGGTTGTTCACATGAATTGTTTTAAGCAATATTGTAGCTCTCATGTATAGGTTTACAGCCATTAAACCATGTGAAACCAGCAACTTAAATCATGTGAAAAGGTCTATGTATGTGTTTAAAAACAAGTAAAACCCATGCTAGTTGTGTTTTCCTTTCATATATGCACAGTGTTCATGTTGGTAGCTCTCATGTCTTAGTTCTTTAAAGACAAAATTTCATGAGTAAATTGAATAGAGAGCATGTGATAGGTAAAGTTTTATTCTTAGAAATCTAAAAGCATGATCCATGTATAAAGTTGTAAATCTTTCATGATAGGTTGAAACTTTCAAATGACTAGCATGCCATGTGTTGCAAGTTTAAATGTGCATGTAGAAACGCTATGTCATATACGTGTATGTTATGAGTAGTGTTGCTTGCTGAGTCTTTGGACTCACTCCTTGCTTCGGCGTACAGGTGTAGTTGGTGACGTGGCACCGTTGGAGGAGACAGTGGAGACGGACTCCGAGCGCGGAGATTAGTAGTTGGAGTCCTTTGTGATTTGTGCATTTTCATAGTATGTAATTTGAACGTTGTATTAGAGTATCATGAAAAGAATGTATAAGTGTGGACATCATGTATTTTATTTCAGCAATTTAAGTTATGTGAACTTTAGTTCCTTATGTTAATTGCGAACTTCATGTATGTTAAATGTGGATGATGAATGAATGGAGACAGTTGTCTTTTACTTCCGCTACTCTGTTGTATATTCGCGTGTATCTCAGCTGTATGTATCGTTTGGGTAAATGTCCCACTATGAGGACTCTCGCTATACCGACGTGGGTTGGTATAACCGTACCGGTATAATGAGGGCCGTCACAATTATACATGTTCTCTTGATTTCTTTACACTTGCACACACCAAATATTAATAATTGACATGAGACCTTATTAAAATGACTCAATAATATATCTGATAATTAAGTGTAATTCTTCATTTAAATTTCTAATTATTTTAAATGACCCTTGTCTTCGTTTATTCGCGTGATTCGTATATACCGCTATCGCGTCCCTCTGCCTTCGAGTACTCGAGGCAAGACGGACAACATTTCGTTACACACTTTTTCTTGGCATGGACCACCTCTCTGTTGGGAATACTCCTAACAGGACCAGGGACTCCTTGTCAAGGCCTCCATAAGTCTTCTTGGCTTTAGCGCATGTACATTGCCGACGAGCTGGTTGTACCCTTAAAACCCGTTACACCCTAGGGATCAGCACGATCCAACGGCCTTAGTGTGTTTGCTTCTTATCATGGGATCACGCCAGACCATCTAGCATGTGTACATAACACGGATAGTGGGCGGTTGTGACTTCTACTGGACTACCGGCACCCGACTTAGTGTCGTACAAATGTGACTATCGTCTGTTTAACGTTGTTTTACGATTATGCCCCTATCTCATCTATTATCTTATACTCTCATCTGTTCACTTTCTCTATATGCTCTCATCTATTCGTCTATTACTCTCATCTATTCTTGGTACTCTATTTGGCCATCCATATAATTGTCTAAGATAAGAAACATGACTATGCCAGTGTAATAGGGCCCGATTTGATCTTGAGGAGAGCGCACGAAAAGTGTCATTTGCCCATGGGAGTTAAAATGATCAGGATGTTGGCATACATCTAGTGCCATTATACTATCAAGATTTAATCTACGACAATCAATCCAAGTGCTATCTTTACTAGTGCACCGTTGTGCAACTTTACGTGCTATATCGTTACATGGCCAATCTATCATCATCATTGTTGTGTTATTTTCCGTGTACAAGTGTTATCGTTACTTGCTCTACATGACTGTGCTCTCTAGTTATCCTGTCTTATAAGACATTAATCATTTAAAACATGCTTGTTCTTATGAGATATTAAGTCCTACTGGGCATTTATCGCACATCCTGCACTATTATTTCATGTGTTTCAGGTGAGTCTGATGGAGATTACCACACTCACGAGGAAGGGAATGAGGAGGATGCTCAAGAGTGACCCGTTCGTCAACTCGTGCTTTAGTAGTTAGTTAGTCAGTCATTAGTTAGTCATTATGTAGTAGTTTGGATTTGAATAAAGTACTGTGGGCCTAGTTTTGGCTCTAATTAGTGGATGTAATAGTTAGTGATGAATTATTAATGAAGTTGGAGTTTATTTGGCATTATTTCAATTGTGCAATGGTTTGTTGCCTATTTCTCACTTTGTACTATTTAAATAACTGTAATATCACTCCGATATTTCGCATTGGGGAGTTACACTTTTGTGGTATCAGAGCCTAGGTTATTCTTAAGTATAGGATGATCTACGTTTGATCTGCCTCGACTTAGAGTCTAATCCATACCTATGTGAGAGATGGGTAGAACCAAGGGTAATAAGATAAAATAAACTCACACACGCACAAACTTAGTACAACCTCAATAGCTTACATTAAAAAATTTCTTTTGAAGGAACTTAAACCATAGCAATGGCAGTGGAGCGTGCATAACACCGCGACATGCAGCAGACTATTCAGCAGCTCACTCAAGCACTACTTCAGGCTGCTGGAGCAGGTGGTAACCGAGGAGCTAGAGACTTACACAGAAATTTCCGCAATCTAAACCCGCCTCGTTTCAGTAGGACCACTGATCCCGACGAGGCCGAAAATTGGATGAAGGAGATAGAACGCATCTTCCGCGTCATGCAATGCGTGGATGGAGACAAGCTACTACTTGCAACATTTCAGTTGGAAAGGGACGCCCATGCGTGGTGGGAGTCCGTGAAGCTACACGGGCAGATGCATAATTCACCTGGAATGAGTTTAAGGAGCAATTTAACTCCAAGTACTTTTCTGAAAGAGTTTAAGAAAGGAAGGCCTCTGAATTTGCGGCACTTAAGCAAAGGAACCTCTGTTGTCGAATATGAAGCTCAATTCGCATGGTTGGCACGATATGCCAATCATCTTGTCGGCACTGAAAGAATGAAGGCGAAGCGTTTTCTTAACGGGCTCAGGCCCACATACATTACCCAACTGACACCACTAGACATCCAGACCTATCCAGAAATGGTCAAAAAGGCACAGCTGCAGGAGGATGCGACCGACCTCACCGATCGCATCAAGGGTAGAATGGTCAAGAAGGAACAGACATCAGGAGCACCAAGCAAGCCCACCAACAGAAAGAAGAGGCCGTTAAGCATTACCGACGGGCCAAGCCAAGAGCGGAAGCCCAAGGTCTTCACCCCCACTGTCCCCAACAACAAGCTTAGATACAAGCACTGTGACAAGCTGGGTCACACTGCCGAAGAATGCTGGAGAAAGGTAGGCGCATGCCTACGTTGTGGTAGTCGAGAGCATCGTATCCCCGACTGCCCTCTGCTTAAAGAGAATGAAAAGCGCCCGACTGGCCAGAAGAAGCTGGGCAGACTGCAAGCTGTCCAAGAGATGGAGACCACCGAGGAAGGTGGAGTTGTGGAAGGTACCTTACCAGTCTTTTCCCAGTCAGCATTTATTTTGTTTGATACCGGTGCAACACATTCATTCATATCACAAGCATTTACTGACACATTGAATGTTAAACATGTATCTATGGGAACTGAATTACCTGTTACAACCCCACTGGGCGAGAAAGTCCAACTGAACAAATATTTTCCATTAGCTGATGTGAAGATTGGTGAACTAAATCTTAGAACTGATCTGATCTGTATGCCCATAGGGGGTTATGATGTCATATTGGGAGCCGATGGCTGTCCACTTATGGGGCTTGTGTTGAATGTAGAAGAGGGAAGATAACATTGAGTGATTTCCCTAAATTGACCTTCACGGGACGTAGACACAAGAGACACTTGTCTCTCGTCTCTGCTATTAAGGTACATAACATGATAAGAAAGGGTTGTATGGCATTTCTTGCCGCCATAGTAATTGAAAAGAAGGCATCTAAGATATTAGACATACACATAGTACAAGAATACCCCGACGTATTCTCCGATGAGCTGCCAGGCATTCCACCTGAACGAGATGTAAATTTCTCAATCGATCTTATTCCTGGACCTGCACCAGTGTCACGCCAACCCTATCGAATGTCTCTTGCTGAATTGAAGGAGTTAAAGGAGCAATTGATGGAACTGCTAGAAAAGGGATTCATCAGACCAAGTACTTCTCCTTGGGGAGCACCGGTGTTGTTTGTCAAGAAGAAGGACGGATCTATGAGATTGTGCATTGATTACAGGCAGTTGAACCACCTAACTATCAAGAACAAATACCCTCTACCTCGTGTCGATGAATTATTTGATCAAATATCAGGAGCCAAGTACTTCTCTAAGATTGGCCATAGATCGGGATATCATCAAATGATAATCAAAGATGCAGATATTTACAAGACGGCTTTTAGTAGTAGGTACGGTCATTATGAATTTGTAGTCATGCCTTGACTAATCAATGCTCCTGCAGCTTTCATGCAACTAATGAACAACATCTATCGGCCCTACCTTGACAAATTCGTCGTGGTCTTTATTGATGATAGTCTCATATACTCAAAGACCAAGGAAGAGCATGAGGAGCATCTGAGGATCGCTCTCCAGATCTTGCACGACAACAAACTCTACGCCAAATTGAGCAAATGTGAATTCTGGCCTGAGGATGTATCATTTATAGGCCATGTCATATCCAAGGATGGTATCGCTATCGATCCTTCCAAAGTAGAAGTTGTACTCAACTGTTAGAGACTGACCAATGTCACTGAGATCAGAAGCTTTCTTGGACTGGCTGGCTACTACAGAGGGTTCATAAAAGACTTCTCTAAAATAGTTGTACCTCTTACTCGCCTTACGCGAAAAGAGAACCCCTATGTCTGGAGCAAGGAATGCGAGAAGAGCTTTCAGACACTAAAGCAATGTTTGACATCTGCGCCTGTCCTCGCATTACCAGTCGAGGGTGAAGGATTCTCAGTCTACACTGATACATCTGGAATCGGTCTAGGCTGCATGTTAATGCAGAATGAGAAGGTGATAGCTTATTCATCAAGACAGTTGAAGCCTCATGAAGTTAATTATCCTGTCCATGACCTAGAACTAGCTGCTATGGTGTTTGCACTTAAGATATGGAGGCATTATCTGTATGGAGAGTAATTCATTGTCTATTCTGATCATAAGAGCCTGAAGTACTTATTTTCCCATAAGGAGCTTAATATGCGACAAGCCAACAAAGGAGATGGCTGGAATATCTGAAGGACTTTGATTTCAATATCCAATACCACTCAGGCAAAGATAATGCAGTAGCTGATGCACTCAGTAGAAAGCCAGTAGCGTCCTTATCTTGTTTAGTCATGGGTGAGATGCAACTATTAGAGCAATTTGCCAGTCTGGATTTAAATATTGAGCACAGAAGTGATCAGGTATTAGTGGCTAACCTTAGAGCTCAACCTGACATCTTTGTCGAGATCAGGGAGTAGCAAACAAATGATCTATTCTTAATCAGAGTTAAGGAAACCCTAGCCGACCGACCAGATTTCTCCATCACAGAGGACGGGAGGTTATTATTTCAAGGGAGGACCTGTGTACCTGACAATGAAGAGTTGAAAAGAAAGCTGATGAACGAAGCCCACAAGACTAAATACACCATTCACCCTGGCGCAACCTAGATGTACCAGGACATGAAAAGGTCATTTGGTGGCCCAACATGAAGCGTGAGGTGGCTGAGCATGCCGCGCACTGCCTCACTTGTCAGCAGGTAAAAGTAGAACACAGTCGTCCTGCGGGTGTACTTAGGCCCCTAGACATACCTGAATGGAAGTGGGAGAGTATTGACATGGACTTCATCATGGGTTTACCCCGAACTCATGGTGGACTCGATGCTATCTGGTGTAGACACGTGAATTTGACTCCACCGCGGGTAAATTTCATATTAATGCCACAAATGGCCCTCTTTTTACCTTGCAAGAGTAGTTCTCCCCATCATTTAGGGTCTCCCCATCTTTCCCCGGTGCTTCCCCTCCATTTCCATGGCCCCTCGGGGATTATAGGCATCAAATTCATGTCGCGACGGGTCTGGGGGACGCATCATGAAAGGCGTTCGGGATGGCGGACGTGATTCAGGACTTAACGCGACGGCTCTAACAGGCGTGACCTTAACGCGACGGCCATGCAGGGCGCAACCATGAAATTTGTGTCATGCATTCCGAACGCGTTTATCAGCACATGCCTAAAAGGAATGGCGTCCAATCTGTCGGACGTGATTTGAAAGTCAAAAAGGTTAGGCCCGACAAGACGTCGCATTTAAGAGGCCCACACTTGTAATCATAGAAAAATCCTGAACTCGCGTCCTGTAAGGATTACGCGATTAGAAAGTCAACACCTAAAGCGTACGGCTACGGCCGGCGCATTTATGAACCATGTTGCCTCGAAATCATGCAAATTGTAATCGCGTAGGCCATAGCCGCCGCATTTCAAGTCGCGGCTGCCGGACCCGACGCGATTTCAAGATATGGTTACAGGCTACGTCATCATGCGCCTGTCACATCAATTTGACTTTATTAATCGCAGCTGCCTCCCCGGACATGATTCAACCTTATAGTCGCAGCGCCCATGCCCAACGCGATTCAAGAATCTGTTGCCTATAAATGGACCCCCGAGGGTAACCATTTCAACAATCTCCCTCCACCCCGGCAGAGCCCTGTCGGATTCTTCCTGTGACTTCCCCCTCTACGGCGGAGCCCTGTCGGACCGGCGGCTCGACACCCTCCTTCCCCGGAGACCGGAGCGCCATCTCCTCCACGTGCACCGGAGTGAGGCGGGTAGAAGCTTCTTCCTCTTCCTTCGTCCATTCAATCGGCAGCGCCGCCGCGCCATTCATCATTTGGGGAAGCATCTTCTTCTCCTTTTTCTTATTTGTTCTTTTTATCACTCCCTCCAAGCCCCACGTGGCTCTTCTATGCTCTTTTTTTATACACACATGTATGCATACCACACACACACACCTACTTTAGGGGTTTAAAAGCCACTATCCGGTAAGTCGTTCCCCGTGTTCCTTATTCTTTCATTTCATTTATTTTGGATTAATACTACACACACGTGGCTAATCCCCTCTTATTCTTTTTGTTTTTTTCTTTGTCAGGGTAATCAAGCGAGGAAACGCCCTCTACCACGGCCGGCCGTGCTCGTAGAGGAAGAAATGACCCCACCCCCGCGTAATCTTTCGCTCCAAAAGGTACACTCGCGATCACTTCTTCCATCTCGCACCCCTCGCCGTGGTGGATCGGATATCTCCCCGAAGGAGAGATTTTGATTTTTCGTATTTTCCCACTTTCCACTCCATATCCACACACACCACATTTACCCACGCCCATCTTGGGGTGGAAGATAATTAAGATAAATTCGCAATAAAAATAGTAATAATTAGTAAAAGGGTTAAGATAATTACTAATTAACCCATATATATCATAAAAAGGAGTCCTAGACTTACCCAAACCCCTTACCCATGAAATTAAATCTCTCCCTAATTCTATTAGGTAGATAAAGGCAAGAAGTAGGGTGATAAAGATGGAAATTCGGAATTTTATGGAAAGGAGGAGTTTTTAGGAAGAATGACTCTTTAAGCAACCCAATACACCCCCCAATTCGTCCCTACCATCCCATAGTTCGTTGCTTGAGCTTTGGAGGATGGAAGAGGAGGCTGATGACGAAACAGCAAGGAGAGGGAGGCTTGGAGCAAGGGGATTTCTTCTCTTCTTCATCATAAACCCTAGGTTTTCATTACAGTAAGAAAAGGTAGGCAATCTCTCAAGCACAAATCACCTAACTTCGGCCATAGGTAGCCCATACATCTATCTTTGAAAGCCCCATGATTCCCCAATTTTCATTGTTCCATGTGAGAGAATCAAATGCTCAAACCTCTGTCATCATCATGTACCCGAACCTACATGTTTGCTTTCAATCCATAAATATACTCGATCCCATGCCTTGCAAATATTCTCATAAATATTACATGATGTTAGGTTTCAAACGACTCTATTTCCCCCAATTTTCATCATGCATCCTTCGCTAATTAAATCGAAAACCATGACTGTGCATGTTTTAGGTCACCGAAATGTAACCTAATTGAAGCACGTCCAATACTTGTCTATTTTCTAATTACTCATGCTTGTTGATCTACGTGTACTTTCATTTAAAATAGGTTTCATAATTTTTGGACCATCGTGTGATTTTATATTGATTTTAGAAGTGACTTGTATCATGCATGGGAGGGAAGGACCAAACCAAAAAAGGGTTGCTTCCCCTTTTCTAGGTCGGGTCGCCCTTCCGAAATCGCGACGGCCCGACCCGTCGTGGATTCCTCCCGGTTTGCGCCAGCCCGGCCGGTTCAGCTGAACACGGCCGAAGCCCCCGTCGCGACATGAAACGCGACGGGGACCCCCGTCGCAATTTCAAAAATATCGCCAGAACTTTAAATTGCTCATATACCCCTACTGTATATGCCATTTAACCCTTATTTAAACTAAATCATGCACTATTATGATTCGTATTATTCTGAATATTAATAATTGATAATATTTACATAAATTCAATTAATTAAAAGTCATATGCACGATTATACATGTTCTCTTGATTTCTTTACACTTGCACACACCAAATATTAATAATTGCCATGAGACCTTATTAAAATGACTCAATAATATATCTGGTAATTAAGTGTAATTCTTCATTTAAATTTTCTAATTATTTTAAATGACCATTGTCTTTGTTTTATTCGCGTGATTTGTATATCGCTATCGCGTCCCTCTGCCTTCGAGTACTCGAGGCAAGACGGACAACGTTTCGTTACACACTTTTTCTTGGCATGGACCACCTCTCTGTTGGGAATACTTCTAACAGGACCAGGGACTCCTTGTCAAGGCCTCCATAAGTCTTCTTGGCTTTGGCGCACGTCCATTGCCGACAAGCTGGTTGTACCCTTAAAACCCGTTACACCCTAAGGATCAGCACAATCCAACGGCCTTAGTGTGTTTCCTTCTTACCTTGGGATCACGCCGGACCATCTAGCCTATGTACATAACATGGCTAGTAGGCGGTTGTGACTTCTATCGGACTGTCGGCACCCGACTTAGTGTCGTGCAATTGTGACTATCGTATGTTTAACGTTATTTTACGATTATGCCCCTATCTCATCTATTATATTTATACTCTCATCTGTTCACTTTCTCTCTACGCTCTCATCTATTCATCTATTACTCTCGTCTATTCTTGGTACTCTATTTGGCCATCCATATGATTGTCTAAGATAAGAAACATGACTATGCCATTGCAATAAAGCCCGATCTGGTCCTCGGGAGAGCGCCCAAAAATTGTCATTTGCCCATGGGAGTTAAAATGATCAGGATGTTGGCATACATCCAGTGCCATTATACTATCAAGATTTAATCTATGACAATCAATCCAAATGCTATCAATACAAGTGTTATCTTTACTAGTGCACCGTTGTGCAACTTTACATGCTATATCGTTACATGGCCAATCTATCATCATCATTGCTGTGCTATTTTCCGTGTACAAGTGTTATCGTTACTTGCTCTACATGACTATGCTCTCTAGTTATCCTGTCTTATAAGACATTAATCATTTAAAGCATGCTTGTTCTTATGAGATATTAAGTCCTATTAGGCGTTTATCGCTCATCCTGCACTATTATTTCATGTGTTTCAGGTGAGTCTGATGAAGATTACCACACTCACGAGGAAGGGAATGAGGAGGATGCTCAAGAGTGACCGATTCGTCAACCCGTGCTTTAGTAGTTAGTTAGTCAGTCATTAGTCAGTCATTATGTAGTAGTTTGGATTTGAATAAAGTACTATGGGCCTTAGTTTTGACTCTGATTAGTGGATGTAATAGTTAGTGGTGAATTATTAATGAAGTTGGAGTTTATTTGGCATTATTCCAATTGTGCAATGGTTTGTTGTCTATTTCTCGCTCTGTACTATTTAAATAACTGTAATATCGCTCCGATATTCCGTGTTGGGATGTTACACTTTTGTTGTGGCACCTGTAAAATGAATAACGATAATTAAGCAAATTATTTAGAAAACTTTGTCAATGAAGCAATTGCTATGAACAAATTATGTATTAAACTTACTTTTAGAATATGCAAAGGAATTTGAGCAATGATGTCCTTATCCACTTCTCGTCCTACTGCTTTGTAAATATCCATGACAAAACTAAGCAATGATGCCAAATTGGAACTAAGTTAGACGAGAACAAAACCAATGTAATAATAACATAATCAATCATAATAGTGTTTACCTTATAATGTGAACTTCAAGAATAAGAGTGAATCAAGAAGCAACATACATGGTTTGTCAATGTCGGAATCAAAACTTGCTCCAAAGTTGCATAAGATTAGAAGATTGCAGTGCCCCCTATTTCACATGAGATTAAAAAGGTGTAAAGGTGTTTGGTTGTCTTGCAATAGAAAGAAGTTATACATTCCAGTAAAAGACAAATACCATGAGAATATGTATGCTTACCAGCAGACTATTGGCACAAATGTATATCTCTTTGACAAGATATTTGAAGCCTTGGTCCATGAGCTCATCTTGGTTGCTGGCGTATTCATGTATGCATTGAAGCACAAGCTATCTAGGTATGTGAATGCGTCTCTCACTTCTATTGGTGTAATTTCCCACATATGGCTATAAAAGATGAAATATGTTAGACAATCTATTAAAAAGTTAAGTGATATGGACTATAAAATGACACTAACTCAAAATATAATTGAAAGGCCTTAGAATCCAATTTTCCTCCTTTCCTTGTCTTTGACATTATGGTAGTCTTGCTGCGAGTTCGGGGACCTTCCACTTTACAATCTGCAAATGTCAACATTCTAGCAATCTTCTTCCCCCTAAGATATTCAATGATTCAAGTTACGAAGTAAACTTTTACATAAACAATATACCCAATTTCAATGAGATAAAAGTATTAGACATACATTACAAATTGTACGTCGTACGCCTCAACAAATATTATTCTTTTGAAAAATCTTGATCCTCATAGCAGTACCTACAAAATTTGTTATTTTAATGAAATTAGATCAGAAAACTAAATTCAGTTAATAAATGGAATAAATGAGACAAGTTACAATTTCATGCATTCAGAAAACAACACAATCTGCTCATTTTTGGATAGTTTTAAAAGTAACTTCTAGTCAGTCAACATCATTTCTCTCCCATTGCATGTTTGCCTCATCATCAACAACATCATGTTCTTTAGCATTGTCGTGTGTTGGGGCAATATCTAAGACTGCCTCTTTATCCACAGTTTGCCCATCTTTCTTTAGCATTGCCATGTGTTCTGAAGTTCCTCTTTATCTTTCCAATAAAGCATGCAATCATTGGAACATGAATCAATCTTGTCATACGACATTCCCAAATCATTAATAACTTTTTTCACCTCAAAAAATGAATCTGGCAATACGTCTCCATCTAGAAGAACCTCTTTTACCAACTTCAACATCAAGTTAAAAGATGTATTACTCCACTTCCCCATGCAATTAATGTTGAACATCCTAACAATGAAATAAAGCTTGGTGTGTTTAGTACACCCAGGGTATAATGGTTGTTCAACATCTTTCACTAACTTATAAAACCTTTTAGTGTTGTCATCTTTATCATTAACACCTATGCCTGAATCTTGAGCCTCTATGTCTTTTGCCATCCCAAATGCATCACGTAGCATCTCATGTAAGCCAGTATTTGTAATATCCTCCTCCACTTGTAAATTTAATGGTTCACCATGAAATTTCCAAAATTGTTTGTCTTTAATAATTCCATTGAAGTATAGGTGCTCTCTTACTGTCTTCTTATCCAATCTTCTTGTGTACACACAATGGAGGCATGGGCATTAATTTAATCACGTGATTGCTCGGTTTGTCGTCAAATGCAAAGGAAATGAACTCATCTACACCATCATAATACTCCTTTGTGTCCCTACACAATAGACATGTACATCAAAGTTGCTTATTCATTCATCCCCAAGTACTTATGAACAAAGGGATATACATCTCAACAAATATCTTGGCATGTCCATCCATCTCCAGTCCATCGTCTTCTTCTATAAATATAAGTGAAACGACTACATAAAATAAAAACCATTAAATAATGTGCTATGTAAACTCTAAAGTGTACTATATAGACTTCAGAGCCTCTCCCATTCAACAAAGCAAATGGGCCCACTAAATATGAACATTAGTAAAGTGTGTAAGAAAATATAGATAAAGTAGGCTAAAACATTGGAGATTTAATGAGTCAAAGAATTTGACAGCAATAGATATGATCAGAAGAAGAGGTTATCTGTCCCACAGGAGAAAACTTTGCTTCCTAACGTTGGTTCATACGAGAAACATATTCATATCACAGTGAGAAACTAGCAGTTGCTTTCGAACTCACAATTACAGAGCAATCTTCTTTTATGTTTTTTTTATTTTTTTATTTTTAGTTGTTCTGCTTGGCCGATAATTTGGATAATTTTCTAAAATATATTATCTAAAGAAATATATTTTTATCTAAAGAAAATCATAGATATTAGATTAAATAGTGTCGATGATCTCGTCGAGAAAAGGGGGCATGGTGATGTGTGCGACTATTATTGTGATAATGTGCTTTGTGATGCTGATTCTTCTTATTCTCAAGACAATACTGTTCTAGTCCAGCCTCGTCAAAATGCAAACATCGCCGAACCATTAGTTTCAGGATGCGGTTTGGTGGGGTGGGGGTCGTCATCAATTCATCTGAAGGATGGCCAGTGGAGCAGGACACGGCATATATTAGACTGTGCAAGTACCCAGAAGAATACAGAGTTGGGGGGTGCAAGTGGAAAAAGGAACACTGCCCTGGAATGGGGAAATGTTCTCCCAGTAAAAAAACCATGATAACAATACACGTCAAGGAAGTGACGTGTAGCTAGGTGGTCAGGAGCTATGTTCATGGACAGAAATGTGGGATTGCGATGTGGTGTTGGTGGGTCGTACCTTGGATGGAGGAGTCGAGGTGGCGATTACGACCCACCCTTCTCCTCAAGCTTGGCAGTAGGGGATAGAAAGGGCACAGAAGAGAGCTTCGGGCGTGGACGCGAAGGCAACACTGGAGGGTTGAGACGACGATTGCCGCAGTCGAGCAGGTCGCCAGGTCATGCACGACAACAGCAGGTGAGGACGGCGGCGTGCTAGGGCGTGGACGTGAAGGCGACACTGGAGGGTTGAGACGACGATTGTCGCGGTCAAGCAGATCACCAGGTCATGCACGACAACAGCAAGTGAGGACGGCGGCGTGCTAGGGCGTGGATGATCACGGCGGCGTCAGGCTTAGACGACGACAATGGTGGCCGAGGGCGCACATGGACAATGGCAGAAGGAGGTATCCGCCCAAGGGAGAACCCCTAAATATCCCACGCATTTTATTTCCTGTGCAAGGGAAATGTATTGGCGCCACAACTATACACTCACAGTTGCAATTTTTTTAGGATGTTATGAATAGACCAATACCTATATTTGGTAGATTTCTATAGGTGTATACATCTTTTGTTACACTTTTTAATGAACTATGGCTAACATAAATATATTCTCTCAAGATTTGTAAAAACCATAACTATATATACGTATCTACATATGGCTAAAAAAGTGTGTGCATAACCTTGCAACGAACGGATTTAGCATGTATAATTGTGGTATATACCTACGTATTACCCTATTGTAGGTAAATTATGTGGGTATAGCCCCAATTTGTTGTAGTGTGACTACTATTATATTTGTCAGTGGCTAAATAAGCCGCTTACAAATGCTTAATAAAATAGCGGGCCGCTTTTTTCCCCCTACGCCTTCTTCTTCTTCCTCCTTTCTTCCCCCCCCCCCCCCCCCCCTTCCGCTATCCCCTACTCCGAGGTTCATCCACCGAAGCTGCTCCCCCACCCTCCTTTCTTCCTTCGCCCTACTCCCCACCCTCCTTTCTTCTATCGCCCTGCTCTGGAGTTCATCCACCGGAGTTGCTCCCCCACCCTCCTTTCTTTCGTTGCCCTGCTCCGGAGTTCATCCATCGGAGCTGCTCCCCCACCCTCCTTTCTTCTGTCACCATCACTCACTTCGCAGCCAAGTTGATGCCGCAACTGGAGAAGACTGACGTGGAGGAGAAGGGGGAGGGCCCCGCTGTGCTTTTCCTCCACGGCTTCCCGAGCTCTAGTACTCGTGGCGCCACCAGATCCTTGGCCTCGCTTCCCGCGGCTACCGCGCCATCGCCACCGACCTCCGCGGCTACGGCGACACCGATGCTCGGAGTCCACCGCGCGCCGCATTTTCCATCTTCTACATTGTCGGCAACCTTGTTGCCCTCCTATGGAGATTACTTACAGTGTCGGCATCGGGCCAGACGATGTCGATCGAGGGGTTGCCCGTGCTCAGCCTCGAAGAGATGTCATCATTCATCTCGAGGCTAGGGTAATATTTGGAGTCAACGGAGTTTATTATTAAAAAAAAAGCTTTTGCTAGCAACTTTAAACTCAGATGACATATTCTTGATATGTCAACAACCAACGGCCGCTGACATATGTTCCGTATGTCAACAGTTGAAAGCTGTTGACATATCCCATTTATGTCAGCAGCGTAAAGCCACTGACACATGTCTCATTTGTCAACAGATAAAATTAACCGTTGACAAATATTAGTTGATAACTTATTTGTCAATGATTTTATCAACGGCTACAAAATTTCTGACATACATTTATATCAACGGCTTTACATATTTTATCAATAATTATTAACCGCTAACATATATTCTTGTAGTGAGAAGAGATTAAGGAAAGGAAGGATTAAGGAACGTCCACCACTGAGGTGCCCTAACATGTGCAGACCAACGATGAAAATGGATACAAATTGGAGAACTCAAAAATCCCTTTCAACAGAGCAGAACCAAATTAAAACAAAACTAGCCAAAGTCTTACAAGTGAGTTCCCCACAAAACTTTAACTGAGAACGGTTAAAATGACTGTAAAATGTCCAAACGCTGACATTTAACATGTCCAAATACTTTTAGCCTAAGGTTGACACCGTTGATCATAATTAGGTATACACGAGATAGAGGTGCTATATTATATATACAAAATAAAATGACCGTACATTACGAACCCCCTCAAATGTCCCAATTAGGGGGCGTATATCTCGATTGCGCGCGGGATAAAATGGAACTTTTGTAGATCTAAACTTTGCTTATCAAGCATTGTGATTAATTTGTGAGTAGGATTACAGGGTTAGGGCTACCGATATATATTGAACTTAGCAGCTTAAAGCTTCTCGAGCTGATCAGATCAGGATTAACAGTGTTTGTAATCCTTGAATATTTTCATGTACTTTATTTTCAGAACTAACTTTCACATATTTTATATACAAGTGAATAATATTTCAAAAGGTACTTCTCAAATGACTCGTGCAATTACACACGTGAGTAGTTCCCGTAAGTTTTCCTCCTGGGCCTAGAAGATATATATACCCCGATAAGATAGAGAAAAGATTTGTACCTACATGCCCTAAGCTAAATAGATCGTAATGTCTGTTCTAAGGCTGAAATATGAGAGGTCTTTACTGTAATAAAATTTAACATATATTATAACAAAGAACAACATTTATTATAATGAGTTACAGTTTTATCATAGATTAAAAAATAAGTTAAATATTTAAAAAGACTTCTAATTAATTTGTCTAATTATAAAATATTATCCATCTTAGATGTGTGCGCTATGCGAAGTCTATATCAGACAAAATATATATCTTGATGTCATGGTCATATGCATATTACACTTTTAATGGTTCCCATGTTGTGTCATGCTAATATATCATTCATCTTGGTCTATGGATGAAAAAGATAATCATAGCCGAAGACGAGTGAAATTTTAGCATGCCTTTCAAAAGATATTATCTCCATTTAATATGTTATCTTTTTTATAGAAAAAGGATGTTAGGATCCGGAGTAACTATAATGATAACAAAAGAAGAAGAAGAAGAAGAAGAAGAAGAAGAAAAAGAATCAAATCACACGAACAAAGAAGATGTTTATAAAATTGTGTCTTCTAACGTCCATGGCAACACTGAGTTCTCTTTCTTTTCACAATACACAATTACAAGAGATGATGCCTTAAATACAAGGAGTCTAAGATAGCGCAATTACTATTAAAATAATACCCCCACAATGATCAAAGATAGAGGTAATTAAGTCTATCAAGATAAGGATCAGACACTCCTCTAATAAAGGATCTTTTTGAGAGAAGAGAAATAAATATTATTTATAAATACATATTTATTTTCACTACTTTTAATATAACATTAAAATATATCTCTACATAGCCTCCCATTAGTAAAGATAAAAGTGTACAGACCTTGTTGTGATAAGACGTTCGAATACAACACATGACTTGTTATTTAATTTTTTACAAACGTCACCAATGAATATGCATGAAATTTTAGTGTGCCTTTAAAAAAATGTCGTCCCTATTTGAGATTTTGTCCTTTTATGAGAAAACTATCATCTTGAAAGAAGTGGAATGGGTCTTACTTAAACACACACATTTATTTTCAATAATTTCATTAAAGGACTAAACTATGCCTCTATATATATAACCCAAAGGTCTCTGCATCCAATCTCGGTCGTTTTCCAATCCATAGGCTTATCGATATCATGTCATGATCGATTAAACATCCATTGAACTAATGTTTGAAATTTACTAAAAAGTTACTAAATAGTGCATTTCAAACAGATTGTATATTATCATAGTAAGTTAAGTGCACATGCAAGTGCATGATAGGTGGAAATCACCATTGTTGTCCTCGTAAAGGAAGCCTCTCATTTGTTTGGTGTCAACTACGTCATATAGAAATCTTTTTGCAGCATATTATTCATACGGAAATATATACAATTTGCATTTAAACCTAGAAAAGCCGATCGAGTTCTTTCCTACAATATTCAATTATCTCATTTATAGTTTTCTCCGAGTTCTTTCTAACATTTAATGAACGAGATATCTAGCCCTTTTCAGAATTTAATATAAAAATCATCGTAAATTCAGATAATGGTCATTCTTAAAAGATAAACAAGAAAACATTATTTTGACAATTTCATATGCACTACATGAAGAGTGTATACATAATAAGAGGGGGAATTTCGAAACTTCAAAGCAGCAACATAGCCCGTAACATAGGCCAGCTGGATGCCCATGTGACGCTCTATCCAAAGTACCAAGCCATATGTTAAGTTCACCTTGGTGCACACCCCCATTAGGGGTGGGCACCTCGCACCAAATTACACCCTTCATTAGGGGTGGGCACAACCTTAAGAGTTGGCTCATCTTGCATATCGCTCATGGAACGGTATGCAACGAGACTTTCCTATGTTAAAATAGGGTAGAGGTCAAATGATAATCGATTTAGAGAATAGCTTAAGATTACATAGCACAATGCATCCATCACTTGTTAGCTCTAAAAGATGCATCATTAGATGTTAAATGCACAATCACTCAAATAAGTTGTAAGGGTCTCAGCTTAGCTCAATTACGACTATATATGGAGTGTTGTAGGAGAGAAATACTCAATACACTTGTGCAAGTACATTTGTTGTATTTGTGAGTTGACATGACAATTTATGTGACATCACATTGAACACGGATTGACGAGCAAGGTGAACAGTGCACGAACGGCGGTGACGACGAGCGACAGTGGTGGTCGATGGATGGAAACGGTAGGTTGTGGGTGGTGGCCGTAGACTAGTTACAATAGAATTAGTATAGATATCTAGACTCATAAATATAAATTTAGACTTTAAATTTTTTTTTTTAGGATTCAAAAAATATAGACTGGACTTTTAATTGTTAACTTAAGCTCATAAATATAAATATTAGACTTGAAAATATAAAATATAAAAATTATTGATTGAGCTTTTATAATAATAAATCTAGATCCAAAATTATTATTTTTGGGCTAAAAAAATTACTCATCTTGTAATTTAAAAACTATCAATAAGACATGATTTTGGGCTCCGCCGCTCACTACTGGAGGCCACCGATTGTCACAGACCACAATATTGCAGCAAAACAGGTAAGTCTTTCTAGTGTAAAGTTACTTCTGCCTGGGGACAGCTCAGTGGACAATATATCTTTGGGGATATCGAGAATATATATCCTGTCCTCGGCCATAAAACTAAGTTTTTCAGATCGAAAAATAGTTAATTTGGTGACACCATTCTAAACCATATGTACATTTGACATCCATGGAGAAGAGGATTAGAGGTCATGCCAATATCACTTTTGTTATCGCATAAAAGAGATGTTGTACCCAATATAAACCAAGGCAGCCGAGATTAATGTAAAGAACCCGATCGAAGTAATTTCTACTGCAGTAGGCTATCTTTTTGCACTCCAAGAAAGACAATTTTGCCCCGATATAGACAACATATATATATCTAGTGGTGTGGTAGATAGTCTGATATCAAGAAAATAGAGTGCCAAAAGCAGAAGAAAAAAAATTTTCCCTTTAAGACAGAAGAGTGGGGCAAACTTGCAATTTGTCATGCATGCTTGCTGAAGAAGTTCTACAGTTAGCGTACTTTTTCTGAGATAGAATAGGACCCAAAGATGTATGGTGTGCCTCAATGCCAAGGAAATAATGTAGAAGACCCAAATCTTTCATTGAAAACTCATGTCCAAGAAGTTGAATAAGCGCCTAGATGATATACCAGGTTGATTACATGTGATATGGATATATATATCATCTATATATGTATATATAACAACAAGATCACCAAAGCATCAGTTGCAGAACAAACAAATAAAGATGTATCACTGAGAGAACATCGAAAACCAATCTATAAAAATAATTGCTTGAATCTATCATTCCAAGGTTGAGCTGTTTGTTTAAGTCCAAACAGAGACTTGTTCAATTTATAGACATGAGAGGAAAAACTAGGATCAGAATATATATAGCCAGGGGGTTGTTCCATGTAGATGTTCTCTTGAAGGAAGCTATAAAGGAAAACATTAATTCTTAACGTCTAATTCTTGTATTTACCGTTTACACATGAGAGATGCTAAGCACCACGGGGCCCGGACAAACGCCCGGCTAACGCCACCCCCATTGGGTAGCTATTTGGGCGTGGGGCCCAGACAGTAAGGCGCTGTCCAATGGATGCACGGGCGCCTGGGTCTTAAGCATTTCCCTTTACACATGATTGATATGGACAAAACAATGCGTATAGTTGCAGCTTTAACCTTTTTGCTACTGAAAGAACACCCATCCCATCGAGACCCAACAACATTCATTTCATGACTCCATGGAACTAAACTCCATGTGTTGTGGGCTTTATGAGCAGCAAGTTCCTCCTCCATGGCTGTTTTCCAATGAGGAATTTTCATAGCTCTTGATTTATATGTCTTAGGCTCCATGTCTAAAGAGAATTTTCAGCATATGAGGTATAATATACCTTCACTTTTTCTTGTGCTTGTATCTGAGCGGGTGACCATATATTTGATGGGTTTTCAAGAGACATTCTGAGTGAGCATCACGGAGTAATGGTGGTGGTTGTGATGAGTGAACTCAGACACAGACAAATTAAGTGGGTATTATCACTCCTTCCCTTGTACCTCCAGAATTGTTTAACTCAGCAGATTCGAAGAAGCCATGAACTCAGACGGAACTACTCTACGCATGCAGAAGGGCTAGGAAAAAAAAGGAATATGGCGCAAGCTAAAAAATCTTTGATACTATGAAAGGAAAATAACAAAATAACTTCGCATATATATAAGAGAAGGAGACACAGAAATTAACGTGCTTCAGATCATTGGTTGATGCTCTAGCAACTTCCTATACGGGACAATTTACCAATCATAGAGCTCACATACTGTTTCAACTTCTTGAACTCGTACAAACCCTAAAATCATGGTGTTAGCGTTGAAGGGCCCAGAATTATATGACACAAGGAACCTATGAGATTTTGCAATATGAGATTATCTCCCATTGGGGCTCCAACACTTCCTTTTATGATCAAAATAAGTCATGAAAATTAGATTAGAAAGGAGGTGTCGTAATGATCATAATATATAGACCCTGATATATTGGCTCTCGTATCATCTTACAAACTTCAAAATTTTAGTGTCAAAATTGAAGGGATCAGGATTATATGGCACAAGAAAGTCATGAGACTTTTGATATGAGATTATCTTCCATCGGGGCTCCAATATGTACACATCCTTGTCGATGAATATCCATTTTAGCTGCAGGTGATTGCGGGTCTTCCTCACTTAATCTATGACGCTCCAAATGTAGAATCCGCAGCTTCTAACACCTGTGCAACATATCGTCTGAACTAGACCATAAGCCAGTAGTTCCTTCCACATGCCATGACTGCATGACAGATGAGGAATCTTTTCAGTGATTCTTCCCTGGCAACCGTCTATAGTAACACAGCAATCCTGAGAAATAGATATAGTTAGGTCATGGATTAAGTCATGCATTACATAATTTACATGGGTATCCACATTCTCATCATGCTCAACCCCATAATGTTCAAAGAAAGATAGGGAGAGCAAATCATCAAAGTGATTGCTTGATCCCTCATACTCCATACTGTGCATCTCTCTCTCTATCTCTCTCTAAAATATTTTAAAATAAGATGTGAATAATCATGTAGGGTGTATAAATGTTTTAAAACTCTTTGGAGGATTGTTCTTGCTCATCAAACCCTAAACTTGTCTTGTGGACCAATAAAACACGTTCTTATCTCTAACTTCTACAGTCACACGTAAACACAGAAGCATATATATTTCTGATTGATCAAGAAGAAAGAAAACCCTGTTTAACCCGGGGTTCTTTCCGTTTCTTTGATTTGATCCGTGGAATGGCTAATTGGTCTCGACAAAGTAGGTTAATTCAACTGGTCAAATGTTGCATATTCCAAAGTTTAATTTGATGAAAGTTCTAGCACAAGGTTGTCATCATCACATATATTTCCACTTTCTTACATCTTCCAATGAGCATCTTGCAAATTATGCTCTATTAGATAAGATCAGGATGAATGGTGCACCGCTGCCCACTATAGCTAACACTATCTTGAACTGAATTTCTATCTTATTCCAACATTATAGGAAGAAAATTTGTGGTTAGAAGCACACAGAGAGTATCTCTTTGACAGTCTAATAGCTTATTTATGGATAAATTATTTAGGGATAAGATTCCCCTAATTGCAAGATTTTTAATTTGGCGAATAAAGTTATCAAGGCAAGTAACTTTTTCAGATGTAAAAGGGTGAAATAATTTGTCAACCGAATCACATTTTTAAGTCATCAAACTTGACAAATTATCAAATAATCACAATTCGTCATCAGGTTATCGACCTATAAAACATAATACCATATTCTTTTATTTGAGGGGAAATGCGTCCAAAAATGTCACATTACTTTCACACCATAAATTTCAATTTCAAGTATCTCTACGGGTACAGCAGTAGTCATCTGGAGTACATTTAACCAAGATATTTCTAGAAATATAGAAAACGCAAATGAGTTTCCTAGTCTTAAAGACGGCCATTTAAGCTTACTTTCTAGCATTGAAAGGACTAGTTTTGGACTAAAAATACATTCCATGGTATTTTGTAAGAAATAATCCCATGTCAAGTGTGTAGATGTGTTTTCCGCTCCCCTTTCACGGGGGGACGAAGAACGGTCCACAAATAGTGGGGGATAAAAATAAAGGAAAATAGGCGCAGGAAGAAATGAAATGTGGTGTGTGGATATGGAGTGTGAAAGGCATAAAACAAAGAAAAGGAAATGTGATCGCCAGGCACGCGAGGGTGCCGAATGGAGATGCACGGCGAAGGGTGCGGGATGGAAGGGTGATCGCGGTGTGTACCCTTTTGGAAGGCGGAGATTGTGCGGAGATGTGGATCCTCTCTTCCTCTACGAACACAGCCGGCCGTAGTAGAGACATTTTCCATGTTAATTACCTTGACAAAAGAGATAAAGAAAAGTGAAGAAAGGGGATTAGCCACGTGTAGTATCAAATCCTAAAAATAAAGAATAAATGAAATAAAAGACATGGAGATGTACTTACCGGGTGGTGACTTTTAAACCCCTAAATGTAGGTGTGTGTAAAATGCATGCATGTGTGTGTGTTAAAAAAAAAGGAGTACAAGGGCCACGTGGGGTCCGGAGGAGATGAAAGGATGAAGAAAAGAGAAGGGGGAGGGGGTACTTCCCCGAATAGACGGTATGGCGGCATTGCCGGTACGGACGGAATGGAGGAAGAGGAGGAGGAAGACGTCGCCCGCCTCGCTCCGGGGTACGTGGTCGATGGAGAGGAAGACGGCTTCGAAGGAGGAAGGCGCGGAATGGGAGATGCTTCTCCTCAGGTCGGTGGCGAGACGGAAATCCAGCAGGGCTTCGCCACTCTCGTTGGGCCCCCCTGAACAAATGACCCTCGGGTCCAATTTATAGGCAACAGATTCCTGAATCGCGTCCACACAGGAAGTCGCGATTATGAATTGAATCGCGTCCGGGCGGCCGGCCGCGATTAAGAAAGTCAAACCGATGTGACAGGCGCATCATGACTACGCTTTGAAATAGCGTCGGGCCAGGCCGCCGCGACTTGAATCGTGTCCGCCTGGTCCGCCGCGATTCAGACTTGCATGGTTTCGAGGCAATCGGCTCATGAATGCGTTGTCTGCTGACGGGAGTTTTCGGATTTGACCTTCTAAATCGCGTCCACTGACAAGAACGCGATTCAGGGATTTTGTCATGATTACACGACGTGGCAACTTTAGGTGCGACGACTTCGCGGGCGTAGCCTTTTTTACTTTGAATCGCGTCCAAGAGCTTGGACACAATTTCAATTAAACATGTGCTCGTAAATGTATCCGCCTGAAGCCCTTGAATCGCGTTCGCATCCCCGGACGCCTTTTGAATGCGACTACCAGAAAAGCGACCACTAAAGCAGACGCGAATCAATGAAGTTGCCTATGAGCCATTTGTGAACCAAATTTAGCTTCTGGGGGCGCTGCCCTCGGAGACCCCCGCGACCTGACCGCGCAGGTCGATCTGCGACCGAACCACATGGGGAAGCACCGAGAAAGAATGGGTGAGATCCAAAAATATTAGAAAAATACTCTTGTGAGATAAAAGGAGGGTCATTTGTGGCATTATGGCGCAATATGAAATTTACCCGCGACGGAGTCAAATTCGCGTGTCTACAAAGTGGTGACTAAGATATATTATATTTTGAATAGTAGGGGCTCTTCATTTATTACTTTAAAATTTTGAGTTAAACAGCTTAATACAATAAATTTAACATGATAGTAGAGCTGGGTTTTCTCACCATCCGACTGTTTAATATATAGTGCCATTTACATTGTGTGTTGATGCCCCAAGATTCAGTCCCACAACCTATAATTTGTAAACATCTTTCCCTCTCTTATCTATAAGAGTAACATTGGGTGCACGGTCGGCCGGACAAATAAATTGTCCAACTAATTTTATCATTGGTTGGCACATATGTGGGGCCTGTGAGTCAACTAATTGACAAAGTTTGTCAGACAAATCATTTGTCTAGTTGTCGAGCCACCTAATATTTCTCTATCTATAAAGATTTTGGCGGACTTGACAAATTTTTCTTTATCTATATATAAAGCATTTTATTTATTTGACAAAACTTTCGTACCCATTGCCTCACCCATTCAATTACATCACTTATATGTCACTATTTAGGTGGCATTTGGAGTCGACACCAGGGGATGTTGAGATTTCATCCCACATTGGATATAACCATTTGGATTTGAAGAGGGGACATGCTGAGATTAATTTAGTGCCACATTGGATAATGTTTGGACGTTCTTCAGAGGTCATTTATAATTATATGTAGCCAAGGGATTTTGAGATTTATTCCTATTTTGGATATAGCCATTCAGATTCCATGCCGCGAGATGTCAAAGATTTAGTGCCATATTATTAGGTAATGTACTGGCATCCTTTCATTTTAGACAATATTTATTGCAAGATTACTTCTGTAATTAAGATGACCCAGCTTATAAGGAGAGTAATTTTATTAGTTAAAAGAGAGAGAGAGAGAGAGAATAGTCGTGTGAAACTCTCTTAATCATATGAGAGTGACTTCTTACAATCTGCATCAATTTTATTAAAAGAATCATTTTGTAGTAGACATTTCTCTTTTTTTTTTGGTTGTTGAGGATTCTTTGATACTAACAAATAATAACGGCAGATTTTTATTTTTAATACCTAAAATCTTTTAAATCTATTTAAAATCCCAAATCCAATTATTTGTCACAAAGCCCTCCAGATTGTCATTGCTATTAGGGTTTTTTTTTTATTGGTAGTAAGATGGAGCCTAACGGCTCCAAAAAAAAATCAAAACATACTAGTATAAACCTTAAGTAATAGCTGAACTCAAGATGAGTGGCTTTATATGCACACGGCAACTACTCCAAAAATTTAAATTGACTGATCTAACATAAATCTATGGTGGTTTCCTCTCACTGAAGTTTGCCCTTGAAGCTTCAGAAATGCAGATTTTGCTCAATTCTTCTGGGAGAGCAGAGGTTTAGGAAATGTTGAATTTGGCTAGTCTTGCCTGCTTCGCCAACCAATTAGCAGCTGCATTAATATTTCTTCCAGACATAACAACTCTGTGCAGAGGCCATTTAACTAGCAACTTCTTGGTCTCCTCTGCAATTCTCCTGATTTCTAATGGAGCTTTGTCTGGTTCCCATATAGCTTTAATGGCCTCAGCATTATCCCCTTCAATAAGCAAACCTTCAAAATTCTGTGTTCTCAGAAGTTCTGCACTTTCTAGGCAGAATTTGGCAGCAAGCATTTCTGCTTTGAGGACAGAGACTTGGTTTAAGTAGACTGCACTTGCTGATAGAGGAATACCATCTTCATTTCTCAATATATATCCAGCTCCTGAGAGCACCATGTCCTTATCTTCCTTCCTTGCTCCATCAAAATTCCCCTTGATTTGGCCCTTTTCTGGTTTCTTCCAAACTTCCTTTCTATATGAAGCTCCACCTTGATACTCTGGGTTGGAAGTCTCCATAATGATGTCTGCCATTTCATGCCTCTTATGTTGTTTGCATACTTTCTCCTTAGTGACCACATTTACTTTGAAAATTTTTTTGGCAGATTCTAAGATAGTTCTAAACTTTAACTCATAGAGCTCATCTCCTTTTTCAAAAATATGTTTATTCCTTCTCCTCCATATAGCTTCTTGGGTACATGCTACCACTGTTTTCATATATAACCCTTTTGAACCCCCTTCAGATTTTTTTGTGCAGTGCTCCCGGAGGTCTTCCAAACATGTCGGAGTGGTGACCCACTCAAGATGATTTATAACCTCCTTCCAAACTTATTCAACCCCTTTACATTTGATGAAGGCATGATCTTGGTCCTCTACTTGCTCATAACAGATTTGACACAGAGGTTCCACTTCTATATTGCATTTACTTAAGTATACCCCTGTTGGAAATCTACCCCAAACCGGTTTCCAGAGCAGAATTTTGATTCTAGGTAGAGTAGGCCAGTTCCATATTTCTGTCCAGCAAGATTTGGGGTCTCTAAATGCTTCTACTTTTTTTTCCTGATATGTTCATAAGCATTTTTTGTGGTGAATCTCCCATTTTTACCCGGTAACCATTGCCTTCTATCTTCGGAACTCCCACTTGCAATTGTTAATCGGAGAATTTCCAACACAATTGACATGGGGAAAACTTCTCTAAGTTTGTTCAAGTTCCATTCTTCATTAGCCAAGAAAATCTCTAATTTGTCATCTTCCTCCATTGCCTCTACGTTAAACTCTAGAGGCCACCCACTCAGACCTCTACCATGCATCCAACTATCTTGATGTATTCTAATGCTGCTTCCATTGCCTGGAATCCAGCCAAACTCTTCCTGGTGCCTTTTGAATTCCTTGGTGATTCTCCTCCAAGTGTCAGACATGGGTACTGTAGTGTATAGTTTATCTAATCTTCTCTTCCTCATGTATTTATCTCTGACTATACCTGTCCAGCAACTTTCTTGTCCTGTGCTAATTTTGTCCACCAACTTTAGCATCATCGCTGAATTCCTATCCATTATATCAGTGATTCCAAATCCTCCAAATCATGAGGCATCTTCAATGCTTCCCACCCCACTAGATACAAGTCTTTTGTTTCCTTATTTCCCCTCCAGATGAAGTTTATGCAAATTCTTTCAATTTTTTCCACATGTGCCTTTCTGAAGTTAAATCACTGCAGCCCAGTAGGTAGGTATGGCAGCGAGGACGTGGTTCCTCTTGCTGCCATGGATAGAGATCTTCCTTTCCAGCCACTTAATTTGTTCTCCATAATTCTACACACCTCTTTCATTGCTTTTTTCCGCTGGTTTTACAAAGGAGATCTGCACCCCCAGATATCTGCCAATGCTCTTGTCATTCCTCATGTTCAAGGTTTGTTTCTATTCCTCTTAACCCTTCTGGTGCCCACCGCCCGACCAACCTCAAACTTGGATTTAGCATAGTTTAAAGCTTGTCTTGTTTGACTACAATAGTCATCTACAACAGCCTTGAAAGCTTCTATTTCCGGGACATTTCCTTTTGCCACCAAAAGAACATCAGATGGTTGATAGACATGCTTCTGCTTTTCTCTTTGAAACCCACCAATTTGCCTTGGGTATTGGCTTTGTGCAGACCCGCCAATAATAGTTCTAACATTACAAATAAATAGGGCGACACAGGATCCCCCTGGTCTCAAACCTCTAGAAGGCTTGAACCATCTACTTGGAGTCCCATTGACTAATACTGCCATCGAAGAAGTGTTTATACATTCTTGGATCCAGCTTCTCCATTTTACCCCAAATCCCATCATATCTAGAACCTGATCAATGTAATTCCATTCCACCCTGTCATATGCTTGTTCCATATCATGTTTGATGAGCACTAAATCCCTAGGTCTCCTTTTACGATTCATAGCATGCTCCAATTCTTGTGCAACCAGTATGTTGTCTACTATGGATCTACCTCAGATGAATGTTGTCTGCTCTATTGACACCAGGTTTCCCATAACTTTTCTAAGCCTGTTGTACCAAAATCCTTGCAATGATTTTAAAGAAGTCAATACACAAGCTGATCGGCCTATAATCTTTTGACCTTGGATTTTCAACTTTTGGCACCAAAGCTATAAAAGTGTCATTGTTATTAGGTTAAGTGTGAAGTAAACTCAAACAAACCAAATTGCAAAGAAAGATCAAAATATCCCATCCTTCGTTCTTCTGATCATCCCTGGTGGGCCACAAAATTGCCATTCTCTCTCTCTCTCTCTCATTCTCTCTCTCTCTCTCTCATGATCATCTTTTCTAAACCCCAAATGAAATGTATTAACTCGATGGACTTGATTATAGATTGTCATAAACAGGGAGATTAAGGAGCTGATAGGTAAATATTTTCGTCTTTAGAGGCTTAAAAGACAAGATTTTTAAAAATGATGACAATAAAGAAGGCAATTTTTTGAAAAATACCCAGCAATGGCGTGGAGTGAATAAGATGATGGACAAATAAATTTACATGAAAAATGACAAGGGACACCGCTGGATGGAACTCACGCGCCTCTCATTTGCTACCCGTCCAGAACCGGATTTCCATTTTGCACACGAGCTAATGAGGGTCCTCTTTGACACGGAATATAATCGAACCCCAACCAGGAGGGCCTATCGCCAGTTCATCGCCTAAATCATCCAAAGATAGACGAGTAGAAAAGGATAAAACTTAACCATAAGTGGCAGCCCGTGTCATTTCAACAAAAAAAAAACAAGGAAAAATTTTAGTGAACGAGCAAGTGAAATGATTAGTTAAGGACAGAAGATCCAAAGGAGCACACCGTCTGCTCCCTCAAGGCCGACCCCGCTAAACGACCAGACACCCACGGCAGTATACACAGGTACACGTATAAAGCTAACAAAACATACTAAAAAATAATAATAAACTACAAACCAGAACGCCGCCATGGCTGTTGTGTTCCACAGTCGATCCTTGCAGCTCAATTACCAGTTTCACAGCATCAAAATCCTTGGAACAAAAATATGAAGGGTGGATTTAGCAGCAAATAATGGACAAAAGGGAGGGCGTGTTAACCAGGGAACTTCCCGAGTCTGATAGGGCACACTTGCGGACTCAATCCCTTGGGGAGTTCCTAGCTGTTTCGGCAGAGATCATACCATCCTCGTCTGCAGGAATAATGCCTTCCTCTTCTTCTTCCCCACCCTGGCATGTTAGGGCCGACGAGTCGACTGGACCATCATCACTGGGGCCTTTGGCATCGACGTCCCTGCCGTAGGGCAATGCTGCAGCGGGCGTCTCCTCGTCAATAGACTTGTATGGAGACCTTGATTTGTCCCTCTGAGTATGGTCAGATGAGGCTGTCTCTCTCATCCCGTCTCCATCATCTTGAACAGGTGACCTCCACTGCTGAGTTCCATCACCGTTGTATGGAGAAGGGGATTTTTTTGGCTGCATTCCGTCTCCACTGTATGGAGAAGGTGATCTTTCGGGTTCAATTCCGCCACCGTTATACACTTGAGCCCTTTGAGGCTGTTCCTGTGTCTGCTCCTGGTACGGAGTCAGTGAACGGTCAGGCCCAGCTATTTGATTGGGAGGAGATTTTTGTTTAGCCACTGGAGACCATCCACGTCCTGATTCACCACCATCAAACCTGTTCAAGCTATGACTGCGACTACGGCTGCGACTCCTGCTCCCCCCAGTGTGGACATTATTCCTGCTCCTACTGCGGCTTCTGCTGCGGCTGCTAGCCCTCTCACTGCGAACCCTGTTCGGGCTCCGGGTACCATTCCAACCACCATGACCCCCAACTGGGCTCCTGCTCCGGCTGCGACTGCGAGCACCAGCTCGATCTCCAGTTCTACGATTGTCATTGCCCACCACACCCTTATTATCATAGCGAGCCCGTTCGTCATCATCTTCATGTGAGCCATAGTGACCATGATCGTATCTAGCAAGAAATGCAACACAAGTCAAACTCTTTTGCATGTCCTAAAGTTTAAAAGATAAGGCTAGAATAACTCTCAAATTGTACACTTGGGTGCTCATGGGAAACATCAACATATTAATATTTCAGGGGGACAATGTCCAGAAACCATCCATTCAAAAGGTTCCCAGCAAGTAAAACAAATCCAGTACAAGGTGCTACTGCCACGGTGAAATGCAATTCAAAACAAATCAACAATCATAATGGCATGGAATGGACAAGGACATCATTACAAAAGATTAAATTACCTATCCCGAGGCGGCTCACGTTCACCATGTCCTCGAGCAGCCCCACGAGCACCATCTGACTTCCCCCCAGATGAACCCCACGCAGTTCCACCATAACCAGAATCACTTCGTCCACCACCAAAAGACCTTCCTCCAGATCCTGAACCCCAGCGACTACGTGCCTTGCCATACCCACCACGTCTTGCCATATCTCGTAATTCTGAAGGGACTCGCTGGTTTGCCCCTTCAAGAACCTTAATGAGATCTGATGCATACTTTGCATCTTGGTCGCAAAAGAAAGTGTGGGAGACACCCGTGGCACCAGCTCTACCTGTCCTCCCAATCCTGTGAACATAGTCCTCCACCCCTGTAGGGAAGTCATAGTTGATGACAACCCTGCCACAGCATGAACGTCATAAAAATGTATACAACCCACCAGAAACATCAAATCTAAAATAGAGAAGGATCAAAATGATTCATGAAGGTATGAATTCACAATCTGACACAGGAAGATTACTATATTCTGATCCATAGTGGACTACAGAAACAACTGACAACACTAGAGACCACACATTCAGACCTAATGAGCCACTATCCAAAGTCACCACTTAAGCTGTCATCTTAGTTCCCTGACACTGGGAAATGTAGAAACAAAAAAACTGCAATGTTCACCTGATGTCTTTTATGTCCAGTCCTCTTGCAGCAACATCAGTAGCCACAAGGATAGGGGATCTCCCTGTACGAAACTGGCTTAAAACATAATCTCTTTCACTCTGTGATTTATCACCATGAATGGCAGCAGCTCCAAATGAGCGTGTCAGGCTACGCGCTAACTGGTCACACATTCTTTTAGTTGAACAAAATACTATAACTTTAGCACCAGGTTCTTGGGATCGCAAAATCTGTTCCAGACGCCTCTGCTTCTCCATGGGCGTCATCACTTCAACATACTGGAACAACCAATAGACAGGTTAAAACCACCCCATCATTTATTGGATAACAAAATACTGAAAAAAGTGAGAGTTCAGCACCATTTTAAAAACAAATCAAGCACATCTATACCTGTGTGATAGCAGTGTTGGCAACAAGTTCATCAATGCTGCCAATGTTCACTTGAACTGGATGAACCAGTAAATCAGCAGCAATTTTACGAACTTCTTTTGGCCAAGTAGCTGTAAACATAAGGGTCTGACGACGAGCTGGTATCTCTTTGACAATTTTTCGTATCTGTGGCTCAAAACCCATATCCAACATTCGATCTGCTTCATCAAGCACCAAATAAGAGACCTGACGAAGGCTTACCTTCCTCATCTCCAGGATGTCATTCAATCTTCCGGGAGTTGCAACCACAACATCAGCTCCTCGTTCTAGATCTCTCAACTGGGGACCTTTCGGTGCACCTCCATATAAGCACTATCAAAGACAAAAGAAGGCATTTGAGTTCAAAAGGTACTTTCCTAAAATGTATGATAAATACGTTAGAAGGTTGCAAATGTTGTTGTTGTCCAAACTAAGCTACTAAAGGCAACAAGGAAGAGTGCCTGATCATAGCTGTTCAGGAGGTCCAAACATAAGAATTGAATCGTGTATCCTCATAAATTAAAATACTTTCTAGATTGGACAAAGAGAAACTTGATGCACAAACATCACAATGCAAGTTACAGTCCCACAAATTCAGAGAAACCCACCCCCAAAATGTCGGTTTGACCTGAACCATATCTTTCAATTCTCGCAAATTATTGCTTTTAGAATAGAAGTAATCAGCCAGTATACATTATAACACAGAACTGGATGAGCCTAACCAAAAACCAAATTAGCATAATTTAGCCAATGGAAAATCCTTAGAGAAATGGCCAAATAATAGAAATCTCCCCAGAACTATTTTGAAATAGGTAAGCGAATAGCATGTTGAAACTATATCTTCACACACAACCTAACAACAAAGAAACAGCTGGCTACCTTTGCAACATCCAACTAATCTGGACAGAGTACATCAGAACATTAAGAAAATACTTTAAAGAACATGTACGGTAGAGTCTAGGAAAATTTCACACAAACAACACAGAAGAAAACAAAGTTAAATAACCCATCCAGATAACTATGAGCATAAAACATTTAGTAGTATAAAGGAAGTCTAACCGTGCAAGAAATTCTTGAAGATCTACCAAACTTCACAGCTTCCTCTTGGATCTGTGTTGCTAGCTCCCTCGTTGGAGCCAAGACCAAAACAGTTGGACCCATACGGGAATTATTACGAAGCCGCTTGAGATGAACAAAACCCGGAATAAGATAGCCCAGCGTTTTCCCTGAGCCAGTCTTGGCAATGGCAACAACATCACGGCTTTGTAAGGCAACAGGCCAAGACTGGGCTTGAATAGGTGTGGGAAAAGAAAAGCCTGCATGTTGTACCTGGAAGAACAGAATCACCGAACAACATAAGATGCACCACAGATATACACACTAGCACCCATGTCTCACTCTATTCCTCTCTCTCTCTCTCTCTCTCTTTTTGGAAAAAAAAATATAATTGAGCCAATGCCAGAAGAAGCGTATCCCCCGATGAAGACGGCCGCTTGCAGGAGCAAGGCGGGGCAGGAGAACGGACCTTCTGTCCAGCAGAGAGGCAGACCAGACCAATCACCTGGGGACAGACCCGGTCACAGAAAGTGACCTGGAAAGCCCTCTTAAGTTGGTCCGCCACCACCACAAAGGGAGCTCCAAACAAAAGCAAGCACCCAAATGATGGTCGCACACAGCGCAGCGCAGCGTCAGACTGAGAGGCAGACTGGACCAAGCACCTGGGTGGATGCCAGGCCATAGGCAGTGACCCAGAAAATGCACGAAAATGGTCCACTCTCACCACCATAAAGGGCGCTCCAGCTAAGTGTAAGCCACCCAACAACGGTGGCACAGTGCAGCACAGCGTACGACATTAGCTCCTCCGCGGAGCAAATATCGCACCTACGACCAAAATGCAGAACCGGGAAAAGATGGGCATGAGACTAAAATTCAGGTCTCCACCATTTGCACAGAATGGAAGTTAATTTGCAAAAGTTAGTATAAACAGGGTACTATCAGAGACTTCAAAGATATATGAGGGCATATCAAATATAAATATATATACCTCTTTCAGGATCTCTGAGGGGAAACCTGTTGATTCAAATGTTGTAAGTGGGGCTGGTATATCATCTCCCTGTCAAAATAAAGGTAGTATTTTAATATAACAGCACAAGATCTATTAATGACATGACCGAATCAAAAAATGCAAACAGAAAGAAGATAGTGCATGGAAATTTCAAAAAAAAAATTGATATCCTACTGAAAATAACTGGAAACAGAGTCATCACAAGAAAACCAATGAATCATTCATACATTGAAGCTTAATATTAACGACATTTTGTCCTGGTGCTTTTACCTTTTTGCTTTTCCTTACTTCCCTCGCTAGTAGCAGGGATGCCCCATCAACACCACCAAGGTGTGATCCCCAATATCCACTGACCCAGGCATCACCCTGCCCAACCACAGAGCTACAGCCTACTGAGTGGTGACATTATGTTCAAGTCCCATCCAAAAGCATACATGGGAAAAAAAAGTTCAATGAAAACTGCTTGACATTCCTCTAAGTTCAGAGGAATTGTTCACAGATGACACAATAATCCAGAATGATAAAATCTACAACAAGGCTTATCTTCCAAAAAAGGTTTAAACAAAATTGTTTCAATGTGTTGATGCAAGTAAGAGTATGTGCAGAAAGCAAGGAAAAGCATGGCTGCTTTAGCCCAGGAAAGAAGCAGATACATCGCAGACAGAAAGCGACAAAAAATGGGCTGTCAGCATGGTTTAGCGCATCGGAGCGAATCGGCCCAATGCGAATCACAGGAAACCCGATGCGCGATTCGGATCGATTCGCCCGAATCCGGTCATTCAGGCGAATCGGACCCGATTCGCACGATCCGATTCAACAGTGTGCGAATCGAGCGCGATTCGCCCGACGCCCTCAAGGGTGTCGGCCGATGCGCTGCGAAAGGGACTGTACAGTCCTGATTCGCAGCGCAGCAGGCCGGTGCCCTCTTTCTCCCCCTTGTTTTCATTTTTTCTCTGAAAAAAACCCTAGATCTCCATGCCAAAACACTTAGGGAGGGTTCCTACGTGAGTTTGAAGCCATTTGGACGTGGATTTGGAGGCATTCAAGCCTTGTTCTTCAAGATTTTTGGAGTTTCTACAGGGGTTTGAAGGTAAGCCACCATATTTCTTCTTTTTTTTTATTTTTTCTTTGGTGTATGACTTAGATCTTCACATGAAATGATGTTGCAAATGATTGGTGTACACTTGCAACCATTTCTCATCAAGATCTACAAATTTTTCATGTAAATTTGAAGATTTTCCTTAAATTATGAATTTCTGAATAAAAATTTAAAAAATATAAAAAATTTGAAGAACCAAAATTTGATATCAATATGCTGTATAACTTCTAAATCATGGTTAGAAGTTGATTCCATATGAATTGGAGCTAAAATTAATTTATGTTCCAACATGATTAATAAATGTTTTAAAATTTACAAAAAAAAATAAATAAAACTTGAAATTTTACAAACTCTCTACAGAGGTGTGAATGGAGTTGTACGATCATGTCTATGAAAAAAATTATCATATAAGAACACTTTCTTTTAGTGTTTGAATTCTGAATTTTGAATTAATTTAGTGTTAATATATTTAATTTTTATTTGCCTCTTCAGATGGCACCGAAGTAGGGCTCTAGTGATGATATTGGGTGACAGCATGACACCATGCTGGACAGTAGACACAACTTCAAGTGCAATTATTGTAACTTTACGGGACAAGGAGGTGGCATCTCTCGGTTGAAGAAGCACCTTGCAAGTGGCCGACTAGCAGGCTACCATGACGTGCAGGGTTATAAAATGTTGCCAAGTGAAGTTAAAAAGCTTATAATTGAACACCTTAAACATGTTCGAGTAAAGACTACAAGAAAGAGGGCGGACAAGGAGATGCAGGAGAAAATCATATCAGGAAGGGAACAAGATGAAGACATTGAGGATGAAGTAGAAATGTACGCAGAATATGTGTCTGATCCTGATGTGCAGGAAAGACGAGCCAGAGCGCAGAGTAGGGTTGAGGCATGGAAAGCTGACCAAAAGGCAGCCTACAGAGTTAGCTTTCAGGGAGCTCAGCATGAGGTTGGCAGTGGCTCAGGGGTAGGGGGTACCGGCAGAAGTCAGTCCCGTCGATTTTTTCATGTGGGGGATTATTTCACTCAACCCCCTCCCACACAAGAACAAGTAAGGCATGGCAAGAGACCCACAAGTGTGCAAATAGAGGACGTGAACTTATGTGTATCCTAAGGAGTATGACAAACAGACTAGGATTGAGGATGCATACAACCAGCGGGGGCCGAAATACAAGGTGGGTCGAGCAGTTGCAAAGTGGTGGCACCATGTAGGGTTACCATTCAATGCAGCGAATAGTCCTTATTACAAAACTGTTATACATGAGGTTCAACATGCAGGGCTATATATGAAGCCTCCTACAACTAGGGACTTGGCTGGGAGATATCTTTAGGAAGAAGTTAATGAGATCAAGTCTTATATTGACAGCTTTAAGAAGAAATGGGAGAAGTATGGTGTCACATTGATGTGTGATGGTTGGTCGGGCACCACTAGGAGCAGCCTCATCAACTTCCTCGTGTATTATGATAGACAAGTCTTCTATCACAAATCTGTTGACGCATCAGATAAAGTACACAACTACGAATACATTTTGAGTTTGATGCGGGACGTTGTTGAGGAGATTGGTAAGCAATACATTGTGCAGGTGGTGACGGATAATGGATTTGTCCTACAAAAAAGTAGGGGAGGAGTTGATGAAAATTTATCCTCGTCTTTACTGGACCCCATGTGCTGGCCACTGTGTTGATTTGATGCTGAAAGAGATTGGGACACTACAAGCCGTCAAAATGGTGGTGGATGCGCGGCAGAAGATTACAAGGTTCATCTACAATCATCATGTTGTCTTGGTGTGGATGAGCGAGCCCACAGGTGGAGAGTTGTTGAGGCCAGCTATCACCCGCTTTACAACAAACTTTGTCGCATTACAAAACCTATTGAAGCACAAGGATGGATTGAAATACATGTTCAGGAGTGATAAATAGTTGCAGAGCACTTTTGCTGAAACATCGGTAGGGGTGTCAACTGGGCCGGGCCGGCCCGGAAGCCCGGCCCGGTATAACACGGGCCTGGGCCTAATTTTTTTATTAAAATTTAAATTTTAGCCCGGCCCGGCCCGGCTCAGAAAAAATCTAGGCCGATTCCGGGCTTTTTCTGGCCCGGCCGGCCCGCGCCCACCGCTCCCCCCACCCCGCCTCGCCTCCCCGCGCCCCCGCCTCGACCTCACCCCCGCCTCGCACACCGCGCGCCCCCGCCTCGGCCTCCCCGTGCCGCGCCTCGGCCTCCCCGCGCTCCTGGCCCCCTGCCTCGGCCTCCCCGCGCCCCGCCTCGACCTCCCCGCGCCCCCGCCTCGCACGCCGCTCGCCCCAGGCCGGGCCAGACCGGGCCTAGGTCGGGCCTTAAAACTGACCCCCAAGCTGGGCCATATTCCTGAAAATCGGGCTTTGCCCCGGGCCTGGGCCGGTTATCTGGAGACCGGGCTGGGCCTGGGCCAGACCAGACCCGGTCCAAGCCCGGCCCATTGACACCCCTAAACATCGGATGGAAAAGAGGTAGAAGGCATCATCAACAACTCGAATTTTTGGGATCGGGTGTTCAAGCTAGTTCAGATCATTGAACCTTTATATGAGGTATTGAGAGTGGTTGATGGGGATAGGAGACCTTCTATTGGATTGGTGTACGCAAAATTTGAAGCCACGAAGAAGAAGATCCATCAAGTGTCACCTCGGTATGCACACTTGGTCTTGGATGTTGTTGAAGATAGATGGGACCGACAGATGAATAGAGATCCACATATGACGAGTAAGAAAACTGTTGATATTTTTAAGTTATAAATTATAATAAATATTAATGTATTTTGCAACCATTGATATTTTATACGTCAATTGCCGCATATTATCTCCACCCTATATACCATTACACGCACAAGTTAACATATGAGGATGACTTGACGGCTGTTTTTACAAGAGTTGTTAAAAGATTGTCAAGAAGTCTTGTACAAGCAGCGGACGCCATTGATGGCAAGTATAGGGTTATCAACTTCCATCCAAACAAATACTTGAATTTGATATGCATAGTCAATTTAATAAATGCAAATGAAGAGCTTTCGGGAGGCTATTGGGGGCTTTGCTGAGCGCCTGAGCCATCTGCCATTGTTGGTCGGAAGCATGTCGAGGGCGGTAATATGTTTTCCCTTTCATATATTGTCATTGCAACTTGATGGTTGAGGGTTAATTGAATATCACTAACTTGGTTGCAGCTAATTGGTGGTTTAACTTTGGGCATACTGCGCCAACATTGAGAAAATTTGCAGTGAAGATCTTATCGCAGACATCCTCGTCTAGTGGATGTGAGAGGAACTGGAGTATATTTGCATTGATACACACCAAAGTGCAGAATGATTGTCATATAGACGCTTGGACAACTTGGTGTACGTGCACTACAATATGAAGTTGAGGGTCAAACATCTCACAGAAGATCCAAAACAGCGTGGAGACATAGACTATGATCCTATTGACATTGGATTCCTACGAGATGAAGAAGACCCAATGGTTGCACGGGTAGCACAAGCAACCACAGAGCGGGGGGAGTATGAGTTAGAAGAGGAGGCAGATGATCTTGAAGATCCACCTCGCCCTAACACTTTTCCGACAAGGGCAATAGCAGAAACAACAGCAGAGGAGGAGGGAGAACGTGGAAATGTGGGACAGCCATACTCCCCTCAATTTCAGGTCGATCTAGAGGCTGAGGTGGATCTTCTTGGGAACATAGAACTAGAGCATATTGAGCGTACTATAGGTGGGAGAGTAATTTCTTCGTTTCATCTTACATATTTTATCAATTGCATTTGTCCTAATTCATCATGTTGGGGGCTATTATAGGTGGAGGACATGGTCATGATGATGATGATGATGATTTTGAGAAATTGATAAAAGGCCTCCCCTGCACATGATCTTTGAGGGAAGCACCCTCACAATCCAGAAGGAGATGGTCATCTACCCAGGTTGCTGCTCCCTCACAATCTACAAGGGCTCCCACATCATCTCAACTGGTAAAAGGGAAGCAAATAGCTCAAGAATCCCGCCGAAAAAAATTGGTGCAACGGAGTCTCGGTCAACTAAAGGAGTTGTTATACGAGAGCCACCTCCCCCAGTACAAAAAAAGAAGAGTTGGTTATCTGGTTGGGGATCCAAGAAAGGCAAGAAAGGTGCTACGGTGCTATCCTTGTTGAATATCCACTTGACATTGCAGATACGGAGACCTTGGATCCAAATGCAGAGGATGACACACCATCTCCATTGGATTCACCTTGATTGCCCAATAGCGCCTCCCATGATTGTGCTACCATTGTTGAAGATCCACTTAACATTGCAGATGCAGAGACCTTGGATCCAAATGCAGAGGATGACACACCGTCTCCGTTGGATTCACCTCGATTGCCCAATAACGCCTCCCATGATTCGATGACTACTGGTGGGTCATCATTTTGTATTGCATATTACCTCAAATGTATTTGAAATTAATTGTGCTAACCTATCTTAAAATCATATTGCATTTGCAGGTGGTTCTTCTTCAGATGGTGGAGGTGGCGGTGGTGGTGACACACCGCAGGGAGGTGGAGGTGGTGACAGTGGTCAAGGAGGAGGAGATGGTGACAGTGGTGAGGGAGGTGGAGGTGGTGGGATAGCATTCACGGAGGAGCAATTTTTTCGGGGTGCAACTCAAGATATTAGTCATGGTTCCCCACTGCAGTACAACAGAAGGCAGAAGTTTAGACCTGGCGGTCATGCAGAAGATTCAGCAGTGGATTCCAATAGCTATGACACTATGATATCAGACTTCGAGAGGATGAGTACACAAGAGTCTGTTGGATCCTATGGCAGCCATAGCTATCACCCTGAATCCACTAGCACAGACTACTCTAGTGGGTACAGTGGGGTACACTGCCACAGCAAGCTACCTTGGTCCATCTCCATATATGCATCCTCCTATAGCATTTTCTGTTCCTGTTCCAGTTCATGTTTTTGCTCCTTTGGAGGATGTATAGATGGCACAATTGAATGTAGTCCGTCCCGACTACCAGATGTGGGACCATTATCTCAGGCTGTTTCGACAGAGATATCATACCATAATGACATGGGATGAGTATCGTAATTTTTTGTCTGAAAGAAAAGGTTATCACATTATTGGAGAGCTACCCTCAGAGTCAGTGCCTAGTCAGTCCCAATAGAATGCATATGATCCATATCAGCAAGGGCATTGGGGATATTAGAGTAAGTCATTGTATTATGTATTGGAATTTAGAGTTTAATCGTTGTATTTACTTTGTGCAATGTAAAATATCTTTCTATTAATGAGTTTCAATTTTTTTCACTCTTCTAATATTTTTTTTATTGAAAATAAATGTTTGTATAGCAATACATGACATAAATGTCATCGAATATGATGAATCATATTTACAAGAGGCCTAAACCAGACAATTAGTCAAAAAAGGCCAGATTCAAGAGAATCGGCCAAGAAATGGGCCAGAAACCAGGTTTCTGGCCACAACTGGTTTCTGGCCACAACCATGCGAATCGGTCCGATTCGGACGAATCGAACCGAATCGAGAGACACCCAATTCAGTCCGAATCGCCAATGCATCAAACCTAGGCTGTCAGTTCATCACTTGAAAATGAATGACAAATAACAGTTAAAATCTATGCACGGGTGTCAATCGAGTATGTTAACAAAAGTGAGACTGTATTGGCAAAACTTATCAACTCAATACTCAGTCCCAAATTGCAGACAAACTGAGTTAGTTACAAGAGAAGGCAAGCACAAGTTGCTTTGTTCCATCCACCAGTCAATATACCTCCGAAAAACCCAATCTTCCTTAAAAACATCTACATTAGTAACACTTGAAAGGTAAAGAAATAGCAAAAACACAGAAATGGGTGCAAATCTCAACAGTAAATCAAGTCCACAGATGTATGCGATAGATTATGAAGTCAGAGCAAGTTTGCAGCAATCTTGAAATATGGTACAGAGAGATCCAAGAAGGCACCACAACAAGAATCTGATCATCTTTTTTCCCACTCTACAACTGTAGCCTATGTGCAAAAGGAGTACTTAAAAATAATCTAGAAATATGAATAGGAAATTCTCCTGTCAGCATTTAGAGAACACTTCAGCCTTTCTAAGTGACAAGAAATATAGAGCTAAGGTTTCTTTTTCCTGACAGTGCCACCAGAGATGGATATTTGGACAAAGTAAGCATTGGTCAAATGCAACACCAAGAATGGATCAAATTCTAAAGACTTCTCCAAATGGTATTCTCTATTTACACATGATTTAGCAAAATAAAATTGCCAACTAGTAACATACAGTGACAGTTATCTCATGCTGACGACGATAAGATTCTGCAGACAACCCAGCTCCTGAATCTGAAGAACCATGTCCTCTAGCTGACAACTTTGAAGTATGTGCACCATGTCCATGGGTGTAGGCATTGGATGCTCCTTGTCCAACACCGACAGAGCCATTTGCATAGCTCTGTGAGCTCTTGGTAGTCTGTTGCTGGGCACAAGAAAAAAGAGAAGTGCCATCTATAAGTGAACAGGATTTTGAATACCAACATACAACAGGAAGTTTAAAGCAAGAATACAAGTAACTCAAACAGAATCCTCAACACACACAAGTATGAGTAAATACATATTAATCCAACCAGCTACAACAGAAAGGAGATCTGCAACACTTCAGCAGGAAAATAGATGGATGAATATAAGCAAACTGATTCCAACATCATACTTCCTAACAACAGGTTGTAGATACTTGTGTGAAAACCACAAAATGACAGAATATACTTAAAGTGAATCAGACATGATGGTGTGCAAAAAGAGAGAATACCTGGTGGCTCCGTGACACACCATACCGTCCATCCTCTTCCTTGGTATCCCTGTGCTGCCCATGTCCTGAAGAAGCGGAAGATTGCTTCCCTTGTAAAGAACCTGTTGCCATCAATGCAGTCTTTGGAGGATTAGGCGGCGGTGGAGGTAAGTTTTCGGGCAGGTTGGGAAGAGGCCTCTCGTATTGAGTGACATTTGTCTCTGGGTTCCAGAAATAGAGATATCCTGTGGTCCCGTCGATCAAGCCTTTCCACGGCTTGGGGAGCGTCGGGTCTTCCGGGGCATAACGCACGGAAGAGGACGCCATAATCAAACAGAAGTCAAGATAGGAATTCCTTCCTGAATCAAACAAAATAGCAGGATAAAACAGTCAACCAGTAGTTCCTCCCCTCAACACAACCTGAACATCGCATATGACTGTCAATAACTGGAGCTTTTCAAAACCATCTGTGAGCAACATAACCTAAGAAGAAATAAATATTTGCAACAAAGAAATGGAGAGCGAAGAAATAAAAATTCGAGTTAAACGCACTCAAATCCAGTTGATTACAAAGAAAATCTGAGCATGCAAGAGCCACAATCCAATAAGAGCAATCCCTGTCAACAAAAAACCACACTCCACCGACCTCTAAGAACTAACAAATCCCAGGAACATCCCAGAATAACAAATGCCGCAACAGCGCAGGATCAAAATTCAAACGAACCACACACAAAACCAGCAGATTGCGCGGACATTCCCATCATGCAAGCACATCAGACAGAAAAAAAACAACACACCTCCCTAATGAACAAAAAGAGACCGATGGACCTAACCCCCAAACACCTAAGACGAATGTTAACCGCGCGGACATGGATACCTCAACAAACCCTAGAGCAACAAATCCGCGATCGCACACCCAGATCTAATACCCAAACAACCAAAAATACAACCCACAACACTCCTAATTCCCACCCCGCACAAAGACACAGACGATTCCGTCACCCTGGAGCTTCCAGGAAGAGCTTAAGCCAGGCGACGGCATCCGCAACAGATCGGAAACCCTAATCGGGATCGCGATGAGGGCGAGGAGGAGGAGACGGGCGGGGAAAGTGCGGGAGGAGCAGTACCTTGCTGGCGTTGGCGCCAAGCACGATCCCTCGCAGCTCCAGCAGGGTCTCTGCGGGTCTTCCCTTTCCCCCCTCCCCCTCCCCCGCAGCAAGTTTCTCGCCGGTTTCGCTCTCCAGATGGGACGCGGAGACACCCGAGAAAGAGGAAAAAATGGAAGACCCGGGGCGTGGGCCGGCTCAGGGTGGATATTTATAGGCGTGGTGGCGATGGGGCGAGTAGTTTGGTCTGGGCTTTGTCCGCACCCGGGTGGGTGACGAGTCCGGTGTGGTACCCCGCCGGTAAGAATAGCCTTGGCATTTGCGCCGCCGCAAACAAGAAGGGCCTTTTGTTGCCGGAGTTCTTCAGATACATGTACTTGACATTTAATAATTATTAAAAATACTTTTACATTGAGAGCTTTTTTTTGATAAACTGTGAGTGGATAAATTATTTATAAATAAAATGTCTTAGTTTATAAATTTTTGGAAGAATTATCGATCATTTTTTATTTTTTAGGGGCTTATTTTTAGGTCTCTGATTTATATAATTTTTTAAAAGATAAGATAAATTAATTAATAATCTCTTATTATAACATGAGATATTCTTGATGTAATAGGACTTAACATATACTATAACAGAAGATAATATTTACCGTAATGAGTTACAACTTTATCAAAGATTAAAAAATAAGTCAAATATTTGATAAAGATTTCTAATTAATTTGTCCTAAGTATGTAACTACATAATTTTTTAAATGAGCTAGGGATCTAAAATAAGTCTCCCAAAAGTAGGGACTGATCGATAATTCTCCATAATTTTTTTAATTGATAGATAAATTATCACGGTTAATAATTTTATAATTGAGAGGATAAAATAGAATTAACAGGACTCATTAATATTTATTAATGATAAAGTCTTAATAAATTATTTAGATTATCAAAACAACTCTACAACCAGCGATTATCCGGTTATCAGAAGGGTCCTAAGTTTTTTGTACATTATGATAAGAAATAAGTTTATGAGTTATTTTTATTAAAAGTGTAGGTATTATGATGTTTAACAAATATTACTGATATTTACTTTGCTTAATTTTATCGAGACAATTATTTAACTGACGCATTGACGGATTTTTGCTAGCAATAACCCATTTGAATTCATAATGACAAAAAAAGTTGTGATATATTATTTCCCAGTTGATAGCAATGATATGTGACTGCGGCCTTTTGAATATATTAAAGAGGATTTTGGACAATTGTTAAACATTAAGGACATAAATATCAATGTAGCATAATATTATCATTATAAAAATTATTTGTATAAGCGTCTTCAAATCAAAGTGTACATCTTGCCCTTATTGAAGTGAGAACTATTTAACGCACACTATATAAGAGAGTGGTGTCCACGTAAATCGCACTTTTATTGGTTGCCCATCATATCAATATGATGAGCAATGTAATTAGAGGTGCACGCAATCTTTTGGAGGTGAGTTAGAAAAAAATATCAATTTAAAATTTATGATAAAATCACCCCTATTTTCAAACATCTCTAGTCGCCTTCAACTTTTGCACCCTCTTGATTTCGTAGGGTGAAGAGAGGCAGAGACAAGGTATTGTCTCTGTCCATTTTTTCAAAAGCGGCATCTAAATTATTTTTTTTGAAAAAAAAACAGGTTTTGTGTCTGATCACAAAACACGGCGCTTTTTTGTTTTTAGGGTTTTCACATATGGACGCGATCAATGATGCAAGAAGCGCCCTTCGTACGCGGGTCTTCCGCAAAATCGACTATCATCGATTTTCGCTTCTTCTAAAACATAGCCAAATGCAGTCTGTGTGTTGAGATTTCCCCTGTTGAATTTGAGAAAAATATTAGAATTCAGTTTTTCGAAATCAAATGGTAAAAACACATTAATATATAAGAAAAAAGTATAATAAAAATGTCATATTCGGATTCTAGTTTGGCTTTTGAGATCAAATGGCTGAAATATAAAGGTGAAACATAGATCAATGGCTAAAACCATATGGGAACTTGGTCACGTTGTTCCTGCATCCACAAATCACACTAAGAGTAAGATTCGGATACCATTCCTATTGCCGTTGGCCTATTATTACTTTCCTCACAATTCCATTCACCTCCAACAACGGAATCGATGTCAAACTCAAATTGGATGTTTTGAAGAATAAATATACTAGATTCAAGTTTAATATTTTTTCTACCATCCAGCTTTTTCTAATCAAATGATCGTTGAAAAGAAAAAAAAAGTGAAACCACAGAAAAATAAACCGTTCGTTATCTCCATGAATCCAAATATCAAACAAAAGGTTCACTTTTTAGTGATGTTGTAACATCCATTAAATTATGGTTTTGGGTTGAGGGTAAAATAGCTACCCCTCATGCACAATTACATAACTATTGCATATATATATATATAGAAAAATGTTGAGGTGCGGCAGTGCGGTCCCGCCGCACCTCAACTGCAGCCGTTGGATGGCGATCCAGCGGCTGCCCCCAAAAAAAAAATCGCTGCGCACATTGCTGTTGGATCGCCATCCAGCGATAACGACTGGGGTACGGCGGGGCCGCACCGCCGTATCCCAGCATATATATATATATATATACACCATAGATCCCATCTGTATAATCTGGCCCTCGAACAATTGTGATGAAAGAAGGGGAAATAAGTTGTTTCAACTTGCAAGATAATTAGTCTAGAGAAAAGATTCTACAGTCTTGACTTTTTATGGTCAAATAAACAACTAAAATGAGCTCGATCCGAAAACGGACATTTGAGTGGAAGGAGAGAATTGCTGACTGGACTATCCCTAGTTGACATATGTCCAACTTGCCCTTTGCTTGTGACTATTGAGGCTCTTTCGAAGGTGGTCATAAGGTGGAGAGGAATATAAATCCTGATATAAAATTAAGCCTTCTCTTAGAACCCTCTCTCCTCTCCTCCTCCTTCGTCTCGAGTGGACAGAGTTGGGTTGGGCGCATTAAGACTATTGAGGCCGGCCTAAAAACCCTATCATATATATTGATATATGCGAAATAAAGATATATGAAAAATATTCTTGCACTGCACTTGTGCTTATGCAAGAAGATTATTTAAATTAATAGATACATAAGAATGATAATTTCACGGTTATATAAACATATATATATATATAAGAATATTGTCTTTACAATTATCGCAAAAAAAAAAAAACTGTCCGAACCTCCCAACTGAAAGAACTCAGTTATAAGTAGTAGTAGAACCAATCCGTGCGCCGCCTAGTTTGAGCGATTCAACCCGGTTCGGACTGCTGTGGAAGCCAGCCAGAAAATTAACACGTGACGAATATAGCCTAAAGTAGCGCGTGCGGTCTTTATGATAATGTGAAGTCTTTCAACCACGTGATCGTTTTCTTTGGTCGTGCGAGCCGCTGTTACCGTGTTTTGGCATGCAAGATCGAAGCTCTCAAAAGCGTAGACGGTCACTTTCGAAAGGGTTCTCTTTTTTCTCCGACGAACAGTATATAAAGAGAATTTTACACATCATGTTTATTTGAGTAACTTTTCGTTATTCCTATTTAGAAAGATTTTTTTCACAATTCTCACAAATAAATATATATACAGAAATGGGTATTTCGTTTATACAAACATCTATTTCATACCCAAAGAAGCAAATGGGTATTAAATATCTTCTCCAACACTAATTTGAACCAAGAACTCCAACGGATAACAAAAGATGTCGGAACCACTAATCTACGCACTCTTTTGGTTTACTTCTCATGTTTGATTGTTACTTCTCGTGGGAAGTGGCAAAAATTATGGTATGTGACATTCCTCCCCAATCTTTGCTCGAAAGTGCTCATGAAAGTGTCCTGTTCACTTTTCTTGTTTTTGTGGCTCATACGCTGAATCACCTGTTTCTATGTAGACCCTTTTTTGTTTTCTTCCATGGAAAGTCCAGCATTCAGGATAGTCCTTTAGTAAGTTCCTTCATTCAGCACAACCACCTTTTGCACCTTCAAAGATTCTAAGGGCTCTTTTAGAAAAGGGTTTAAAGATAGAGTTAACTTGGGTTAACTCCGAGTTAAGTTAAAAAGTAATTTAAAAAACCATAAATTTTAACCTGAGTCAAAATAAATTAGATTAGATCTAAACTGAGTTAATCCGAATTATCCTAACCCACCTCTAGAGGAAGAGTAAAATTAACCCGTTTTAACTCTTTTTTATTACCTTTTTACCCCCACTTTTCATATCTTATTTACACATTTTCTTCCTCTTTCACCGTACCACTCACCCACCTTTTCTTCCTCCTTACATCTTTATATGATGAAAGCATAAGCTATTAAAAAATAATGTTGGATATTATATATGATAATCTCAATATATTGCTACAATTTACTTATAATGTATTTTATATAATCTTAATATGCACCTAGATAGCGTAAGGTTCGTCCAATGTGATGGAAAACAGTGCAAAATACAGTAAAATACTAAAGGAGAAATACCAGTTTGCTTCTACATTATGCAGCATTTGTTTACTTGAACATATCCTTCTAAGCAAGCCAATCTAAAAGGCTACAAAGTTTAAGAACCACATTATCAGAAAGGTGACCCTGCAAACTGCAGGCAACAACTAGGATCCCAAAAATGAGAAGAAAAACAAAAGTGAAGAAGCGACAGGAATGGAAATAAATATACTAATAAATTGAATCCCAAAATCTGGCACAAAGTGCCTTGACAAAATTGCACAAAAGGGACATCTCAAGAAAACGAAGATCAGAAAAGTCCAGCAGCGCTTGACACCCGGACTAAAAGAGACACTGTTCCTAGAGGTGAGTTACAAACATTTCCGAACACAAAGTAGAACAGAACAACAGTAGAAATGGTGAGATCTTACTCAAGCAGACTTCAGCTGCGGCTTTGGTTTCAGTCTCTTCACCCAAGAGTAGAGAAAGACCCCAGCAAGTGCAATGCCAGTCCCTGCAAATGAAACATGGCCTCAGGGTTTGAAAAAGTTACTCTAGATGGTCAAAATAAAATGGAAGTGAAGGGGAGTGACGGAAGATGAAATACCGAGGGAGTTGATAGGGGAGACGGGCGTCCTGAAGAAGAGAACTGACGTCACGATGACCACAACCCTCTTCACGCAGTTTCCTACGGAGTGTGTAACGGGTGATACCCTTGCCAAGATCATATATGAAACCTGCCAGTTTCAAGCATGTGAAAGAGAGTGACTAGAAGAAAGTCTTTACAAAGAGTTCTCCGTATGAACGACAGGATATTCATAGAATGTGTAGGCATAATTCAGAATGTCGTCCTTCATTTGTTCAATGGTAGCAGATCATAACTTGGCTGTCTGATAACAATTGGAAAGTTATATTCAAAAGTGGGAAAGAAGGAAACAGCAAGCGACCTGCCACCAACACGTGGACAGGACATCAATCTACTGCAGCATGTGGGCATAATATTGGATGGCACCCTTGAATTAGCTAGAGAGGGCGCCTTTGTCTGCACGTTGCTTTTCTGTTCTTTTTTCTTTCCTTTGAATCCCTCAGACTGTTCTGTTATTTGCCAACAGACAAATCTGGAGGGAGTCGATTGTACAGACCTCCAGCCACAATGTTGTAGGATTTCTAGCCGCCGTCTCCATACCTACCCCCCCACACACAAGAAAAAAGAGAAGAAATCCGAAAAGAAAAAATGCACTATTTGAAAGTAAGAATCGGATAGAAAAGGATAAAATAAGTGAACAGAGGAGAAGACATGCTGTGAAGATGGTTAAAAGCGTATTAGCTAAAACCTAGATCCTTTTCCAGGAGTACAGACATAGGACAGTCTGAAACAAAATGTTCACTAGATCAAAGCCAATAACTGAAATGCAGGTCTGTGGCTCTCAACATTCAAGCAAACGGAACTACGGAGGATTAAACAGAGAGTAAATACACATGTACAGGATACACAAGCAGCCAAAACAGCTGAATCCACTTATTTCTTACATTTGTATGCAGAATCTATGCTTAGGATGTTTTCACACCTACTAATCTCTAAAAGCGGACTGAAATTTTCAGGATTAGATAGTTACTCAGATTTATAGATATATGCTTGTGCAGTAGATCCAGGAAAATTACAGGGATCACAAAGTCAAACCACTAAATGTCAGGACTAGGATGGGCACCATAGAATGAATAGGATTATAGATGATCCAGAAAAGCCCAGAAACAAATGACATAACCAAGAATGTCTGATCATTGGAGCATTTCAGTTGTCTACACATCACATATTGGTATCACATTGAGGATCAGTAATTTGAATACTTGGATTTAAATAACTGACTTCCAGATAATTCAATGTGGATGCTCATGTCAACAACAGGATACATTCTCTTCACTACAACAGCAGAGACAACCAACAGCCAATGTTTAGCATCCCATGTTTTGAAACATTCTTTTGAATGTCCCCATGTTCGGTTTACAATGGAAGTTATATCAAGAAGTGGCTTATATAAAACATAGAAAAACCGTTTTTTCTCATTACTATTTAGGTTTAAGCCAAGAATATCATTACAGAGAGGTAAAAGCTGAGAAATATGAAGCTGGGCCAACATGAGAACAAAAAAAGCTATTTGAAAGGCAGTGTCTTACTAATCGCATTTGAAATTTTTTATGTTTCTTGATCAATATACCATGGACTGTGCTTAAGATGACCCGAGAGGTTAATTAAAGCTCTGCAAGATAATTCCCAGTAAGTTAAAAGCAGAAATACATGGCATTACAAAGACTCACCTGCTGATAAGCATGGAAACAAAGGCTAGCCACGAGGGATCTCACATATATCTCATTGAGATTCAAACCCTAGCATGAAAAAAATGGAAAAGGAAAATAAGATTACAATAGAAGACACTCATTTCCAACACTAAACTATAAGAACCGCCAATTCAACATATTTTCACTTACAGCAGACTGCAGGTATGAAGGAGTAAATTTGACACCTTCCATCAAGAGAGCTACAGGAGCCAACAGGACGAATGACATCATGGTTATTACTGAGAAGAGAGTAATGTTGTCCAGTGATGCCTATTCAAGAAATTTGAACATTAAGAGCCAAAAAAATGTGAAGCATGGCAGCACATGATCACCAACCATAGTTAAGATGTAATAACAAGAAGTCTACATGATCAACTCTACCAAATTCCTTAATAAACAACTACAACTAGATATATTGTTTGATGTATTAAGAAAGTGGGGGTGAAAAAAAGAAACAGGCAGAAAATGGAATGTAAGGAGTTTTCCCAGGTAAGACTGAGCCTCCTACGACATGGGCTGACCTCTTTCTTCACCATGAACTTTTTGCTGAGGACATTACGAGATTGAAAAGTCACATTTGAGGCCATTGCACTCCAGAAGCCAGCCCTGTCAAGCAAAGCATGAAATAAGTCATTTCTATGCACATTTAGGTAAAAAAGGAACACCAACAGTACAAAAGATTCATGGAAGCAAATGATCTTAAGATTATACAAAAAGTAACTGTTCAGGTGCAGAATATTTAGAGCCACCAGGTAGTTGGTACTCAAGTTCAGTGAAACACTTCACGATTCAGAAATTCCTGCATGGATTTTCAGAATACTCAGAGTATGAGATAAACAAAACATTTTCCAATTGAATGGCTTTGATTTTCCTTTTAAGGAAGACGTCAAGGATAACCAAGGATCGCAGTGTCAGTTTAAATTTTGGTTTTGGTTGGGTCCGAAACTGAAACAGATCGGTTTCGGTTTCAGGCGTATCGGGCGGACTTGAACTCCCTTTAAGAGGGGAATTCATCCAGTTTTGACCGGTTTCGGACCATGGTTTCAGTATCGGCTAGGTCCAAAAACTGATACATTTCGGCCGAAACATATCGATTTCGACCAATACTGCCAACCATGAGGATAACTCTGCCATGATGCCATCCTCCCTCATCATTTCTGCCACTTGGCAGCTTGGACACAAATCCCCTGCCATCTGAAGCAGGTACCAAGTTTAGATGACAGTGCCATGGGATACAGGTAACGTCCAAGATCTTTTGCACGTCAGAAAAACACCAAGAATCCAAATCAACTTTCAAAGAAGGTTGAGATAAGAAATACAAGTCAGCACAAGGATGGGAGTATCAATCTCAGACTCGGTTTCGGACCCCTACGTTTCGGTATCGGTTTAGGTGGTATCGAGCGGTTTCGGAGAGTTCAAGTGATTTGGCCTTAGGGGATCCTGTTTAGGCCAGTATCGGACGTATCGGTTTCGGCCGATACCCCCATCTATGGGTCAGCAGATGGCTACCAAAGTTGGAACATTTCCAGTATAACAAGATACCATTGAGAACCTTACCAGTTAAAGGAAACTTCAGTCAGTGATGCCAATCCCACACCACCAACTATTGGCAAGAGAGAGAGCAAAATCCAGATGGTTGGCGTCTGCAAACATTTTAGTGAAAATGAAGACAAACTAATAAGTATCAACACTCTGCTGCTTGCTCTGTCAAATCAACTATGAAATTCAGTTAATAACAGCATATTAGTTTAAATATACTCAAGGAGAAAAGAAAGTGTTACCTCGACCCATAAAGGATCAAAAGGGAAGAAAGAAAAAAAAAAGCAACATAGAAATGCACATAGGGTGGGTACTAAGTTTACATGGATTTCAACCTCACAGACTTCGCCAGGCAGGGGCCACTGCCTGAGAGATGTTGGCACCCCCCCCCAAACAAATGTCTTGGGGTACTGGTGATTCAGACTCGATCTTGACCAGGCTGGGTCACTCTTGGTATTAAAAAAAATAAAGTTCAAGTATGCTTTCTACCCAAGTGAGTTACGCATCCTATTTTTAACTGTGCAGTTGAAACTGTTCCTTGGAACAGTCATATCTTCAGCAATCTGTCTATGATTGATAATCTATTACAAATAGCAATCAAAGTAAAAAGGTCATAACATATAAGTAAATAGGACTTGAACTCTTAACAAAAGGTCTGCCGTCCAGATAAAATCATTCTGACTTCAATGATAGAATGAGTGAATGTGGTTTTGAGAATTCCAAGCTTCCCAAATCTGAGCCTAAGTAATGTGAATCTACACATCTGTTGAGTCTGACCACGTCAGAATGTAATGAACTTGTTTCCTGAGAGAGAGAGAGAGAGAGAGAGAGAGAGAGAGAGAGCATTTCCACTAACACAGGATGCAGACACTATTTGACAGTGAGTAGCCTCATCATCGCTATTTGGAGTACAAAAAGTCATCATAAAAAGTTTAAAAAATAAAATCAGAACCAACAGAAAGCTTGAGACACCAATACACCTTTAGCAATAACAATCAAATTCCCCTCTAGATAGCTTCATGGTTAAACAAATATAGATCAAACATAATATAAGAAGGTACACAGACTCACCTCCCCAAGGAACATAGCTGAGAGGATAACTGAGAAGAACGGTTCCATCGCTTTAATAGTGTGTGTAAAAGAAACAGCCACTTTTCCAAGACTCATATTAGTAAAAAGGTTTCCCATGGTGTGCACAAGAGCCAGTGGTAGTATTGCCAGAAGCTGAAAATTGGGTATACAAATTCAAAATAAATAATTTAGAAGGTTGTAAACGAATACATTTGTGCCATCTGAATAAAAATTAGAGAAAAACAAACAAAAAAGAACCTGAGAGGATGAAATTTGTGGCTTCTTCAAGAGATTAGTTATCCATAAGAAAAGAACCAAGGCAGAACCCACAGCAAATTGTATCGTTGTGACTGTTACTGGATATGGATAGACCTTCAAAACCTGCCAATACAAGAAATTGATTAACTTTGGATTCCATCTTACCACAAAAAGAAAATGGAAAAAAAAGAGTCCAGCATGATGTGATCCCACATAAATCAGTTCTGTACACATACACCTTAGTTTCCCCATATTTGCAATCACAAAACTTTACTCAGAGCTCATGAAAGTCATTATACCAGAAACATTATCTTACATTTTAAGAAAACATACTACAAGCAAGTTCCATATGCATGCCTTCAATAAAAAGTCCCAGAAAAGGAGAAATATTGTTTCCTCAAGAGTATCACTAAGATACAATATCACACATATTTTGACAGAAATCTAATTAAATACCATTTTAATTATAGATGCAGTCATGTCCATGATACATAATCCCATATGGTAGAAAAACGACATCAGTGCCTATACAACCATTATCATGACATGGACCTAACCCTCCCCATTGGAGAATTCTGAACAACAACAACAAAAGTAACACAATTTGAAACAACTTCACATGTAATGTGTTTGGCATGTGTGTGAAACATGGTTTTGCAAGGCGAATCGGATATGCCCAATTCGGCTGAATCGGATCAGATCAGGGGAGATCCGATCCGTGATTCGGCTGAATTAGTTCGATTCGCATGAGTACATACATACATACCTTTCTTCTTCATATTATTTACCTGAATATCATTTAAGTAAATATTAGTATTTATAGTTTCATTTATTTAAAATATTACATGTAAATAAGGAAGTACCTCCCATTTGAATCCAATAAAAATATCAAAAAAATCATATCTCTTACCAATAAAAAGTCAAACGAGAAGTCACATGCACATTTAGTTTTTTTATCGGACTTTGAATTTTAGTGTTCCATGTGGTTTATTTGAATTATCAAATTTTTAGATAGGCCAAATTATGAGAGATTAAAAAGTTAGCATTTCGATAAAATCACCGAAATCGCGATTTTCTTCTTCGATGGGAGAGTTGACTTTTTATTGGTAAGAGATATGATTTTTTTAATATTTTTATAGATTCAAATGGGGCATACTTCCTTATTTATATATAATATCTTAAGTAAATGAAACTATAAATACTAATATTTACTTAATTGATATTTAGGTAAATAAGTATGAAGAAGAAACCGTGTTTCCCATGAGTAATATACACATATCTATATATACATATATTATATGTGTTATATTAAATATATATATAATAATCCTATGCGAATCGGACCGAATCAGGGTGAATCCGATTCAGTGCGCATCGCCGCTCCAGCAAACCATGGTGTGAAATTCCATTTGCATGCATACAAGACAGACAAAGAGAAAAGGGACAGAAAGGGGGCAAATTCTCTTATCAAATGTTGCTATGTGGTAATTTCTCTATACTTCATTCTATGTGCCAATAAACTGCAAGACACCAGATTGGCATAGATTCCATTGCAACTTCACATGATAGCTCGTCTCGTTCTAACAACAGAATATAGTGAATGCCATCCCGATGTGACTAGGTTATTCACTGATCCACAGAACAATATCTTGGCATAGTTAACTAAATAATGAGATTAAGGTAAATGAAGGTGTCCCCACAGGGTTCAGATAAGCCCTGTCCCAATGGATCTCATGCACAGCTGAGACCCCCGTGCGAACTGGACCACAGAAAGCTGGTAAGGGCTAAAATAATGTTTTAATCTAGCCACAAAACACCAGCATTCATAGGTCCTGAGGAAACAAAAAGAGTCTAGAAAATGTGCATAGGCACCTAGGATTGGACAAGGTTTACACAACTTTTACACGCCATAGCCAGAAGAGGTTATACACGAGGGTGGCATTGCTTTTTCCTTTTCCTTCTTTGGCTGTTGAGGTGTATATAATAAAGAACAGTAACTCAATTGGAACCTACATGACAAGTAGCTATATGCAAAGGGAAACAGGAACAAATAGTGATCCCCAAAATATAGTGCCCAAATTCTCATCGTTTAGATTTTCACGTGCTAGCTTATCATCGTTGAGATAGCTGCAGCTTACGTACACCCCACTAGTCGCAATATATGCTGGACATAAACCACTTATCTATGGGAGAGGACAATCCTAGGAACAGTAAGAAAAAACCGTGTTGTTTAATAGATTAGTCAGTCGCTTCCAAGATATAGAACTTCCAAGTAAATCTAATCGCAACACTATCGAAAAGATAGATAAAACACAACACTACTCTTGAGAATAAGTAAATTTACTAAAAGTTCTTCGGAATTTGACACATAAAAGCAACAAATTCAGAAAAAATAAAAGACATTAAACCTAGATATACCAAAAACTGATGCCATTTTCGTACTTATACGCCAGAAACTTTACAGTTTTTATAATATGCTACCAACGCAAAATCCGTCAGTGCAACTGCAGAAGGCAGAGATCAAATATGGCATCACAAATTAAAATCAGAAAAGCAAAGAAAGAAAATAACAAAATAACGATTGAAAGGCAGATTTTTAGCTATTCAAACGCCTCAGGCTGATTGCATATATAGATCTGAAGACCAAACTTGCGCCTCATTAAATTCACATTAAGAGAACCAAATCACATAGCCACAGCCCTGCTGACTGCTAAGAACCCCATCCTCCAAACAGAACCACAAAACCACGAGTCTTCCGAAATTGCCATGAGGACGCCAGCTTGACGAAAGGAGGACTGGAGGAAGAAGACAGAGGAGAAGTGAGAGTACCTGCTTGTTGTAGATATTGAAGTAGATGTTGAACAGATACCAGAGCCCGAACAGCGCCCCAAGCTGGAGCGTCTGCGCAAGGGCACCCCCCGCCGCCTTCTCCGCCGCCGGCGAGGACCCGCCCTCTCCCGCGCTCTCCGGCACGGCACTGGCCCGGACCTTGAACTCCTCCTTCCCGCCACCGAACAACAGCGGCCGATTCCAGCATCCGAGTCCAGATGAGGAAGAGGATGGACAAGAAGAAGCCAGCGGCGATCTGGGGCGGCCGAGGCCATGGATCGGCGCGAGGAAGGCGACGTCGCCGAGCCTGACGCTAGGGGCCGCCCATCGCCGGCGGTGACCACCGGACTTGAGGAGGGCGGGGGTGGCGGGCGACAGGGCAAGCGCCGCGCCCTGCATTCTGCTCTCCCTCTACAGAAGCGCAGAGCAGCACAGAAGAGAGAGAGTAGAGAGAGAGACGAATGAGAAGATTTCGAGTGGAGGCGCTTGGTATAAACACCTCTCTTGGTAATTGCTATAGTGAGCGCAATAAGGGTGGTTGGCTCCTAGTATGACGGTATGATGATCCGCAGGATTGATTTAAGGGTCTAGGATAGATCCCAAATGGGCGCTGTGATGAGGACGCGGTGGGCCGTGATGGAGCGGGGCGGAGGGGGAGGAGGGTGGTTTGGGTGTTGCGGAGGAGCATTATGACCAGATCGGACGGTCCGGATCTGGCATGGGGATCCACGGCAACAACCTGCCTTTGGAGGCTCCGCTCTCGTGGGCGGAGTTGGTGCGGTATCAGCTGGTTGGTCTGCTGCAGGAGAAGAACAAACAAAAGTTAGGGGGAGTGGGAAAAAATGGAAAGGAAGGGCCCACCGGCGGAAAACGATAGGAAGGTGGAAGAAAAAAATCAAACTTTCCATGGAAAAAATAAAAGTCCAAAAATTATATTTGTGAAATATCAAATAAGAGCACTCGGATTTATAATATCTAAAAAGCCAAGTCCTCCAACGTTCTATAAATGAATTTTTAGATTTTTGCTTCTTTCTTGCCCCCTATAATCCTTCATATTTATAAAGCTTTGTAATGGCATTTTTTTATCGATAAAAACCCTCTCAGGATTTTTCTTGAAATTAATGGCCTGTTTACTACAGTATGGGGTTTTGTTTTACTAAATAACGTGAGATGTTGAGGAGCTAGATAAAAATTGAGATTAGCGAGATAAATCTGTAAATATATAAGATTATAAAAACTGAAGATTATGATTATCTTTCAAATTAAGTACATATGATATGAACCTTATAATGTTGTTCGACAAGACTGTGAGAGATTTTTAATAACTAAGCTCTTTCAAAAATCTTTTAAAACATATTTATGATATTTTTTTTTCTATATCCAAAGAGCAGTTTAGTGGTAACCTACACCAAATATTCAACTTCCATCAACAACAATTTATAAAGATTTTTTTTAAAAAAAATTAAGATGATATCAAAGATTCAACTCTTATAGAAAGTAAATTTACAAAGAATATTTTAAGGATGACGTCAAAATTTCAACTCTTTTTAATGATGTAATAAATTATTATTTTAATAATTCATTTTTTATATAAAAAAACATCCCTTATCATAGTTGTACGTCTCACTACTTCTTAGTCGTCAATCTCCATAGGACCATACTCCCCTCGTAACACTATCAATATTTTAATATACTATAACATAAAATATCATCATAGAAATTTAATATAACATTAAAATTGACACTCTAGTTAACGGGGTTCAAATTAAAAAAGGTAAATTAATTAAAAAAATTTATCAAATATTTAACTTATTTTTTAATCCCTAATAGAATTATAACTTATTACATTAAATGTTATCATCTATTACAATATATGTTAAATCATGTTACAGTAAAACTTTTTTATTTATAATCAGATATTATTAATTAATTTACTCAATTAGAAAACAAATTCAAATTATCTTGACTCAAATAATAAAATCGCATGTCCTTGAGAGCCGAAACTTAACACACAACTCTATTTAACTTCGAGAAATATTTTGTTTTCGGGCGGTCGAACAAATTATTTGTCCGATCGCCCGACTGGCGCTCCCCTCATTGGGCAGCGTCGAGCTGCCTGGGCCCCACCCCCAGGCAGCGCCCAATGGGGGGAGCGCCAGCCCCCGGACAATAAATATTTCTCTTTAACTTCTTGCTAGAGTGCTTCTCATGAATGATAAAAAGCTCCCCACCATCAGTTCCTTTGCTAGCTTGCAAACTTTGCTCTTGTTTCGTAGTGAGGTGCTGGAAAGGGATCCGCTTTTTAACGGGGTTGCAGTGTTACAGATTGTTCATGTTGTACTGCACCTCTCTCTCTCTCTCTCTCTCTCACACACACACACACTCTCTCTCTCTCTCTCTCATACGCTATTCCTAGAAAGGGTGAAAAAAAAGGACAAGCAAAACTGGAGAAGAGATGGTGGGAGGGGAGATGGATATGCTACAACTAACAAAGCTTGTGAACTCTCTCTCTCTCTCTCATACGCTGTTCCTAGAAAGGGTGAAAAAAAAGGACAAGCAAAACTGGAGAAGAGATGGTGGGAGGGGGAGATGGATATGCTACAACTAACAAAGCTTGTGAACAAGAGAATATTCCAACCGGGCAAGACGAACGGGTTGGGCTGGCATGTCAGACGGACCGTCGTGGAATCTCCCACTTAGATTCTCGGTTCTCGCTTGATACCCACAACTCACAATTTAAAACATGAATCTAATTTGTAAGTTTAACCACTCGATGATATTTGTGTCTATGATTTCCAATTGAGAAAATATTTTTACCTATGAAAACGAGTAAAAACATTATTCGACCTCCGATTTAATTAGTGTGACGGTCGGACCTCAGGACCCGACGTTTGATCAAGTGCGTCGAGGCCGAGTTATTTCTCTTTTCAATTTACGTGTACAAATAATGACTTATTATTAACATTTGTGGGGTAGAGATTTGTTCCTAAGTTCTTATAACGGAAAGTCTTACCTACTAAACCACTCTCATCTGGATCTTTTTATCATATGGTGCTTCACTTGGGATCTGAGAACTCCAATTCACACGCTATATAGATTAATGTATCATTGTAACTCGCTTCCGCTGGGAAAGTGCCACTTTTTGTCAATTTTTTTTCAGAAAAACGTCACTTTTTGCCAGGAAAACGCCCGTTGGGTTAGATTCTGTTCGATTTCTCAAAAATTGGAAAAATCAAATCGAACTGTTGTACACCCCTAACTTCAAACTCAAGTTATTTATGTTAGTCAGACGGTGATCTAAACCACCACATCGAATACCAAAAAAAAAAAGATTAATATATCACTTGAGGTATGTTAGTGGACATCCAGATACTGCTCATGCTATCTATTAATGTTACAAGAGGAAAAAAAAAGTCAAGATGAATATTTATAAATTTTAAATGAAGTATTTAGAATTTACAAATAGTATTTATAAATTTTCAGAATTCATAAAATAGTTTATGCTATAATATTATTCAGAACCTACAAATAATATTTAGTGAATTTAAATGAAATATATGGATGCAACAATTTATTTTTTAAAAAATGGACATAATACTCTAATTTCGACACAATTATGGGCTTCTGCCTTGCAGGCCCGTTGTTAGGCCCAGCTCCACTCAGACTTTACAGAACTGTGGGTTGTCCAAATGGGCCCATTTTAAGAATCTGGCCCTGTCCTACCCTCGCCCAGAAACGTCACAAAGCCAGCCCACTTGAGAGGATGTGAACGCACGCCCACAAAGCAGTACTTGCTGCATCACTTGGGATGTAGCAATGTAGATGTAAATTTTGGCAGAGTGGACATGGGATTTGGGAGGGTTGGGGGACCTTGGATTCGATCCTGGGGTGGGACGAGGTTTTCACGCTTTTCAGATCACTAGACTATCCAACAAAAAATTTTAAATGTGATTTCTATCCTCCAATCTTATCATTCCATTCGGGCAGGGAGATGGGAGCTTTGTTGATGTTATGTACGAATCAAACACATGGAAAGGCCTACCAAAATGCACTCTAAAGTATGTTTAAACCACCAAGGACATTAGTGTATGTTTTGAAGGCATTTTTGAGCCACTAAAGCATCCAAATGCATTCAAATATGTTTAGGTATCTCGATTACATCCTCCATATATATACACTTTTCACACTTAAATGTATATGATTGCTGGCCTAAATGAAATGGTCACTCCACAAGGAGAAAGATGAGAGTTCAATTTCAAAATAGAGCCCCATCTCTCGAGCGATGGTCTCCCCCCCCCCTACCAAATGGAGGGAGAGAGATAGGAGGGTCTTGGATCGATCACATACCCTCTCCTCATTACTCTCCATCCCCAATCAATTTATTCATAAACAAAGTTCAATTTCAAAATACCTAAACAGGATATCACTTGGCTCTTTCCGTCTTTTGGGTAAGAGTAAAAATATGACCCATTTTTAGAGACGAAAATGTTGTTGAGTAAGAAACGCCCTCAAATTGTGAGATTATTTGACAATTGTGAGTTTCGATATTGATATTTGTAATTCTTCCTCGATCCCTCAACCATTGAGTTAATGTTTTAAAAAGCATATAGCTTCTAGAATATATGTAAATGTGAGAAATGTTTCGCCTCTTACAAGAGCGAGCTGCCATTGGACAACCCATTCGCCATGCGGATAAATCCCCGCAGAAGGCGTGCCACGAGTCCCTTATTGCACTAATATCCCCTTATGCAATAAGCATTTCTCATGTAGATGTTCATAAACCCTGCTTTCGAAAGTTTGCTTTGACACCTTCCAACTCGCAATAGATAGGACTTTGATGTGTGATAAAAATACACACAAGGGTTGCGCCTTTAAGTGTTTCTTTGCACAAAATATCTAGAAATGCTTTCGGCAAGCAATTTGTTGAAAACTCTCTTCCTCATGTGTGTAGGCGTGCCTAAGATGACGTACAATTAATGAGACATATGACCCATGTATACTATGTCCAACTAGCACCCATACTTAGGATTGTCCTTGCATGGAAAATCCCATGTCACTAATCCAATGCGCACACATATGGAGAACATTTAAATCTCTGTTGGTTAGATAAAAAATTAATATGAACAATGTCGGGATTAATTAGGGTGCGGATTTCGTGCCTATAATGGGTACTTGATAGATGTGTAGAACAAACCCCATCACGGTTCTTCCCTTAATATAAGGGGAACAACACCCAAAACGTTTCGGATCTTCCCTTCTTCAAAGGGGCAGAAATACTTACACAGCAAGTCTTCTCTTCAAAGAAGAGAAACAACATGTATCTTAAAGAGATTACAATAGTCCCTAAACCAAGCCCAAGATGAACAAAAAAGAGGGTTTGATCTGAGACAAATAACTCTCTCTTTGGAAGAAGATTACATCAGAAAATGCAAAGAGAGAGAGAGAGAGAGAGAGAAGAAAGAAAGATTCAAGATGAAGGCTTCAATGCTCAGCTTTCTTTACTATTTGAAGGGTGGATGCATTGAGTTGGTGTGTTTTGAAAATCTGAATCGATCTCTGTGTTTCTTCACTGTGTCAACTCCTTCTTTTGTAGACTCTTAGATGATGTATCTGTTGAGATGTGTGTAGAGTACTTAGCTTAGACTTCATACATATTTCCAAGAAGATGTGTCTAACGACAACTTCATGGGAAGATTGGATACCAACAACCAATAAATTAATGTTAGGAAGAAGATGGTGAGTAGGAAGGAAATATCTCATGTTAGTCATCATATACCTCTTCTACCTGCCACCCTCAATTTTTGCTAACTGCTATTAGGTAAGAGTTTTATGTCTAGTAGAGAAAAAAAAGAATCTTTTAGTTCTCATATTCTGTTGACACATTTCTTACCTACCATGAAAAGATAGAAAGTACACAACATGAATAACTTAAAAGATATGAAGAATATTTGAATTTTGGCGCCAAGAGACGTACATTCAAAAGCAATTAAAATGTACAATTTTGTTTGCAAGGTTTTAATCAATTTATTTAGAATTTAAATAGCAGTCATGGATTAACATATAAAAGAAATAATGACCAAGATAATAGATATTATATTTGTAAAATATTTAGTCACCAATCGATGCAAAGAAGACCACTTGTTCACCAATCAGAACAAGAATAACATCAATCAGTGCGAAACATACTATTTATTCATCAATCGATATGAAATAACACCAATCGATATGAGTTAAAATTATTTAGTCACCAATCGATAAGATATAACAGTTATAACACCAATTGAAATGTTTTCAAACCAATCGGTATGAGTAACACATTAAACAACAATCGATGCACAATTTGTTCAGCAATCGATAGAAGCTTTAACAGCAATCGATGTAGACTGTCAGTGCAAATCTTTTTACAGAGATAAAAATTATGTTATTATGCATACATAAATATCTAGAAAAATACATTCATGATTTACATGAGAGAAAATATATTTGATATATTGATGAGTTTTTGTTCACACCAAAACAAATAGAAAGGAAATAAAGAGGTCAACAAATATGAGCAGAAAAATATAAGTCGACACTTGATTTTCATAGGTTGACATATGTGCTTCACAAGTCGACACATGGTTTTCACAAGTTGACAGGTGTGCTTCACAAGTCGACACATGGACATTAATTGTCAATATCTTACTAGAATTAATAATATTATGAGAATACTTTTGATGAAGTATTTGAACAGATATTATTATATGGACATACATAAGTACAATTATCATTAAGACAAATATATTTATGATACTCGTAAGTTTTAATTATCACCAAAACAATGGATAAATATAAGAATGGTTCAACAAGGTCAGACCCACAAGTTCTCATAAGACTCAGTTCATGCTTAGACATGTTAGATTTTAGACGACATAAGTGGCAAACTTAACTGATGTGAAATTTTACCCCAAAAGGAAATAATAATAGAAACGGGTAGGGGTGTCAATTGGGTCGGGCCGGCCCGGAGGCCCGGAAGCCCAGCCCGGAGGCTCGGAAGCCCGGCCCGGTTTTTACCGAGCTTGGGCCGAAAAAATGAGTCCGTTACAAATTTTTGGCCCGGCCCGGAAAAAAATAGGGCCGGGCTTGGGCTTTGTGTGGCCCGGCCCGGTCGCCTGCCGACCCGGAAAATAATAAATATAATTTATATTAAATATAAAATTTATATTTAGAAAGAGAGTTATATGTATTTTTTCTACAATAAATTTACTCAAAACTATAATCTTTTACAAGTTAAATGTTAATATAGATATAAGTAAATATATTATTTTTTATAGATATATTATAGTAGATGTATTAAAATTATATATTATATAAATAAAAAATAATACTTTTTTATTTTTCGGGCCGGGCCATGCCGGGCCTACCCCCAGGCCTGGGCCGGGCCCGGGCTGGCTTTTATAAAATCGGGCCTGGGCCGGGCGTAACAAGGCCTGGTCCAGGCCCGGCCCATTGACACCCCTAGAAACGGGGCTCAACACTGATATAATTTATCCCACACAACATAACATTTACATATACATATTACTCGACTTGCGCGACTCAACAATTAGACCAAAATCCAACATCGAATATCATTTAAAAATATAAACATAATGATCGCAACTTATGAAGCCAACTCGCAAGAGCTGAGATAATCTAACTTCGAATGTCCGAAGTTAGTTATTTAGAAGAGGATGAAGAACAGAAAACAAAATCGCTGCTACTGAATGGACGCTACTTTGAACTTGCAAGGAGTCAATTCTAAGATGAAGTTCTTAAGATCGACTTTCTGATGTTTAAGTCAGAGGTCAGTCTTTGAAGGGAAGCTCAAGAAATTGTGAGAGAGAGAGAGAGAGAGAGAGAGAGAGAGGTTGAGAACTAATATTCATAGATTTCATCAATTTTGTCCCCCTTTTGTTTGTGACTATAAATTTTTTTTTTTTAGGGCGAGAGGAGAGAGGAGACCACTCTCGACTTTGAGATTTGTTGAGAACTAATATTCATAGATTTCATCAATTTTGTCCCCCTTTTGTTTGTGACTATAAAATTTTTTTTTTATAGGGCGAGAGGAGAGAGGAGACCACTCTCGACTTTGAGATTTGCGGGAGTTGCCATATTTCCACTCAGACGTGTATTGACCGCCTTTGATCATGCATTACCCCCCTCGATATACATAGCATTCATAGTGTGAGTCTTTCGCCATGATTCCTCGTGCGTACGCGGGGCATGACAGACTGACAGTTAGTGACCACTGCAAGGCCTTTCTCATTTTATGCTATGGCGGGGTAGCAGACTTGGGGGACCGAGGGCGCTCGCTGGACCCTTCCGCGGCCCTCCGTCGCCTGGTTCGTCCTCGCCGTCTCGTCTCCCCGGAGGGGAGGGGGTAGCTGTGCCCCCTCCCCTCCACGTCCTCTGCTCTGATCTTTCATCTGCAGGTGGTCTCCCCTCCGTGGGAGGTCTTTCGGTTCTCCTACCTCGGTTGGCGACTGCTTCGTCTTCGGCGTTGGAGTCTCCCCCCCTTTTGGCTGCTCGGAGGACGGATCGCGGCATAGTGCAGCCGTCCCCCCTCCGACGGGTTTTGGTTCTCCTACCCCTGTAGGAGAGTTTGTTTCCTCTGGGAAGAAGCTTCTTCTCTGTAGGAGGTTTTGGCTCCGTCGTTTAGGGCTTCCCTCTTCGACAGAGGATCTCTCTCCGGTGGACCTGGTAGTGCTCTGTCGGTCGATTGGAGGTCCGATTGCGGTTATCCTGTGTGCCTTACTGCTTCAGATTCGAATCAGTGGACGTGAAGCCACTTCAAGCCGTTCAAGCTCTTTACCACTCTCTTCCCCTCATCGTCGGGGTTCTGTTGGCTCTGCTCGTGATTGGAAGCTTCATCCGCACTTCATGTTCGTGAGTGCATCTTCCGATCATGCCGTTTGCTGCGCATTTGTGATGCAGCCGTTCTCTTTGGGAGTGGATGTTTGTAGAGGCTTGTTCTCTTCGCGTTGGTCACTATTTTGTTTATCCGATCTTGACTGTTGTCGCTGGATTGGAGTTGTTATGTTTGCAGCATGGTGTTTTCGCTTTTCTCTACTCCAGACTTCTTGTTTTCTAATGGTTTTAGTCTGGGGTAAGCTTACAGGTATGGGCGGTCTGCAGCCATCTTTTCTGCCTGCGTGCAGGGGATGGGCAGCCTTCCCTGATGTGCATGTGTCCTTGTTCTCTCTGTACTTCTTTCCTTCTTAATATAAGTATTATTATTAGTTGATCAAAAAAAAAAGACAGACTGACAGTCGCCTAGACTTGCATCCAATTTGCTCTTTTTTAGGTTGCTATAATCTAGTTTGCCGAGGTGCGTCGGCATGGCTATTCGACCCAAGTCGGGCCAAGATGGGCCGACCAAGGAGACCTATTACAACTCATTGGATTATCCAACACTCTATCATCACTGATCAGTCTTGGAAGGAACAACCGTGGTGTGGGTGTGTACTCCTCACCAACATATCCCTTGCCTAAACGCCCAAACATTCTTCTGATGAGAGATTCCCCGTGGCCCAGCCATGAAGGCTATGAGAGGCCGGGGAAGGAAGTGTGCAAGGAACCCCGGTTGTTTCTGTTGTGCGGCTTGCTTGCTGCCCCGGCGAGCGATGGAGCCCGCACACACCCCACAACAAAGGACGGTGTATCCCACGTTTGTGGACCGCAGCCTCCATGGCCTTCGCGTGGCCTGTTGGAGGTTGAGCTCCCCGAATCTCTCAGCCGCATTTCTTCGAACAGGTACTTGACGACCCATCTATAGTGGCTTGCGGACTTCATGTGAGCCCCTTTCCCACTCCTTCGCAAATTCCAAGTGGCCTCCCTGTCTCACACCCACATACACTGTGTCATAAAGCTGTCAACGTATAGGTGTACTTGTGGAAGCTTTTACTTGGAAGCAAAGCTTGAAGTTTATGTTTAGCGTGACAAGCATATGTTGGTTTAGTTGTATCAAATGCTTGTGCACAGTATACGATGTTCATAAGTTTAGATTTAATCGTCAAACATGTGCTAAAATTCTTGAACAAGTAAGAAACATATGAGTGGAGAGGTCCATGCAGTGATAGGAGACCCCATGATCACTTGAGATCCTACTGTTGTTTTGTCGAAGCTTCCCCAAGACTGCACTTGGGCTTTTTGGTGCGATATGAAACGATTAGATATCTGTTTAGAAATTATCTATATTATTATAATAAAATTCAGTCTTAAAAGTACACGTGGCAGCGTCAGGTTTTTTCAAATTCCCGCCAAAACTAATATATGTTGTATTCTCTATCTATACTCTCTTTCTCATGCCTACCCATCTATACTAATATAATAAAACTCAATTTTGGAGCAACAACATGGCAGCACCAAATACTTATATTCCCTCCAAAACTCACAAATGCCTCTCCTTCATCACTCAATGCTGCCACATGACAACATCATGATCTCTCTCTCTCTCTCTCTCTCTCTCTCTCTCTCTCTCTCTCTCTCTCCTCTCTCTCTCTCTCTCTCTCTCTCCTCTCTCTCTCCTCTCTCTCTCTCCTCCTCTCTCTCTCTCTCTCTCTCTCTCTCTCTCTCTCTCTCTCTCTCTCTCTCTCTCTCTCTCTCTCTCTCTCCTCCCCCCGATATATTATCTTCTTAATTAAACCTTCCCATTATACCTCATAGCATTTCAAAAAACTTGCTACCTTTACCTACATGCATGCTAAACACTGCATGCATGCCACCTTTAGCCTACCCGCCAACTCCTATCAACATATGCTAAAAACTTACTAAACACATATCAAAGTACGTTGGTGCGGTTTTTTATCTCCTAAAATTTTTTTGACTCCGTACTCTCTCTAACTCCACCAAAATATATGCAACTATACCTTCCCATTTTTATACCTCTCAGGATATTCTTTAAGCCTTTCCTTTATACCTCACTACATTTCAAAAAATTCTGAAGCTCACTCTTCGTAGGCTCCTAACTAATACAAAAAAAGACTTGCTAAACATTGCCACCAAAAGATATGCAACGATACCTTCCCTTTATATATACCTCTCAACATATTCTTTAAACCCTTCCATTAAAAACTTTTCTTTATAAAAAATCTTCTCAGTCTTGGTGCTGCCACGTGGCAGCACCAGAATATTTAATATTTTTTCAAAACTCACAAATACATCTCCTCCTTTAACATAGCTATTAAGAAGGTAAACCTCCTACCTATAATCGTGAAATTTTTTTATTAAATCGACATACTAAACCTTGCTAAATATTACACATAAATTTGGAAACACGGAAGCATCAACCAGCTGCCATAAAATTTTCCTCACAGCGATTTCTATCTTGCCAAACACCGATTTTTAGCTTGCCAAAATTTTTGCAAACGCAGTTGTTAAAATATGAAAAAAATGTTGTTCACTTTATTATGCTACAGTGAGTAATAGTATATTCAATTTCTTTTCATTTTTATGTTTTTTTTTAATTTGTTTTTAAAAAATTGATTGCATAATATTAGATTTTTTGTTTTATATTTTTTTAATATAAAAAAATAACAAAACTATTGTTATTTTTTATGCATGTTACTGTAGCATTTGCAAAATTACTGTAGCGCTACTCACTGTAGCGCTACTAAATCACAAGAATATGCCATCCTAAAGAACATATATAAAAAATTGCAAGTTTTAGATGTATATGCCATCGGTATTAAATAGAAATATAATTGTTAAAAATGTCCCAGAGTGACAATATAAGATTCCAATATTTAGACTCTCACATTTAAATCTTGCTAAAACTTACAGCTCGGTTTTTTAAAAAACTTGCAGTTTTATGCCACCTATTCCCAGTGTCACGAATAAAAGATTCCAAGATTTAGATGTATATACCATCTTATAACAGAGCCAAACATGAAAGTACTTAACAAGTTTTAAAATTTGTCAAAATTTGACATATACATGCTTAACGTCTTAGCCTCCAGAGGTGTTTCGCCAACGCCTTCGTGTTCTTCTTCACAGAGCAGCAACTACTTCTCTCGATCTTTTTTACTGGATTTTATTCTTACTCGAGAGCAACAACTACAAGGAGTAACAGGTTAGTCTTCAACATCTTCCTCCTCATCATCTTCTCTTCAGAAGAACACCGTCGCCATCTCCCCTCCCCTCCCCACAAAATAACATTGCATGCGACAGTTGCTAACGTCACCTTCTCCTTTAGCAGACACAGAGCAGCAACTACATGTGTCACAATTTTTGGATCTTTTTTACTGGATCTTCTTCTGACTCGATAGCAACAACTATGAGGAGTAACAGGTTAGCCTTCAACATCTTCCTCCTCATCATCTTCTCTTGATGCTAATATTGTCGCCATCATCATCCATGCATGCGAACCGCGCTCACACTCACACATCTATGCATGCAAATCTCTGGATCTTTTTTACTGGATCTCCGTTGCACACCACTCCGACCATGGCCCGACCTCGCTGCCTCCCTCCGCCCCGCCATGCACTCCCCCGTCCTCTTCTTCCCTCCGCCCCGCCATGCATTTGGGAGTAGTACTGTAGCGTGCTACAGTGAGTAACAGTTGATTCAATGTTTTTTCATTTTTATGTTTTTATTTAAATTTGTTTTTAAAATTTTGATTAGATAACATTAGATTTTTTTATTTTGTACTTTTTTAATATTAAAAAAATAGAAAAAAAATAATTAATTTAAACATGTTAGTGTAGCAGTTACAAAATTACTGTAGCGCTACTGACATTTTTATTTTTAAAAAATAAAAAAACTCTGCTAACTGTAACTGATGAAGGAGTTGCCTGGGTGAATCTTTTGGACCTGCTCCTCGATTCCGGATGCCCTACCCTCCACCCTGCCACCTTCGTCGAGAGGCTAACGTCGTTCCGGGATCTGGATCTGGACGCCGCCGCCTTCCCTGTCGAGGACGGCTGGGAGTTCCAGGCCTCCTGGTGCGTTCCCCCACTTCTCCCCTCCCGAAATCGCCGGTCCACCACCAGCCAACAATTACCACCACCAGCACCAGGCGCAGCATCACCAGCGCTAGGTCCTCCCGCTGGCGTCCATGGTGGAGTGCCGCCTGAACAGGAGGCTCTCTCTGATGAAATCCACCAAGGTTCTCGACTTCGACCACACCCGCTTGCTCTACGAGATGAAGGGGGACGTACTGCTACGGGAATGCTGTGTGGCCCAAGGACGGGTACGGCGGAGGGGGCGGGGTCCATCGATTCGAAGATCCACCCAACTTCGGGGAGAAGAGCAAGAGGCCACTGACAAGGAAGGTGAGGGTCTCTGCAGCAATTCTCAGCCCGTACAGGTAAAGATTTCAAAGCTCGCTGGTCATTGATATGGTAACAGGGATTAGTAGAGTTCCTTCTTCCACACAACCTAGACAGCAGGACCCACTCCGAAGCTTACCCCCACGAAGGAAGTCCTCAGCATGATCAACCTAGCCACCTTCGAGTCGAAGGCGACCCTGCAGAAGCTTACACTCGGGGACCCCGTCGAGGAGACCAACGGCTTCCACGGTCATGGGCTTAACGGGTGGCGAGCTGATGACCCAGTCATCGGCGTGGCAGGTCCAACACCATCCACGGACGGCGGACGGCGGACGACGGCTGGTAGGCTCTCACCTCCTTCGCCCTGTCCCCACGAAGTGGAAGCCGATCACCTCCTCACTGCTGGTGTGCCATGCCTACATCGGAGCATCACGACCAGTAGCCATTTCGACAACTGAATCGCAACTCAACTAGCCTCATCGACCTGGACCTCCTCGCTGCATTCGAAAAGACGGATATGGATCACATGTGTTCAACGATAAGGCTCGCTCGACTACCGTCGAAGAAGAAGATGAACGAAAGATGTACATGCAACAAATGCGAAAAGACTACAGCATATATACATGTCGACCAGCTTCTGGAGTAGATCTCTTCGCGGAGATCTCTAGAACCCAAACAGGCGCAGCAAGTAACATCATTTGCGAGCATGAGAATGGGAACCCCTAAAGAGGCTTCCAGCTGAGGTGCCCTCCGGGCTCTGGGAGGTGAGGACATCCTGGTGCTCTACACCACGACCCTGGGAAAGACGACCTTCGAGGACCGCCGCGGCGTGCAATTCCTTCTGAGCAATCGCCAGGTGTGCTTCTGCGAGAGGGAAGTCTCCATGCACCTGGGCTATAGTGAGGTGCTGTGGCGCGTTCTCGGCGGCGGGGCTGTTCTGCCCAGGCTCTTCGTCCGTGGGAGGTACATCAACGGCGCCGACAAGATGCTAGGGCTGCACAAGCGAGGGCGGCTGTTGCCACTGACGGACGTAGAAATTTTGTTTAGTGGGGTCATTTAAATTATTTTTTAAATATTTATATAATTTATATATTATATATTATATAAATAAATAATTTTAAATATATATTAATAAAAATAAACTCTTCACACTCCCATGTAAAAATCTTTCAAAATTCATAACTTAAATGGTAATTTCTAAACAAAAAAATTTGAGTGGGGTCACGTGACCCCACTGCCTATGCTCTGCATCCGTCCATGGATGTTGCCCCTCCTTCAACGTCTGCCCGCTGACTATCCTGACAGCGTGCCTTGCCATGGCTGCAGAGGTGTCAGATTTGTGGTGTGCAGCAGGTGCAGTGGTAGCAGATATATGTGGATTTCATGTTGGGGGAGGCTCTCACCTGTTTACACTACGTAATTGTAGTTATATTAGAAGATGAGTTTCTCTCTCTCTCTCTCTCTTTATATATATATATATATATATGATAATTCTTTCCCCATCGCTACTTAGGGACCAGAAACTTTTTTTAAAATTATCTTTTAAACCCCCACTTTTCGGTTACACATACAAATATGGTTGAGTTTTATATTAAGTTTGGTGTTATAAAACCCATCGGTTTGATTTTGCATAAACATAACCCTCATATAAGCATTATTATTGTATGCATAAACTGTAAATTTATTTTAGCATGATAATTAAAATTAAGAGTCTCTTTTGATTAACAAATTTTTTTATTATTCTTCTTAGGTGAAAGTCAAATTAATTTTAATTTGGTCATGGACCTGGCACCCCACATGGACACCCCCAACATGGTTGAAAAGGAAAAAAATGGTAGTTGTGAAGAAAAAGGCAATAAATGTTGGAAGATTTTTAATGCATTGTGATGTGAACTTTTCTCCAAAAAATTTCATTATCTTAGTTATTCTCACATTTTCTTCTAAGATGTATAATTGAAACTATTCTAATTTTGTTTTATACTAACTTAAAAAAAATTATATATATATAATACCTATTTACTTAAAATTTTAATGCATGATATATTTGAAATTTTTTTAGTGGTGCTGATATTAGAGTTATGGAGCAACAACAGTCTGGCATTGAATTTTGTCCAATTCCACTTACTAGATTACTTCAAAATTTGAGTTGTGTTATCTTTGTAACTTATGATCAAGACTATTGAAGTTTTTCCTTATCTTCCTCTCCCCCCCCCCCTCTCGGGTGACTTAACGTTGATATTACATAGAAAGTTGCATATTTTTCAAATAATATAGTGCCTATTATTATTCCTACCCTATCTTCAAATAATATATTACATAATATAGTTGCATATTTTTTCAAATAATATTCCTACCTATCTATGAGTTATTATTTTTACACAAATAGAAAGTCTTTATTATATATTCCTATTTTCTCATACTATTGTATCAACCTTGGGAAAAAGAGTCTCTGATTATATTGAATTTTCTAAATGCTAATAAGCCATATGTCGCAACTATTAAGGGGCTTGCCATTTATAACTATGTTAGAACATAAATTATATAAATCTAAAATTTTATTTATATCTAAAATATTTCTGTACATTGCACCAGTAGAGATCTATTAATTATTATTAGATGTATATTATATCTGTAGATGCTACTATCGTACAACATTCATATCCAATAAGAAGAAGAAAATTAAAATTGAAAAAGAAGAAGATTAAAGTTGAGATCTATGAATATTGACTAAAACTATTATTTGAAAATAAATGTCTCATGACATAGACCAATATATGATGTGGATTTATTATGTGTTGAACTTTTTTTTACATTTGATAGTATTAATATTGTGATGTTATATTAAATATATTTCTACCTAAACTATTTCCGTGCATCGCACGGGCATAGAACTAGTTAGTTTGTAAGCATCAGTTAAGAGTAAAAGTGTAAGAAAATAATGTGAAAATTTTATGACATATCAAATACAAGGAATACATTTTTATAGTATTTATGGCATTTGAGCTCAAAACCAAATTTGACAAGTTTATAATAAATTTAGATTCTTATAGTTCTGAGTATTCAAGAGAGGGAACCAATTTATTAATAGGGTGTTTGGTTATAATTTTTTATCATTTTTTTCTCTAAAATTAAAAAAAAAGGTGTTCACTAACACATACTCACATATCTAAAACTCTCTCTAAAAAAAATAACTCTTCACCTATTTTTTTTAAACTCTCACGATGTCTGCCCCTCCCCCTCCTCTGGATCGCGCCCCCCCCCCCCCCCCCTCTGGCGCTGCCCCTTCCTCCTCCCCCACGCCGCCCCCCTGCACCGCCCTCCTCCCCCCTCACGCTCTCCCCTGCTGTTGCCTGCGTGACCTCGACGACACCCTCGACTCCCCAACCGCCCGCGCCGGACTCCTCCCCCTCGCCCCCACCCCCAAGTGCGGAGCGCTGGGCCTCCTCCGGCAGAGGTAGCGCGCGGGGGACCAGGAGGCAGAGCCGGCGGGTGGAGGTTGGTGTATAAATCCCTGACAGCAACCAGACCAGGGATGATACTACTATAAATGGGTGAGCCCAGAAATGGCTGCAACTGGAGGTCGTGGCATTAGTGGTGCAACCCTAGTTGTTCTACTGGTGCTGGTGCTGGAAGAGAGGCCGTGGCATGGAGAGGTGCAAGTGGGGGATGCCGCCGGCTCCTCCTGCGTTCAGGGCCGAGTCGGAGAGGCCCCGGCCACGAGAATCCCGACGTGGTGAGGGACGAGGGAGGAAGCGGGCGCGAGGGGGCGCCTGCGAGGGTGGAGGAAGGAAGCGGGGGAGGGCACCCCCCCCTCTGGCGCTGCCCCTTCCTCCTTCCCCACGACGGCCCCCCCTGCACCGCTCCTCCCCCACCCCGCAAGGCCCTCCAAACAAATTTTAAAAAATTAACACTTCCTGCCAAACAGATAATACTAGTTTTTTATAATTTTAAAATTTTAGTTAAAAATAGAGACATCATTAATTTTTAGATATAAATAATTTTTTAAATTATTTCCAAACACTCTATAATTGTTTTCTCTAGACATCTCTCTTTTACCTCACTTAGGTAGTAAAGAGACATGATTTAAATGTACATCTCAAGAGATATTGTCTCTATATTTGAGGTTTTATCTTTTAAAGAGACTTTTTTGAGACAAGAGGTGGGGCTCTTGTTGATAAACACATATTTATTTTCATTATCTTTCAATGTATGACTAAAGTATACATCTATACAGTCTCTAAGATAAGGGTGTGTGGGTCTTATGAATATGAGACATTCAGATACATCGCATGACCTCTCCTTTATTCCCACAGACAGCGTCAATATATAAAGAGACGTGACTTAAGTGTACCTCTCAAGAAATATTATTCTTATGTTTGAGATTTTGTCTTTTAAAAAAATTTTATTGAGAGAAGATGTGAGACTCTTGTTGATAAACACACATTTATTCTCACTATTTTTTAATGTATGATTAAAATATATCTCTGCAAATAAAATTATTTCCTTATCCAAAAGATGGACATTGCACCCATGACTGTGAAATTTGAAAAAAGAAAGAGTATATTTTATGATGTCAATGACTCAATGCAAATCCTACCAATGTCTTTATCATGCATGAAAGGGTTATTAAACGACTCGATTAATCCATGATTTGTGCTCAAGGGATGACAAAGGTCTCGCCCGTTTTTTCTTAGAGAAAAAAAGCTATTTGTACATTTCCTTTGTGTGCGTGTATGTGTGTTTGGAGGGCCATATTTTGCTAAATTTCAAAATCATTTCACCCGTGTGACACTTTCTAATAGGTTTGATATTAATTTAATGTATCTAAAAAACATAAAATTGAAGATCTTAGACATGTGATTTTATAACTAGGCATATTATTTTTAATATATTTTAATAACATTTTCTTATCAATTTTAGGATTGTTATGTTGCATTATCTTACAGCACACTAAACAAATTGCTGAGATTTCTCCTCTCCTGGACCTTATCACTTACAGACACATCTGATGTAGGGTTCTTTGCCTTCATATATATATATATGAAGGCAAAGAACCCTACATCAGATGCAAAGAACCCTACATCAGATGTATATATATATATATATATATATATATATATATATATATATGAGTAATACTTACTGTATTTTGGTAAGTACAGTAATTGTACTTGTCAAGTGATGTGGTGGCTTCTATAGTGTCACATAGAATATTATGTAGGTTGACGTGCCACATCATTAGAGACGGTTGACGACGAACGACGACAATCAGTACAGCCAATAATTGACGATGGTACTCCCGATCTAAAATCACAATTTTTAAGTCAAAAGTTATCATTTATAAGTTTAAAGTAACTACTAAAGTTTTAATTAGTCATTAGTTTTTAAACCCTTAAAAAAATTGAAAGGATCAAGACTATGGCTAGCCCTAGAGGGGGGTAAATAGGGCTATTAAAAACTTGTCTTAAATGGTCAATAAAAACTAATGCAGAAATAAAGTTACGGTGCAGAACAGAGAAAAGTGAGAGGGAAGAAGAAAGCAAGTACACAAAGAGATATCGATTTTATTCTGGTTCGGTAAGACCTCTTTTGGTTTACCTACGTCCAGTCCCCACCAACACGGTGAAATTTACCCTCACAAAGAGTGAAACTACACCCGCTGATTTATGCAGTACCCAACTCACTAACAAGTCGCTAGTTAATACGGTGCCTAGCTCACCAACAAACCGCTGGTTGATGCGGTGCCCAGCTCACCAATAAACACAAGGTAGGGTATGCAACCCCAACCAACCTTCAACCCAGAAGGTAAAAAAACACAAAGTAAGAATCTCAATATAAAAAAGATAGATCAAGAAATGACAGATGAAAAACTTATGAGGATGATCTCCAGATGTTGATGAAGCTCTTGAGTAGAAAAGATCTCCTCCAAAATCTCCATTCTTCAAAGATCTAACAAGTTAGAAGCTCAAGAAGGAGAAAACACTTGAGAAGAGAGAGCTAAAGATGAGTTCTTGAGAGTGGCTCTCTTATCTACGGAAATCCTTACCTAGGGTTTCCCCCAAGAGACCTTTTTATAGCCTTTCCAAGAAAGTATCCATTTGGGAGTTGGTACTGGAAAGCTGTCTTGGTCAAAAAATTGTTCAAAGTTTACTTTTTGAACAGATCTACAGGTCAGGGTCGACTTCTCTTTTTGATGGGGTCGACTTCAGTTAAGCTCGAGGTCGACTCCTTCAAGAGTTGAGGTCGACTTCGCTTAGACAAAAGAACATGAACTGAATAGAAGTCGACTCCTTTAGAGAGCCGAGGTCGACTCTAAACAACAGAGCAGAATCGGGGTCGATTCTTTCATAGGTTGGGGTCGACTCTGCTTCAATAACTTGTCAAGCAATTGTATGGAGGTCGACTCCTTCAGAAGCTTATGGTCGACTCTGAACAACCGAGCAAAATCGAGGTCGACTCTGAATACCTGAGCTGAGCTGGGGTCGACTCCTTTAATGACTTGAGGTCGACTCCTTCAATCAGGAACCAAAGAATCTCTTTTGAAGGTCCACCTGTATTTGGAAAATGTCCTAGTTGCTGCATACAACTCAAGAACTTGTTAACCAAAGGGATCCAACAGAAATATATATATTATGAGTCCAAAGTTAATATTTATAAGCCCAAGTTCATGGGTATTAATAGTCTCACCAATATTTTAAAACTTTCATAGTGGTATTTAAAGTCTAAAATTTATATTTATGAGCCCAAAATGTTAACTTATTATACTATCACAATTTGTCTCAAACAGTGGCCACCGTCTACCACCATCTGTCGTCAACTACTGTCACATGCCACCTACACCAATGATATGACACACCAATCTATGTGGCATCACACTGATTGTTATATTATTTGACAAATATAATAATTATATTTATTAAAAGTATAATAAATATTTTTCTAAAAATATTCTTCTCCAATATTTGGAGATCTCTCCAATGTTAAAAACTTGCTCCTATAACTGGAAGATATTTTAGCTGCAACTTGCACTCACATTTATATATTTTTCTCATCTTATTTGCTCCCTCGTAATTTAATATCTAGTATGTGTAATTTATTAGATCAATTCTACTAATTATTGAGTAACAAAGTCTCACATTAGAGTGTGGATGTAGCTTGACTAAACCTACGAAAAAATTTTCTGTCTCATAGTCTGATTGTTTCCATCTCTTGAGTCCCATTCTCTATATACTTATCTTGTGGGTCCTGCAGCTATTAATTATTTGTAAATTTCAAATAATCTCCTCTTTAAGGTGTGTATACTAGGTATCGTTTTGGACCAACACAAACCATTAAGATAAAAGATATTAGATTTTTGGGTCTCCTCAAATTAAGAAAAAATTAAATTGTTAGGGATAGATAAATCAACGTAAATATGAAAGTGCATACACAAACTGTGAAGGTAAAAACTAAAATAAAATTTATTAATAAATAACACATATCTCAAAATATTCCCATATCTGACTCGTGCCCATTCTCAGTACTCTTCAATTTCAAAGACAGCGAAGGATCAGGAAAATAATGAGAAAAAAATAAGAGATTTTTATTAAAATAATCCTATTTTTTTAATATTTACTGTTATATTTATAACATATTTACAAAACTATATTTCGATAATTTACACAAACATGATGTAATTGACATAAATTTGTATAAATTATATTATATTTATGTAAATTACAACAAACTTGTGTAAGTTGTAGCAAATTTATGTAAGTTACACAAATTGTGTAAGTTGCAACATATATGTGTAATTTACAGCAAATTTATGTAAGTTGCAGCTATTTATGTAAGCATCGTAAATTTGTGTAAGTTAAAACAATTTATATAAATTATCTAGATATAATTTTGTAAATATATTAAAATTAAACATAATTTTATACATACGTTAGAACTAGAACGTTATTTAAAAAAAAATCCCCAAAAATAATCACAAGTACCTTCGAGCATCCATCGAAAAGACAAGGTATCCACGACAGGAAGTTATGTCCAGAATTCAGGACAAACCCTAAATAAATGGACGGAGAGCAACGTTTCTGTCATGCTTCACTCTTTTGTTTTCCTCTGCAGGTCCTCTTTGCGTAACCCTGTATTAAGGGGGGGCCCACTAAAAAAATTCATAGATCTTATGCGTTAAAACATAAAATCGATTTTTGTATGTTCTATAGCAAGAAATTCTCATGTACACATAGGAGAAAGGAGTACTCGGTAGGTTTCAACATCATCGAGTAGAAAAACCCACAAGTACTTCCATTGATATCTCACTATGCCGAATCTTAGCATCCTTGTGATAATTTTAGATCAATGATGAGATCAAGAACATGTTAAGTTGAAACTTGAAAATGGTGTTTCTTTTTTAAAATAAAAAGAAAAATGTCGATGCCTCTAAATTAAATCAGGACTTAATTGTTTTAAAATCTCTATTATTAATTATTCTCTTATCTTGTAATGGAATACATGTGTTGCGTAATCGTCCACTTATCGGTCTCCCAATCAAGTAACATAATTATTTTTTTGTAATTTTTAAGATTCGACATAGTGAGAGAGAGTAAAGTCTCAAGTTTTTGGGTCTCAACGGAGTGGTCCGATTATGAGTTCTATTCTATTTCGGACTCGAGAGGTGCGTGTGTAAGCGTCTCTCAATATCTCTCGAAGACACTTTCTCTAGGTGTTAGGACACACTTTCTGGAGCCGAAGTAAACCGGGTCGATATCTTTGTATCTCTTCTATTGTATTTTTAGTAAAAAAAAGATAAATTAATTAACAGTATCTGAGTGTAACAAAAAAAGTTTTTACTGTAACCGAATGAATTATAGTTCTGTTTAGGACTAAAAAATAAATAAATTATGTGATAATTTTTTTTAATTAATTTATTAAAAAAAAAGGAAAGGGAAAAAAAAGACTATGCCTTAATTTAACGAAAGGGAGATCCCAAAAGGCGTCAGTTAACCCGCAGCCAAAGGCAAGGGACGGCGCACTTTTGTTCGTTCTTCGCTTGGCAACGATGCCGGTCCTCTGCAAACTGGTCACAAGCAGGGACCGCGTGGGGGACCTTTTCCAGCCATGGCGAAATCCTCGTTTCCCCTCACACAACGCCATTGGACAGAGGAGGCTGCGACAGGAGCTCCGTCCGGCACCTGCAATGCCAGCCGAATCCGCACATTTCTCCGTGCTTCTCTCCTCTTCTCCAGCGTTCCCAAGCGACCGCGTGAAGCACAGAATCTTTCCGTTCAGCGTTTTCCTACTCTCCCCGTTCACCGCCCAGTGGCGGAGACCGGAAAGGTATTGCTGTCTGTCAAGAAAGGTGCCACCTTTGTGATTCTTTGTTCACAAAGATAGAGAGAGAGTGTGCAATCCTGGAGGTTATCTATCTATCTATCTATCCATCCATCTTCACATAAGCTTTGGAGAGAGAGAGAGAGAGAGAGAGCATATACTTGGGGGTTTTACGGATGTAACCATACGGAGAGAAGTTTGTAAAAAAAAAAAAGGCAGCAGCTTGCACCTCAAGCGATCTGCATTCTCTCCTTTATGCTCTTTTGTCCATCTTTTATCGCGGGCATGGAGAATTTTTTTATGCCGCAAAAGGAAAGCAAAGCATCTCATAAAAATCTCAGCTTTCTTTCCTCCCTCCTATGTAAGTCTCCTCCCACCACCCTTCTGCCCCAAACACTGTTCCTGCTAGTTTGTTTATTTCACCAATGGCGTACTGCTTTACTGAGGAAACCCGTTCAAAGTTTGGCATCTTTCTTCAACCCAGCTTATTAACCGACTGCCAAATCGCATGTATGGCATTCGAGAGGTGGGGAAGAGCGTTAGGCAATCTTTGGATTGATTTCCCCACGTCTCCCGCTATGCTTCTGTCCTTTTGTGATGGTTTGATGGCACACTTCCGGGGAGCTTCTAGCTGTATCCAGGAGTTGTTCGTCTGTTTCCCCCTATATGTTACGGGGTCCCCCTTTAAAGGAACTGTTTTCTTTGTCTGAAAGCTGTGGAGTTTCTTAGCTAAACTTTTACTTTTCTCCCCTTCTATTTTCGTTGTGATACAGAATACTCTCTCTGGGTTCACTGTTTTCCTAGTAGTCATGAACCTCCCATATGAATGGTGGGCCTGATAACTCTGCTTTAACGGTTATAGCCCTTTCATTTGGTGGATTTAGAGCTGCTTATGTCTGCAACTTGGGTTGGTTGGTTTGAGGCTGCTTATATCTGCAATGAGATAGTTCTGCAAGACCTGCAAACTTGGGGTGTGTGGCCTCTGGGAATTGCTTCTTTATAGTAAAGCAGTGTAGAGCTAAAACATTAGTGCAAGGGTGAATCTTTCAGATATCAGAGGAAGAAGGAAATTGGTTCTCCATGCATTTGTCTGCCGGTCCAACAGAGAATTCATGGCAGCCAGCCATGGCTGCTAAGACCAACACCGTCGACTACTGGTTGAACTGGAGAGTTTTGTTATGTGCAGTCTGGGTCTTCTTCTCTATGGCCATAGCAGCTATTGTGATATGGAAGTATGAAGGGCCCAGAAGGGGAGACGAAAGAGCAGAAGCTGAAGAAGAGGCTGTGGGCACTCTATACGATGACGAGTCTTGGAGACCCTGTTTTAAGGAAATCCATCCTGCTTGGCTGCTGGCATTTCGCGCTATAGCATTCCTTGTGCTTTCTGCGTCCCTCATTGTCAGTGTTGTTGTGCAGGGTGGTCAGATGTTTTACTTCTATACCCAGTAAGCTATCAACCTCGTATTTCTCTTCCTTTCCTTGTCTCCAATGGGAAGTTCTTGTGTAAATCATGCTTCAATGTCTAATTCGGGCTGCCTTAAGTTCATGACTTCCTTCTGCATACGAACTTGCTAGAACTTAGCCTAGCAATTTCTATGTTTTTCATGGCATGCAGAATCTAGCCTAATCACTTATGAAAAGAGAGGAGTTTATGATTATTCCATCTCATTCTAACGTTTGTAAGATGCATTTATTGGACGTCTTCTCTGTAACCACTTTGTTTTCCCCGCCAAATATCTTTAGGGATTAGTGCAATTAAGTCTCTGAAAAAAAAAAAGAGAGAAATTAATTCTGTACATTCAGCTAACATGCTACCATTTTATCATGTGATGTCATATACTTTTTTCATTTTTCTGTGTCATCGACTGAGATGGTGTCATCCACTGAAAGCTCTAATTGCTATTTTGCACTACATTTTTTCAAGCATCAAATGTCAAAAGGAAAGAGGTCCATGCTTCTTCACATTCCTTCACCATTTTCTTGCTCATTTTGAGAGGCACTAATGATATTTTGTTCTACCTGATCCTTCATTTGTGCCTTCAACATAATGTAGAAGTCTTGCAATTTTACCTATTCTACCATAGTTATGACCTAATGTCACTCAATTAACATAATTATGTGTTTTATGGATATTGAACAGGTGGACATTTGCTCTAGTCACTATCTATTTTGGGGTATGTCATCATTATCTTAAAAGACAGTATCTTTGTGGTTTTTCTTGAGAAATTCTGAAGAAGAAAGAGACTTCTAATGACATAATACTAATTGATGACTTACTACTTCACTTGGCAGATTGGCTCTCTGTTATCCGTGTATGGTTGCTATAAGTTTGTCAGTGAAGGCAATGATGATAGGCCTGGTAGCACGAGATTGGATGCAGAGAATGGCATATATGTTGCCCCTGCAAATGGGCAAGGTGCAAATGCACATGACAGAACAAAAAGGTATGGTTACCGAGAGGAACATTATATTCGTCCAGTTGCTGGATTCTGGGGCTATGCATTTCAAATAATTTATCAGGTAATGTTCAAATTTATTCCCAAAAGGTTATCAAACATAATATTTCTTAGACGATTTTCCAAATTTCTGTTTTTGACACTTGAGCTGAAAAGTTCTGCTATCGGAAATGGTTGAGAACTGAGAGCCAATCTGTTGTCTTTACTAACGTCATTCACTTTATTAAAAAAATTGTTTGTAAAGCCAATTTGTTAGTGCGGTCATTGATGATAACCTATCTGTTATCTATATCTGCTTCTGTTTTCAGCATTAGTGTTTCTGGGTGAATATTCAATGGTCTTAATAAATTCTATGGTTGGCCATCAAATCTGCTTGTATTGTCATGAACACAGAACATCAAATTACTGAAATTTCTATGCCAAGAAAGTTAGGTTTTCCTGTTTTGTCACTGCTCTAAGTTCTGTGGATCACGGTAACAAGTATTCAAATAATAAGCTGCCTTGATAATTGGCAATCTCTCAAAAGTATCCCTAAACTGGTTTTGAAAACTATTAAGACATGCTTTGGCTGAATGGGAAAATTGCTGTAGTATTCCTTAGACAAAAAGATATATCTTCACAAAAAAGTTATTTGTGCTTGTATATGATTATGCACCATCCCAGATTAGCATGGTCAGATGGTCAAAATGCTTAGCTCTTTCTAGTTGACCATCTATGCTGTTGATGAAACAGTCTTCAACCTGCACATTCAGTACCGTTAGGAAAAGCTCATCAGGGGTGTAGCAGCAAGTGTATTATTAGATATGGATCTCCTTCAAATTTATCAATGATGTCAATAACATAGGGTAAGGTCAAACTTGAAGCGGAGTAGTGATCGTCCAAGGACTTGCTAAGTGGGATGGGAAATTTTATGCAGTAGGTCATGCATTTGTCTACTACAATTTTATCTTTATCTTGGAAGTAGATTAAATGGTTGTTTTCTTATGCTAGTCATTTGATTACTTTTTTCATTCTTGTGACAGACAAATGCAGGTGCTGTGATGCTCACGGATTGTGTGTTTTGGATAATCATTGTTCCATTTCTTGCCATAAAAGATTATAATCTTAATTTCGTAAGTTTCCGTGAAAACATCCAGTTTCCACTCTATCACATGAAGCTGAAAAAAAAAAGAATTTTATTATTATTTCTGCTTCCTAGAACAACAGCTTTTGCATTAGAGAGAGAACGTCTTGCCCAATAGCAATGATGTTGAAAAAAAGTTCAAATTTAGCATTGTCCGATAATTCTAATCCTTGAATGTTCACTCAACATTGCTGAGAGAAGTCATCAATAATACTTGAAAAATGTGTTCTCTTGTGTTGCTAATGGCAATGAACCTGCTACGGTACATTTTCATCACACTGTTTGTACAAAGTTTCCAGTTTTATTAATATTTTTTATGTTTATCCTGTGGCAGTTCATGATTGGCATGCACTCTGTGAATGCAATCTTTCTCCTTGGGGATGCTGCCTTAAATTCCATGGTAAACCCTGAAACACATTTTGTACGGTAGATTTGCATCTCTGGTTCATTACTGCTATTGTTAGATTGAGGCATGCTATGGTTACACACTTTTGTGCCACCCCAGCATTCCACTGTTAGACATATGACATTCTCACCTGTTACTCCTTTTTGGTTTTTAAGAGGTTCCCCTGGTTTCGGATCTCATATTTCTTCGTATGGACGGTGGTGTTGTCATTTTTCAATGGGTAGTTCATGCTTGTGTCTCAATCTGGTAAGTTCTTAAATATATACAATTCTTAATATCTCCTTTGTGAAAAGACTCTGTATAATATTTGCATTTCTCATGCCAGGTGGCCTTACCCATTTCTAGACTTCTCCTCATCTTTTGCTCCATTATGGTATGGCTCTCCTAATCTGTTCTTATTTTATTTTTCATGTATGGGGAGTGTCTTTTCCTCTTCCTAGTATTAATCAACACCTTTCTTTCTGAGTATATCATGGTAGCGTAGAGAAAATAGACAACATATAGTGAATTTCTTTTTAACAAGGTTTAAGTTGCAAGTTGAGGTGAACAGGGAAACCAATGTCTTTCTCCTGTGTCTTCTTTCCAGTTTCTTATTTCACATTTTATCCTGTGATGAGCGATTTCTCCTCTGAATAAGATTCATTCACTCCAAATGAAATGGTCTTTAATTGACATAAAGTTAATTCACACCCCTTTTTAGTATTGGCTTTCTCACAAATTGGCTCATGTTCTGCAATCTTTTTTCTTGGATGTTTGCCTAAGTTTTTTACCTGTTGTATCATGGTAAGTTTAACATATGGCTTAATTGCTTAACCTTCCTACAGAATAGCGCTCTTGTCCATCGTTTTAGCTTATAAATAGGTTAAATTGGAATTTCTATAGAGACTGCCTTTTACTTCTCATGGAAAAGGAGACAATTCTGCATGTATAATCTTAATGAACAAAACAGATAAGTTTTTACAATTTTGTGTCTATCATCTAACCAGACAGAAGACAGAAGGGTTTTGAGTGCCATTCAAGATCGTTCTCAACCAAGAAACTTTGTCTTCTGCCACTACTAAACTTATAAAAGATATGAACCTAACTTTGAATTATATGTCAAGATGTAAGGAAATTGTAATGGTATTTCTACAAACAAAATGGGGAATTTGTCCTTTACAGTTTATTTCTCCATCATGACTTGGTGGTCATTGTTTCCTCCTTTTGTTCTCAGTCCACAAAATACTGAAAACAAAAATGTAAAAATTACTTGTCCAGTACTTGTGCACGCTATAAGAGTAGTCCCACATTAGAAAGGAGAAAACTATGATGTGCTTAGAATGATGGAGCCCTCTCCACTCATCACCTAAGGTTTTTGATGCGGGACGGATCTACGGGTGACGCAACCAACACGACCTACTAGAGAGATCAGCGACGAACATGACTAATTGACGTAAGCGCACACAAACGTACGAAGTAGAGTGAACGAGACACGTCCTAAACAGAAGCTACGTCCGAGGTCCGTCCTTCGCAGCGGGAACGAGGGACCGTGGGTAGTTGGGGAACTACCGCCGTCTAGGGTGTAGGCTACCAACAAGCTCGCTTGAGCCGTCGGAACTTGGGTCCTCGCACTCACATTGCCCGGCAGTGACGAATGTCACGGGCTAGATGTCCTACCTCACACCGGCGGCAAATAAAACCGAATACTAAAAGAGCAACAAGGGAGAGGGGTGAGCACGTACCACCACGCGGCTGCGTGGGAGAAGAACGCCCGGCGACCGAGTCCAAGGGTAAGGAAAAGAGGAGTACAACAGAATGGCCCACCCTTCGCAGAGGGGTAAAGGGCACTGGGGGAACTCGGGGAAGCACTCGGTCGGGTGGCGGGCCCGCAGGTGCACTGTGTGGTAGTCGCAGCGGCTAACTGTGGCGGCATCCATCCTCGTCCGTCAACCCCAACGTCATTGCTGCGAACGCGATGACGATTGGCTCCACGGGGCGGCTACGCAGGGGCGAGACAACCGGTCGACGAGGCGGTTGACGCGGGGGTGTTCGCGGGCGACGTGGCTGTTGGAACTCGTGCGGATAGAACGGCGGGTAGAGGTGCACTTGCGCTGCTTCGTCTTGGGCGTCTGCACGGAGCATGTTCCTCCACGCTGGCGGGGTGACGGTGTCGCGGCGGCACGGCGGCGACGGGGTCTCTGCGAGGGGAGAGAGAGAGGGGGAGGCGGTGGCGCCGGAAGAGAGAGAGAGAGGGTGCGGCAGTGGGGTGAGAGAGAGAGTGGGCCGGGAGAGAGAGAGAGTGCAACTGGGGGAGAGAGAGTGCTGCGCGAGAGGGAGAGAGGCTGCTGGAGAGAGAGAGAGTAGGCGACGGGAGAGAGAGAGAGTGTGGAGCCGCGAGAGAGAGGAGGAGAGGGGGGGCGGCGCGAGTGAGAGAGGGAGAGGGGCGCGGGGTGGGTGGCAGCGCGAGGGAGAGAGAGAGGGGGCGAGACAGGAGAGAGGGGGAGACGCCCGGAGAGGGAGAGGGAAATAGGGGTGAGCGGAGAGGGGGGGGGGGCGCGCCGGAAGAGAGAGAGAGAGAGACCGGAGGGAGGGGAGAGAGCAGGGGGGGAGGATGCATCAGCAGCGGGGTGGGAGAGGGAGAGAGAGGCGCTGGAGGGAGAGGAGAGAGAGAGAGAGGGCTGCAGGGAGCAGGGGGGGTGTGCGGCCTGGCGGGAGGGAGGCGCAGCGGCGCCGGAAGAGAGAGAGAGAGACGGACGAGAGGGAGAGAGAGCGAGACAGGAGAGAGGGGGGGAGAGAGCAGGGGGGGGCGGCCGGGAGTGGGGTGGAAGAGAGGGAGGGGCGGCGCAGCGGTGGCGGGGAAGAGAGAGAGGGGTCTGAGATGGGGGGCGCAGCAGCAGGGAAGAGTGAGGAGAGAGAAATCGGAGAGGGGGGGGGGGATATGCAGCAGCGGGAGGGAGGAGAAGCTGCAGCCGCAGCCGCGGGAGAGGGGAGAGAGACACTAGAGAGGGAGAGAGAAACCGGAGAAGGGGGAGACAGGGAGACAAGAGAAAGAGGGAGGTGAGAGGGAGAGAGAGAACGCAGGTGGGAGAGGGAGGTGCAGAGGAGGAAGACGAAGGGAGGAGGAAATCCGGGAGAGAGAGAGCAAATCTTTTTCTGTCAAATTTTCTGCATTGCATGGATGGGAGGGGTGTCACCCCATACATATAGGGGATGTAAGTCCCAAGGCCTAGACAAGAGGGAGCTAGGCCTCTCCCCAAAAGTTGGTCCAATGGACCACACAAAACATAAAATATACACATCACCTAAATGGGCCTAAATAGTCTAAAAGAGTGGCCCAAAGCAAAACTAACTAATATCAAGAGGCTCCTCGCCCAACCATAACGAAACGGGCGGGACTGGCGTCATGCCCCGACGGCGGTACACGTACGCGGGATCAAATCGGGCTCGGGCCCTAGTGTCCCCCACCAGTTTTGGGTTGGATGGCACAGTCTAATAAAACTTTCATATGGTACTAAAGCCCATGGTATGATATGGGCTGCGCACCCTGCATTTCTGGTCTGCCCACGTGGCAGACTCTAACCTGAAGAGGCAGTAAGAATAGTCCAATATTGGAAAAGGTCAAAAAATATAATATGATTATAGTAGTGGAGCCCTCCACTCATCACCTTAAAATTGAGTTGGAATGCTCAATTCGGAAAAACTTTCACACACTAAGCACCAAATGGAAAAGAAAAGACTAGACACTAAGAACACCTGTCTCCTATGTGCAAAGAGAAATACTGGTCGGGTAAATCATTTACCCGGCCGACTATTTGATTGGTCGGCTGCCTGGGACCCACACCCAAAATAGTCAGCCGAACAATCAAAATGGTCGTCCAAGTAAATGATTTACCTGGCCGACCAGGTAAACAGGATTACTCATATGCAAATTTTATGTTCTGATGTGTTTTACAACGATGACGCCTTCCCGCGAACTTTTTGTTGACTCATTTGATTCTTTTTAACATGATGGAACATATCCATAAACTCTAATCATCATGAATCTTACCATATCTGGATTTGCAGGTACTTTTCTGTGGCAGTGATGCATTTTCCTTGCTATGCCATCTTCCCTCTAATAATCAAAACAAAGCACCTGCTGTATTCCAGCTTGTTTCCTGAGTCCTACCTGTGCTAAGTGGGTGATCAGGCATTTCAAAGATCGCACTGAACCAAAGTGACATAGCTTGGGGATTGGACTTAACCCCTTGTAGCAACATCCACATCAAACGATCCCTTATGGATCTTCACCGACTGCAGGAGACCATGGAGGAGTAGAAGTATAAGAAAGAACGGCTCCTTTATACTGTCCAACCATATTCATTTATACATCTTTTCTTGATTGTAAAGTCTTGAAAAATTGATCTACATGTAGAGGAAAACAGCTATGATGATAGAGAAAGGCATATTTTTTGTATAGAGAAAAAAAAAACTTATTCAGAAAACCTCTGCATATCCATTTCTTGTTCCTTAATCTTCTGGAGAATATGTGATCCATCCGATGACTGAAATCACCAGCAGCAAGCATTTCGAAGCCCGACATGTATCTATGCACACAAGCATTATAGCATTTCTCGAGATTTAGTGGTTCAGATGATAAAGAAACAGAGTTTCACTTTCTTGGAATATGGAGATACTGTAATGTCCAATTGATGCAAAACTTGGATATTACTATGGGATGATTGCATGAATAGCCTTTTTTTGATACTATGAACTCCTCATAATGCCCATGAGGTAATGAGAGGACATGGATTGGAATAGAAAATAAGAGCTGGGGATCTTAGTAGGTAGACCCAGGCTTAGGAACCACTCAAATTGACCCAAAAAAATTGATTAATAAATTGGTAAGATGAACTTTTTCTTAAATAATATTACACTTTTAATGAACTTAAAGATAATTTATTGGTATAATTACAGATATATTACTGAAATCTGTCATATTTGAATATGTACCCTCGAAATCTTCATATTATACGTTATATCCCCAAAATTGAGAAAAGTCATCAATTATATTCTTGTGGTTAGCAATATGTCAAAATAGAAGAAATGTTCTATTAACATATGGACATAATTGTTAAATAAAACGTATACTAGAATAGAGAGAGATGATCTAATGGGATTGACTGGATGGGGCTGAGTGGGTGGGATTGGGGCCCGGCAGTGTGAGAGATAGAGAGGGAGTTGTAATTTGTATAAGATAAGTTAGTCTTTTGACCCTCTTAACTTAATTGTAGTTTGATTGAATTGATAGAATCACATGGCAGAGGTATGCACATAATACAATGATATATATGGTGACTATTTTTTGCCACCTAAGCCCATCGCGATCCATCAGGGCCCATCAAGGTCTTCCCTTTCGACGTGGCCTCCTCGTACGGTTCCACGCCTCCGCAAGGATCATTTAAAAGGGCCCCACGGGGCAATCACCCCGAACGAAGCACTGCCGAGCTCCTTAGCGGCATGCTTCCGGACAGGGGCATTAACTCTGCTGTGCTGGACAACTATGGACATTACCGAACAGCAAGTTCGACCCCTTTCAGGGGTCACCTTGTCGGTGACCTCCTCCAGAGACTTCCGAGCAGCCCTTCACGTCCTCACGGCGGTTCCCAAACCGTCGCGGACCACACGCCCCACTATTAAGAGGCGCGTTAACTGCCTCGCAGCCTAACGGGCGTCCCCGCGCGTAACTCCTCCAGTTATGCACGCCTTCCAAGGCGCCCTTTCAGGCACAATCTGGTGACGTTACACACGTCAGCTTACACCCTGGCCTATAAAAGATACAGGTATAGCGCCATGCAGAGGTACGTTCTCTCCTACGCGAACACACCCTTACATACAAAAATCCCCTGCCTTTCAAGCCTCTCACTGACTTAGGCATCGGAGGGTTTTCCCCGGTCTTCACCGGGCCCCCCTGATCTTTTCTGGTGATTGCAGGATCCCTCGTCCGCCTCCGGTGACTGTCGTCTCCCTTACACAAGTGTTAGGCCTGATCCGCTCCGGCCCAACAAGGAAAAGGTCTTCACACTTTTGGCGCCGTCTGTGGGAACGACGTAGCCATGGCTCGCGGACGAACCTCTTACTAGAACGTTGGGAGTAGGGCGATGAGATACCGTCAGTCACGAGCGGACTCTCGCCGGCGATCCCCTCCCATCGACGTCGACATCGCCCCTGCTGGCGCCAACAACGACGTCCATGCGCCAGTGGCCGTCGTGCCGGCAACTGCCCTGGAAATGGCCGAACTCCGGGGACAGATGCAGCAGTTAATGGGTGTCTGCCTTGCCTTGCAGGCTCAGCTGGTTGGACCACCAGCCCTGGCGGTTCCCCTGCCACGAGAGCGGCAGGCGGAGTCGTCGCATCGGCGTTCTCGCGTCCTCCCGGCGCCTCAGGATCAGCAGGCGGACTCACCGCGCCGGTCACACCGATCCCCGTCTGAGGAGCGGGCACCGGAGCGCCGCGGGCGCTCGCCCCGTCGCTCTGTTGTCTCCCCCCGTCCGCCGCAATCGGTTGTGGGAGCCAACTCCCATGGGTCCGGTCGAGGGGGCCCCGCCAATTCCGAACAGGAGCTCGCCAGGCGCCTGCGACGCGTGGTCGACCTCGAGCGCCGCGTGGACGCGATGGTTCAGCGCGCGGAAGGGAAAGCTCCGGCGGAAGATGACCTGGACTTCCGCTCCCCTTTTAGCAAGGAGATCCTGGAAGCTCGGGTCTCTCCCAAGCTCCCTCTGCCCACCATCGCGCCCTACGACGGCACCACCGATCCGGCCGACCACATCCACGGCTTTGAGTCGCACATGGTGTTCCACGGAGCATCAGATGCGGCCAAGTGCAGGGCCTTCCCTGCAACCCTCAAGGAGACTGCCAGAGCCTGGTTCGAGACTCTTCCGGCGGGCTCTATCTCCTCCTTCTGCCAATTGAAGAAGTCCTTTTGGGACAACTTCCTTGGTGGGAGGTCACAGCCGCGAACGACGGCTTCCCTCCTGGCCGTACGCCAGAAGAAGGGCGAAGCGCTCTGGGACTTTGTCAAAAGGTTCCGAACAGAGGCGCTTCGCATCTCGTGTCTGGACGTCCCTCTGGCAACCAGTGCCCTCATCCAGGGCACTCGCGACGGCTTCTTGCAGAGGACCCTCGGCGTCCAGCAGCCCGCCACCCTCGCCGAGCTACTTTCCATCGCGCAACGCCATGCGGCTTGCGAGGAAAGTCTAGCAGCGGGTAGGGCGGAGCAGGGGGAGCAGTCGGACAAGAAGAGGCCTTCCGACAACGGTTCCGACCGTGATCGGAAGAAAGGACGGCGCAACGGCGACTCTCCGCGCCGTCCGCGCCCCTTCACCAACTACACACCCCTTACTGTGGCACCCGAACAGATCCTGGCGGAGATCAGGAACAAAGCATATGTTCGGTGGCCACAGAGGATGCGCTCCGACCCTCGGAGGTGCGACCAGAACAAGTACTGTCGCTTTCATCGCGACCACGGCCACGACACCTCCGAGTGCCGCCAGCTTAAGGACGAGATTGAAGACCTTATCAAGCGCGGCTACCTTGGGCAGTTCGTGCGCCGGAATGAAGAACGCCCCAGACGTCGAGAGCGGACTCCCGAGCAGTCGATCAACAATGAGCCCAATGGGCAGGAGATCAATGTGATCGCGGGAGGCTTCGGCACAAGCGGAGAAAGCACTCGAAGCCGACGCGATTACGCAAGGCGAGTGCACGTTGTGGATAGGCCTTCGGCACCTCGACCGACTCCATATCCCACCAGTCCTGCACGCGCACCGCCCGGGAGGCCATAACCTTCTCGGACGAAGACCTTGTAGGGGTTACGACCCCACACGCTGATGCGTTGGTCATTTCGGCCACCATCAATCATTGTAATGTGCGCCGGATTTTGGTGGATAATGGAAGTGCCCCCGATGTCTTGGCTTATGATTGCTTTGTCCTCATGGGCCTAAAAACCGATCAATTCGCCCCCGTAAACTCGCCTTTGTTCGACTTTTCGGGAGTTTCGGTGCAGCCCATGGGAAGAATTCGCCTCCCGATCACTTTAGGGACGGCTCCAAGGATTGTGACCAAGGTGGTTGACTTCTTGGTCATCAACAATATGCCTGGATACAACGCCATCCTCGGCAGAGGTCTGATCGGGCGCATCAAGGCAGTGCCTTCGTCACTCCATCAGAAGATGAAGTTTTCGACCCCGAGCGGAGTCGGTGAAGTGCTCGGATGTCAGCGCGAGTCTCGCCGTTGCTATGTCCTTTCTTTAAGAGACAAGCAACCACTCGCAGATCCGGCCCCGCCAACGTCCGATCAGCCCTCCACCAGCCGAGGAACGCCTGCTGAAGATTTAATTCCCGTCCAGGTAGACGATGACCCCAAGCACGTCTTGTACATTGGCGCTTTGCTGGCAGAGGCCGAGCAGCAACACTATACAGCCTTTCTGCTAGCCAATTTAGACGTGTTCGCCTGGTCTGACGACGAACTTCCGGGTATTCCCCCGGAAGTAATGGTGCATCGCCTCCGCCTGGATCCCCGGATTCCACCAGTTCAACAGAGGAGGCGACCTGTGAACCGAGAACGACAGACCGTGATTCAGGACCACGTTGTCAAAAGCCGAACTGTTGGGCTCCTCCGAGAAGCCCAATACCCAAGATGGATCTCCAATGTGGTCCTCGTACGCAAAGCCAATGGTAAATGGCGTGTGTGCGTTGACTACAAGGATCTCAACAAAGCGACGCCTAAGGATAATTTCCCCCTGCCACGCATTGATCAACTGGTGGACGCTACTTCCGGTCACGAGCTTCTCAGCTTTCTGGACGCCTACTCTGGTTACCACCAGATCAGTATGCATCCTTCGGACCAAGACGCCACGACGTTTGTCACAGACCTGGGGTTGTATTGTTTCACCAGAATACCTTTCGGTCTGAAGAACGCTGGCGCGACCTACCAGCAGCTGGTCAATAAAATGTTCGAGCAGCAGATTGGGCGCAACATGGAGGTTTACGTTGATGACATGCTGGTCAAGACGCTTCCGTGCATCGACCACATCTCCGACCTCCAGGAAACTTTCGCAACTCTGCGAAAGTACAATATGAAACTCAACCCTGCCAAGTGCGCGTTTGGTGTTCATTCGGGCAAGTTCCTCGGTTTCCTCGTGTCAAATAGAGGAATAGAGGCAAACTCGGAGAAAATCCAAGCCGTACTGGAGATGAGCAGTCCGAAGACAGTGCGCGACGTCCAACGTCTGATGGGGCGTCTTGCGGCACTGAACCGGTTCATGTCCCGAGCAGCAGAAAGAAGTTTTAACTTCTTCAAGTTGCTCCGAGGCCCTAAAAACGCCTCGAAGCAAGGGGGGCAAGTACGGTGGCCTGAGGAGTGCGAGGCCGCCTTCACCGAGCTGAAGGCGTATCTGGCAGCCCCTTCTGTTCTCTCAAAGCCTGTGCTTGGGGAACCTCTGTTCGTTTATCTTTCGGTTACCGAACACTCCATCAGCGCAGTCTTGATCAGAGAAGAAGGAGCGGCGCAGCATCCAGTGTATTACATCAGCAGGGTCCTCCAAGAAGCTGAAAGGAGGTACCCTCGAGCAGAAAAACTCGCCCTCGCTCTTGTCACGGCTGCCCGGAAGCTTAGGCCCTATTTTCAGGCCCACTCCGTCAGGGTTCTAACTGATCAACCGCTGAAATCCATCCTCCAGCGGCCGGAGGCTTCCGGCAGGCTCGTCAAATGGGCAATAGAGCGTGGCGAGTTCGACATCAGCTTTCGACCAAGGACAGCAGTCAAGGCGCAGGCGTTGGCAGACTTCGTCGCAGAATGTACTCTCCCTTCCGAGCAGGATCCACCGTTGGCGGATGAACCCCCATGGGAGCTCTATGTCGTCGGATCCTCCTGCGTCACAGGGAGCGGAGCTGGCTTGGTCCTCACCTCCCCGGAGGGGTTAGAGTTCCAATACGCCCTCCGGTTCCGCTTTCCGGCCTCCAACAACGTGGCTGAGTACGAAGCCTTGCTGTCCGGTATCCGTATGGCTAGGCACCTTGGAGCCCTTCGGCTTAGGGTCTTCAGTGACTCCCAATTGGTTGCCAGCCAAGTGAATGGGCAGTTCGGAGCAAGGGAACCCCGCATGGCTCAATACCTTCAACAGGTCAAGAGCCAACCAGAGGGCCTCCTATACTTCGAAGTCATACACGTCCCACGGGAGCAGAACGCGCGAGCAGATGCACTGGCCAAGCTGGCATCCTCAGTGACATCGCCCCTTCTTGCTCCGTGTTTATTGAAGAGCTCGCCTCGCCGAGCACCGAAGTAGATGTCGCGGCCATAGAGATGGGTCCACCAGCTCCGAGTTGGATGGACCCTCTCTTAGCGTACCTACTCTGGGGTGAACTTCCGCCCAAACAGAGCGAAGCTCAGAAAATCAGGATGCATTCTTAGCACTTCGCCCTTGTAGAAGGTAAGCTATACCGACGGTCCCTTTCAAGACCTCTTCTACGGTGCCTCAACCCTGAGGAGGCCCTTGCGGCCACAGAAGAAGTCCATGAGGGGCTGTGCGGAAGCCACATGGGGGGAAGAACGCTAGCACGCAGCATTATCCGAGCAGGATTCTGGTGGCCTTCTCTTCAGAAGGATTGCATGTCCTTTGTCAGGAAATGCCCGGAATGCCAAAAATTCGGGCAGCTCATCAAGCAACCCGCCGAACAGCTTCATAACCTGTTCGAACCGCGCCCTTGTGCCAGATGGGTCATCGATATCCTGGGTCCCTTCCCAGAGGCCCAAGGTCGAAAGAAGTTTCTATTCGTGGCCATCGACTACTTCACCAACTGGATCGAAGTCGAACCTGTTGCCACGATCACTGAACAAGCCGCGTGGAAGTTCGTCTGGAAGAACCTCCTCTGCAGGTTTGGCGTCCCAAGAGTGATCACCTCCGATAATGGGAAGCAGTTCGACATCACCTTCTTCAAACAGAAATGTGCCGAGCTCGGAATCTATAACCACTTCATCTCCGTGGCGCATCCCCAGGCAAACGGCTTGGTAGAAAATGCCAACCGAACGCTGCTGCACGGGATCCGCACAAGAGTAGAGGCTGCAGGAGGGTCATGGATTGACGAGCTCCCTAACATTCTTTGGTGCCATCGAACAACGGCTCGAGTAGCCACGGGAGAAACACCCTTCCATTTGGCTTACGGCTCAGAAGCTGTTGTGCCTCTGGAAGTAGCTCTTCCCACCATTCGAACAACCCACTTCGATGAAGCCGCCAACAACTGCGCTCTTCGGGAAAACTTGGATATGCTTGGCGAACGACAAAACGACGCCAGCATTCGCCTCGTTTCTTATCAGCAACGACTTGCACAATATTATAATGCGCGAGTTCGGGAAAGGCGGTTTAATGTGGGAGATTTGGTTCTGCGCCGCTGTTCGGCTTCGGATCCCCGAAGAGCAGTCGGCAAACTTGCCATCAAATGGGAATGACCTTATCAGGTCACCCATGTCCTTGGGAAAGGCTCATATAAACTAACTACCCCTAGTGGCGAAGCCATACCCAGGACTTGGCATGTATCTAACCTCAAGGCTTATCATTTTATAAAAGCCTTTGTTCAGCATCCTACTTCTCTTCTCCCTGTTCCTCTTGTTTCACAAGCGTTTAGCATACACCCCTGATCGGAACCCTTTTTACAGTTCCCAATGATCTGCGATGTACATGCAACGCTTATAAAACCAGCAGATTTCCTTCCGAGCAGGAACAATGACAAAAGGAAGAAGATGGAAAAGTGAAGCTATAGACAAACCCATGAAGCAGAAATGTTCATTTATAGAATTTTTTGCTTACATATAGGCCCCTTGGGCCAGGTTACAAAAGATGACAAAAAAGGGCGGAAGGCGCCAGAGTACACTTAAGAGGCTTGTTTGGAGGGGCCGGCGCCATCGTCGGCAGGAGGCATCCGTCCTGATTGAAACTGGGCGAATCGCACTCCGTCTAAACGCGCGTCGTTCGTGCGGCGCCGGCACTCCCTTACTGCAGCCTCAAAAGCTTCCCGAGCCCGCTCGGTGGTCGCCCGACTTCGGCCGAAGTCCTCTCCGGCCTCAAGGCCGATCTTGTAGCAGCGCGCCCCATACTGCTCCAAATCAGCTTTGAAGTCTTCTTCGGCCTTGTACTCGGCAACACCTTGGGCTTTGGCGTCAGCCAGCACTTTGGAAAGGGCCTCCTTCTCTGCCCGAGCTATAGCCAAATCAAGCTCGGAGGTCCGAAGAGCAGTCTTGAGGTTTTCAACCTCATCCTGCAGCTCGGTCTCCCAGACTTTGTGCTGTTCCATCAGCTCCTGACAGAAGGCGTCTTGTGCTTCCCAAAGTGGCTGGTGATGCTGAGCCCGGACAGCAAGCCTTCGCAGCACCTCCAGGGACTTGGTAACTCCATTCATGAGCGCCACCAAGTCCACCTCCTCATCGCCATCGGATCGGGCCTCGGGACGGTAGCTCCCACTGGAGATCTCCGGGGTCTGATCGGAGACCACTTGCTGACCCCGCGCCAGCATCTCAAGCTGTGAGGCGCTGGGGCAGGGAGGTAGCTCCCTTGGTATGGCGCCCTCTAGATGCTCCAAGGCAGCCGCCAATGCTTCCTTCGAGGGCAGCTCAGGCAAACCCTTCTTCAACACCTCGGTCAGGGGCCTGCGGTCGTCCCTAGAGCTTTCATCTCCAACAGCAGCAGTGGAAGACGGGACTCCCTCAGCAACTGGGGTGACAGCAACTTCGGGGGCCTTTTGCTGGCCCGAACCAGAGGCAACAGCAACAGCGCTCGGCGAGACCATCGTCCGATCTGCTTCGGTGGCCTCCTGCCTCGCTGCTGGTCGCTCCTCCCCACCGGCTTCATTGGCAGATGCTGCAGAGGCCATCGCGCGGTCCTCCTCGGCATTGCCAAGCGCCTGAGTGCCTCCCTCCCCGGAGCGGACTGCACCCTCGCCGACTACATTTTCCTCAGCGATCACTGTGGCTGCACTCTCGCCGACTACACAACCCACAGTGATCACTGAGGTAGGGGGCATGGGGGGCAGGATTTCTCCACTTCCTTGCGGAACATCCCCCCTCGGAAGAACTGCCTCGCCAGCACCGGACTCCGCTGCCGTCACGGGAGTGAAAGTATTGACTTCTTCCACTCTTCTCCCCGAGTCCGCGGTGACCGCCCCGGCCTCGGCACTGAACTTTGCGCCCTCGTGTGACGCGCCACCCTGCTCGGCGCTTCCTTGATCGACGCTTTCACTGGGCAGGACCCCTTGGGTCTCGTGCATCGGTGACTTCGCCCGCCCTCCGGAGCGGTCCGACTCGTCGCTGACCATGATCAGACCCAGCTCGGTGGACATTTTCGTGACCGCCTCCGAACGGTCCACAATCGAAGCTACGGACGCCCTCCGCTCGGGCGTCCTCACGTCTTGGCGAGGTCTTCGCGCCAGCAGAGGCTCAAGATCCTCCTCTTCCTCCTCTGCTTCCTTGGCGTCCTCTATGATGCGCGACACTGCCCTGGCCGCCTTCTTCTTCTTACGAGCTCGGCGCTCGTCGGACACCTCCTCTTCAGAGGTGTGATTTTCGGCCTGCGACTCCATTTGGGCTGCCTTGCTCTTCTCCTTCCTCTTCGGTTGGGGGAGAGAAGCCGGCTCTGCGATCACCGCCTTCCCGGATGCCTTTTTCATGGCACCTCCTCCTACCACGGTGTTTGCCTTCTTGGTGGGCCCGATCCGAGGCGGCCTCACCTCTGAAGACACCGCCCCGGACTCCTTCACGGGGGCATCCTCGTCTAGCCTTATCAAGTGAAGGCTAACAGGGATAGTTTCGGCGTAATTCGCCATCTCCTTTCGGCCCCGACCAGCAGCTACCTCTTCGGCATCTGGAAGAAACAAAAGAAGAGTCAGAACCCATATATGTGGGAAAATGAGACAAGCAGCAGAAGGCTTACCCCAGGCGCGGCTAAGCTTATACTTCACAAGCTTGTATTCGGTCAGGTACCCTTCAGCGTGGTTGACCCTGACCGTGTTCAACGATTGGGAGGCAGTAGCTGCCCCCTGGATCAAGAAGGGGGCCATGTATGTCCTCTTCGGTGGCTCCACCACTCTAACAGGGAAGTCCCACTCTGGGACGTTCGCCCCCTTTCTCCGCCCCACGAAGAAAAGACGTCCAGTCCACCCCTTGTTGTTGGACAGACAGGCGAAAAGTTGATCCGCATCTGGTTTGTACGGTGCTTCACGTACACGATGCCCATCCCAGATTGCGGAGAGCAGGCTAAACTGAAATGGCTTCTGAAGATCTCCGCAGTCGCTTCAATGCCCCTCTTCTTGCATATAATGCAGAAGACGAAGATGGACCTCCAAGAGTTCGGCGTCAGTTGAATAGGCGCCACCTTCCAGCTCCGGAGAAGCTCCTTCGCGATCTCCGGCATCGGCAGCCGGAGACCAGCTTCCAGCAGGTCCAGCGAATGAACGAAGTACCCAGGCCTCGTGGTCAAGTACGACTCATCTTCACGCATCAAGACGATGTCGTACTCTTCGCCAATCCGGAAGCGTTCTTGAAGACCTTCGAAACTCCGGAGCTTCGCCGCTTTCGTCTTCACCGGCGGCATCCCGCTGGCTTCGATGATCTCCTTCCCCTTCTAAGCCATCGCTGGAAGGTGGTGTGACGACCCTCATTATATCGGTACGGTTATACCAACCCACGTCGATATAGTGAACGTTGCCACAGTGGGACATTTACCCAACAATAACATTCAGCTGAGATACACGTGAATATAAGAACAGAGTAGCGGAAGTAAAAGAACCACTGTCTTCATTTCATTCATCATCCACATTTAACATACATGATTCGATAACATTTAAAGAACTAAAAGTCCACATAATTAAATTACTGAAAATCAAATACATAATTGTCCACACTTAAACATTTCCTTTCCATAATAATGCTAGTACAATGTTGCAATTACATACTAGGAAATCAAATATCACAAGGTACACCGACGATCTAATCTCCACGCTCGGAGTCGGTCTCCACTGCCTCCTCTGCAAGTGTGTCGTCACCAACTACACCTGTACACCGAAGCAAGTAATGAGTCTAAAAGACTCAGCAAATAACTCTACACCTACCATACATGCACATATCATAGCAGGTTTTACACACACATTTACAAGACACAATCCTGTAGCATGCTTATCATTGAAATTCACAACCTATCATGGTGATTCTACTTATTAAACACATGATTCATGCTTTCAGATTTTCTAAATCAAAATCTCTTATCACATGCTCTCTAATCATTCCTACACATGAGGGTTCTACTTTCATTTTAAACTAAAACATGAGAGTATTCTAGCATGACTAGCTTACATACATGAAAGAACACATTGCTAACATGGTTACTACTCATTCGTATACATGCACATAACCATTTCACACGCTTTAAACTTGCTGTTTTGATGTGGCTTAACACTTTACAATCTAACACATGAAAGACACATGAAAGCTATGTGCTCATTCAAACCACAACGTGAGAGCATACACACGTGGAATGGTTTACACATAAGTAAGGATTGTCCCTAGCATGGGTTCTACGCATTGTACACATGTAGCACAAAATCATAACCACATTTATGTTGCTGTTCTAACATGATTTCAGATGATCATATCATGGGTTTTCAATTTCACATCCTCACATTTTTGGTTTCATATTTTTACACAATTTCTAATGCACATATTTCACACTTTACACATTGCACATTTACACATTGTTCACACTACACAATTTTCACATGGTCACTATCACATTTCACATTTCACACTTTAGTACCGTGACACATAGTCCAAACCACCATAAGAAGGACACATCACATCACATACACATAGACGCCACCTAGGCAACACAGTGACGACTCTTGGACTGCGCAGACCGGGAGAACAAGTCTCCACCCTAACTAGTGGTACTTGTCCACCTCCAGGATTTCATCCTAATGCCCTTAGGATCACAACACATTGAACCTTCTCAGGGGGACTTTTCCCTGATACGGTTCCACTGCCCTCTATGGAAGCAGTGTCACACTTGGCACAATTTACACATTTACCGATTTTTAACACATATCTTTACACATGACACTTGCCTCTCATTCATTTTCTCACTCACACAAGGGCTCTGTTTTCCTAACATGATTCTACAGTTAACAGGGATTACATGTTCAGAATTTGCACAAATCAGATCACACACACATATCACATTATTCCTACATTAGCATGCATTTTTCTTTTCACATTTCTCGCATGGAAAATTCATATTTCACTATATGATTGCCCAAACGACTTGAAAGTTTAACCACATGCTGATCTCAGGTTTATGATTCCTCATGCAAATTTTCAGATTTTTCTGACTCAAAATGAAATTACAGAAAATTTACCATCGATTTCACATTAATATTCATAATGCAAATTAACATGGAGTTGAACATAATTACAAATTTAACAACTCACTGTCTGCACCCTAGCATGCACAGGGTCACAGAATTTATTCCCGAATTTATCGAGCAACATGCAATTTACTGGAATTTAACATGGCCTACGCATGATTTCTATTTCCCCAAAACAGAAATTTCAATAACCATACAAGCATGGGGAAAAAATGTCAGAAACTCAGAGCACATATAGGATCATGCATACATGGTCTAACAAATTTGGGCAACAAAACTTTGCCACGGATCATTAGGATCATGGTGAATACACATTACCATTCTTTTCGCATACACATTAGATAGACGAATAAACTCAACCACCCACAAAATAAATGTACATTCATTCTCCCATACATCACATTAGCTAGTATACATAGCATATAAGAGTTACATTATATCCTCATCGCAAAACACGTCGAAATTACTCACATATGCCAGGAAGAACAGCTCATTGTTCTGTCCTGGAGACCTTGACGACGGTCTCTGGCCGTTCCAGGAGTGGACGGCCAGATCGCTGGACGCACACCAGGGATCTCGGTGTCAAGGGAATTGACGCCAAGTTCCTGTCTGTGCAGAAACACAGACCGAACTCAAATGCAAAGGTGAAAGGGGGATCTAGGACATGAGGAAAAATACATAAAATTTATAAACCCTACTTGACATCTACATGGACGGAGGGTGAGGGTTACTTGCCTCTTGTAAAAACTCCAAAGGGATATAAATGGCCGGAGAAGCTCTCCTTAGGCAGTCCCAAGAAGCCTCCACAAATGCTCTCCTCCGGTTCTATGTCGATGCAGAAGCCAAACCACGGTTGGGAAGCCTTCCCCGATGTTCCAGCTACCTCCTTGTTGCAGTAGAACGCCGGAAACACCTTCACACTGCTGGATCCGAGCTCGCAAAGTCCAGCTTTTCTCACAGCTTGCTAGGGTTTTCTCTCCTCTTTGCAAAGAGCCAAAGAGAGCTCTTTCTGGTGCAGGAGGAGTTGGTTTAAAGCAGAGGGGTTTGGGGACCCCGGAGTGGTGATGGGAAAGGCTCAGAGCCGTTAGGGACAGCTCCCCAATGGGTGAGCTAGCTTGCTCCCAGAATTCTGGGCTCTGCAACGCATGCAGGTCAGAGAAGTTGGCGTCCACATCGCTGGACGCTGGGGTTAGTGTTGGCGTCCATGTGGTTGACGCCGACACCACATCGACGACTGTTGATATTGACGCCAATCTGGCCTTCGGCCAGAACTCTAAAACATGCAGAAACCATGTACATCTTATATCTATATATGTCATATGCATACTACTACGTACATACTACCATCATACCATTCATACATTATTTACATCTAATTTATACACATGCATGCAATAGTATACTAACTAGTACTTACGTAGATATTTACATACGTACATACACAACATGAATTATTTACATGCAATACAATAATGCAACAAAATTCGAGGGCCTTACAGGTGGAGTGCGCGGCGGACGGTGAGGAAGAAGCAAAGGAGCAGAGGAAAGCGCGAAGAAGAGGAGGATAACTAGTGGCTCTAGAGGCAACAAACTCTGGAGATTTTTGAAGGCGAGGGTCCCGCTCTCACCTCCTCCCCTTCTTTATAAGGAAGGTGAGGCGCGAAATTCGAAGCGGGACCTGAAACAGCGTTTCCCTCCGCTCCAAGTCTCTTCTCGAATGACCCGTGAGTGACCGCTTAGGGCTGGCATATGACGTTCCGGGTTTGACATGACCCACGTTGTCATCATGAAGGCTTCATGTTCGAGGGGAACCCCCCTGTAGCGGCGTCGTCGAAGGTCTATTCGGATCTTCGAGGACGATACCGCATTTATGGCGGAGATGACGCTCGAGCAGGTCGCCGCCCCCAAGCGCTCTGGTTTCTGAGCCACTTGAGGGCGTGGGGGACAAGTGTGGTGGCTATTTTCTACCACCTAAGCCCATCGCGATCCATCAGGGCCCATCAAGGCCTTCCCTTTCGACGTGGCCTCCTCGTACGGTTCCACGCCTCCGTAAGGATCATTTAAAAGGGCCCCACGGGGCAATCACCCCGAACGAAGCACTGCTGAGCTCCTTAGTGGCATGCTTCCGGACAGGGGCATTAACTCTGCTGTGCTGGACAACTATGGACATTACCGAACAGCAAGTTCGACCCCTTTCAGGGGTCACCTACTCGGTGACCTCCTCCAGAGAATTCAGAGCAGCCCTTCATGTCCTCACGGCGGTTCCCAAACCGTCGCGGACCACACGCCCCACTATTAAGAGGCGCGTTAACTGCCTGGCAGCCCAATGGGCGTCCCCACGCGTAACTCCTCCAGTTATGCACGCCTTCCAAGGCGCCCTTCCAGGCACGATCTGGTGACGTTACGCACGTCAGCTTACACCCTGGCCTATAAAAGATACAGGTATAGCGCCATGCAGAGGTACGTTCTCTCCTACGCGAACACACCCTTACATACAAAAATCCCATGCCTTTCAAGCCTCTCACTGACTTAGGCATCGGAGGGTTTTCCCCGGTCTTCACCGGGCCCCCCTGATCTTTTCTGGTGATTGCAGGATCCTTCGTCCGCCTCCGGTGACTGTCGTCTCCCTTACACAAGTGTTAGGCCTGATCCGCTCCGGCCCAACAAGGAAAATGTCTTCACAATATAATATATAGACTTCACGAGTATATATTTGAATAGAGTATATTTTAGGTATATATGTGTAAAGTTTTCTAATTTATTTAGCCATGTTTATATATAGCCAACAGATGGGATCCACCTGAAACCCAAATTTACAAAGACATTGTTCATACTTCTTATACCCCGCAAGATAATGTGTCTATTACTATACAAAAATATATGGAGAAGCATTTCTGCCTGTAACATGCACACCGTGGATGGGGTGTGGCCAGAGTTCGATCTCTAGCAATGTAGGGATTATACACACAAGCGCAATAATACCTGATCATTGTGTCGGAGAACAACAACAACAACATCTTACCTACTCCTCTTACAAAAGGGTGATACTATACAAATATATATGAAGTATTTCTGCCTGCAACATGCACATCATCTTTACCCTCTCCTTTCACAAAGAGACGAATACTATACAAATATATATGGAGAAGTATTCCTACCAACATGCCCGCTTCTATTATAAGAGAGACAAGTAAGATAACGTGCATGTAATAGCGGACATAGAAATTTTATTCAATAGATTCATGTAAACGACATATCAACTCATGGGGTGACCAAAGTTTGGCTCATTTCAAAATGTTTTAAGGGTAAATTTTAATTTTCTTAAAAAGTTTTACAAAATTCAATAAGATCACAGAATCCCTATAAATTGCATCCGCCACTGCATGCATGTTGGCTGAGCAGTAAGTAGCCAATATTATCTATCTATACTATATATATAAAACTCAGTTTGGAGCAGCCACGTGGCACCACCACATCAAAAGTACTTCAAAAACAGTTTTCATAAAAACTGTTCTATTCCTTTGCACCCGGTTCATCTGTTTTTTTAAAAACGGTTATCACAAAAACCGGACGACCATCACGTTTCTGAGGAACAGTTTCACAAAAACCGCACCATCTTCACGTTTTTGAGGAACAGAGTTCTCATCCCCACCGCCCCTCTCTCCTTCCCCATCTCCTTCTCCATCTTTCTCTGTCACTCTTCCTTTCACTCGGTCTCTGTTCTCTCTCCCGGATCTCCCTCTCTCTGTCTGGATTCTCTCTCTCTCAGTCTCTCACTGTTTCTCTCTCTCCCCATACTCCTCATCGCGCTGAATCCCATCTCTGCACCGTCGTCTACGCTCCTCCGCGGCCCATTTAGCGAGCTTCTCGGCGCACTCATCTGCACAGTTTGTTGCCTGCAGCTGCCCGCGAACTTCTCTCCGTCGCGAAGCCTCAGCAGGCAGTCCCCCGTGCCCACCCACGCGTTCGCAGCCCTAGCCGCCTCCCAGTCACCCACTGGGTGCAACAGGCCGATCGCGCTTGCCCCTCCTCGCCGCCTCTGCCCGCCGGGTTCGCCCTGCGGGTCCGCCAAGCCCGACTTGCGCCCATCATGCCCGGGAACAGGGTCCCGCCCCGTCGCGCACAACTGCGCGCCCTGCTGGACGCGTCGGCTGTCCGCATGTTGTTCCGCGTTTGCACGCGGCGTCCCGCGCGACCCCAACGGCCCGCGTCTGCGACGCCTACACGCGCACAAGAGCCGCGTTCCGCCGTTGCCGCCTCCACGCCACTCCTCGCCAGCGTCGCTCATCAAACGGTCCTCCGATCATCCTGAGTCGCCATCAGCTCTCCTGGAGGCGCTACTGTTCACTCACCTGATGTCACCGCTCCCCGCCATGCTGTTGGCCTGCGCGTTGTCCTCCGTGCTCCCCCCCCCCACCCCTCTCTTCCAGCAAAAGTGGTGAGGCCCCCCGTCCTCTGTTCAACCGATGCATCCCCGCGCTGCAGCAGTTCCTACTGGCGAAAGCGGCCAGTCCACCCTCCCCAATGTGTTGTTCCACTCCTCTTCATGTAACATATTCATGAGCAAGTAGACCAACCATATCAGATAAGGAAAAACTGCTTACGCTATAATTTTTATGTATACATTTCTACTCAAGACTCCCGTGCAATGGCTTTGAGAAATTGGCATAAACATGAGGATTCATAAATCTTTTGCTTGCTGCTATCTGGTTGTTGACTTGTGCTGAATTTCCTCCAAAAGCTAACCCGCCACCATAAGATGCACCAGAAAATCCAGCATAGGGAGGGACCTGCGAAAAGTTACATATCTCCTGCTGATCAGTACTATGCAAGAATCTGCCATCTTGGTATCTAACATGTTGTACTCTGCAGCATTCTTTCAGGCATCAGAGCATTCACAATTAACACTGGGCATTCCATTCTCATTACAGCATGAGGAGATTTTAGGAACTGACTACTTTACATTCAGAGCAGGGATGCCCTTCACCAAATATACAACAACCCGGGTCCTCTGCCACAACTGTGTCTGTCGCAACCCTTTCTGTCATATGCCTCCTTCTCCATATGATGGTATCTTCTCTCGCTGTCATGCCTCCCTCTTTCAATTACCATAAAACATTGCCCTTCACTGCTTCATTGCCGATAGCCAAGATCGTGAATGCGGCTGTCTAGCCCGGTTGGGACCTGCTGGGCGCGACAGGTGCTGCCGTCCCGCTATGGATGTGGCTCCGTGCAGCATGCGCGACCACCGCGCTAGCGTAGGTAGTCGGCGGTGAAACGAATTCTTTTTCCATCGCTGCCAAGGGACCCAAAAGCTTTTCGAATTTTGTCTTTTAATCCTAAAAAGCGGTTATCTGCATAGAAACAACCCACTCTACACATTTCTAACATCAATCTTTTAACTGCCGTGGGTCTTCACCCACGTAGCTGCTCCTTTGACATCCGAAGCAGAATGGACCCGTGCATCGTCGTCTGCTTTGTCTACTTTTCTCACAGCGTCCACACCAGCCTGCAGCGGCGCATCCATTCTGCTTCCGGTGATGGGCACACCACCTGCAGACGACGATCTGCCAATCTGCAAGCGACGACTGTTTGCATGTGCCCCACCTCCGTTTGCATCGGGACGCCACTGTGACACTTCGCACAGGCCACCCGCAGTGCTCGAACACCCACCGACGAAGTACAATAACAGTTTGGAGCAGACGATTCATCTATTTTTTAAAAAATTCTCCACCTTCGCAGTCATTCCTTTCGTTTTTTTTTTAACTACAGGCAGTAGATACGAGGAGGAGGGTGAGGAGGAAGAAGCAGATCTAGGGGCAGCGGCGTCGACTGGTAGATCGCAGGAGATTCGAATCAGTAGATCGATGATGTCGGGCGCCCTTCATTCTCGGCGATGTCAAGCGGGCGATAGTCGATACTTCCTTCGGAGCACTCTATCCTCCGTTCCTTCTCTTATGCTGTATGGAACCTAGCCGGCCCCTCCCACCCTCTTTTACGTGGCTTTCAACTTTGTTCCTGGCCTCCCTTCTCCAGTATAGTTCTTTGCTTGGCCACTGTAGTGTGCCGCGCAGGGTTTTGTGCTGCTCAACGATGACCTCCTTGCTCAACCGGTAGTCCTTGACGGACGTCATCCTTATACTGGGCAAGGCTAACAAACTTATCACGTCGTTCTACAGGAAGTCGAATGGCGACGGCATCTCCATCTTCGGCGCGCAGAACATCTGGATGGACCATTGCTCGCTATCCTACTGCACGGATGCATGGGCTTATTGATGCGATCGTGGGGTCGACAGGGATCACCATGTCCAACAACTACTTCTCGCACCACGACGAGATGATGCTGCTGGAGCACAACGGCGAGGCGAGACAAGCTTGGGGATGCAAGTGATAACCATCTCCTTCAACCACTTTGGGGAGGCGCTGGTGTAGCGGATGCCACGGTGCCGGCATGACTACATCCACATTCTGAAAGTTGAAGGATGGAAGAAGATGAAAAGAAGCAGAAAAATGGCTTAGAGCACATCGTCCTCCAGCCTTGATAATATATATAGCAGTGTTTTGTTACAGGTTAATTTTGTTATAAGAAATATGCTAGAACTGAGGAGAACATTCCACAGATTGTTGAAGCGAAGGTGCTGGAAGAAGATTACAAGCCATTACAATGATTAATAGAAGACACAATATTATGTCAAGAAATTAGCCTACACCATTACACTGAACAACGAATTCACGCAGTGGGAGATGCACGCCATCGTGGGAACACCAACCCCACCATCAACAGCCATTACAAAGTATTTAACAAATTACAATATTTGTTATTTCCAGGCAGTTGTTCTTATGAATCAGAACAAACAAACAAAAAGAAAAAGATATAAAAAAATATGAGATGCACCCCAAAAAAGATCTCAAAACTAAAGACTAAGATTATCAAGTGTAGTTTTTTACGAAATTAACATCTATATGTGCAAATTATTATATTACACCTAATAATAGTTTGTGAAAAGAATGTTATGTTATACCCATAAATTTGTTATGTTACACATGTAAATAGTACGTGTAAATCTATTAGTACATGTAAAGACTATTTATTATGTTATATTTTTTTCATATTCGTTTATATCCATTTGATAACCAATTCTTGATTATTTTATGATTTATGTTATGTTAAAATTTAATAGCAATTGATTTATATTGCATGTAATTATTTTTTGGGCTTTGAAACTTATATACGGAATATTTCTGGTAATCTAATTTCAATTTTAAAACATATGTTCATCCTTGAAAAACAAATAAATTAGTTTTTGAACTCATATGTAATGTTTTATTAATAAAGAGAATTTTATCAGAGATTTATGAATCTTACCTAAGAATGATATTTATAGACAAACATCTCACAACATAGATCAATACATGACGTGGATTTATTATTTGCTGAAAATATTTATTTTTCACTTTATATTATAGATAATGTGATGTTGTTATATTTGAAATTCTTTTTAAATAAGTATAATTATATTTAAATAAATAAATTTTATAATTATATTAAAATATATTTATACTTAAAATATTTCCGTGCGATGCACGGGCATAGAACTAGTACTATATATATAAAACACAGTCTGAAGCAACTGATGTGGCAGCACCACAGTAAATCTCTCCTTATAACCTCTCCCTCTCTCTCCCATGACCGCCCTATTCTCCACTGCAGTTCACTTGTAAAAAAAAACAGTTATCACAAAACCGCCCACGAGGCTTCTTCTCCCGGAGGGCGGAGACGACGGGTGGAGGCCTCTGCGGTTTTCAGAAAAAAAACTTCCTCGGCAGGTTCTTCTTCGTCGCGGTTGTCCGTCTGGAATCTCCGCTGTTTTGGTCCTACCAGGTGGAGAAAGAAGACATCCTGTCCAGGTTTCTTCGAGAGAGTTAGAGGGATCCGGAGAACATGAGCATTCAATACTTGAGGGAGATAGTCCTCAACTTTGTAGTCGCCGACAAAGATACCACCGGAGGGACTCTCGCTTGGTTCCTCTACATGCTCTGCAAACATCATTCCGTGCAAGAAAAGATTGCCCTCAAAGTTAAACAAGCAGTCAGAGCCGGGGAGGATGCAACCTTCCAGGAGCTCGCAGGAAACATCAGCGAGGAATCACTGGAGAAGATGCAGTACCTGCATGCAACTCTAAACGAGACCCTGAGGCTTTACCCTGCTTTGCCCTTGGTCGGAGAAACACATATATATGGATGAACTATATATATATATATATTCTACTTGAGTGATATATTAAATATTATTTTAGCTCTTCACGTTTTTCTTTTGGTCTTTTGTCCTTAACTTGGCTGGACATGATTTGTAGGATCCGAAGGTTTGTTTCTTGGACGATAAATTACCCGATGGATTTGACAACCGGAAGGGAGAGATTATTGTTTAACAACCATACTTCATGGGAAGAATGAAGTACTAATGGGGTGAGGATGCAGAGGATTTTCTACCAGAGAGATGGCTCGACGAAAATGGGGTCATTTGCCTTGAAAACCCATTCAAATTTACAGCCTTTCAGGTATGACAGTCTCCCACGAATAGCAGGAGGATGAGGATGATGACGGACGTAATCTCGACGAGAACAGTAGGCTGGCGCACTCAGTCCAGTCACGTGGAGGTAGTTACCGAGGATGGGGTGCCTTGCCGCAGGCCAACCGAAGGCAGCCTGCTCCAGGCTAGTATGACCACGCATGATCATGAGCTTTTGATTTGTAGAAACAGTGGCAGATGAAGGGCAAAAGAGGAGATCAACTTCACGAGACTAATACCAGAAGATGATCGCCAAAGCAGCCATAAAGAAGAGCGCAACGCAATATTGACTGAGTTACATGAATCAGATGACACCCAACAGCTACAGGAAATGAGATGAGCTTTTGATTTGCAGAAACCGCAATTCCTACCAACATTGGTTGATCACGGAGAAACTAAATCCTCCCTCTCTCTCTCTAATTCTTCCCAGCAAGATGAGTTTCTGATTTGTAGAAACTGCAATTCCTGCCAACATAGGTTGCACTGTCGGCTCTTCTGGCCGCAGGGCAGTGCGGAGGCCATCGTCAGGAAGGAGCTCAATGGGTTCCTCAAGAGTCGCAAGTGCTTCTTCAAGTGAGAGTCGATGTCTCCCTCTGCAAGATCCGTAGCCACCATCACTATTAACCCTTTCTCAAGGTAACGCGGGTGTTTCCTAATGTTTCTCCTCCCAACTGTTCAAGGTATTTTCTCATGAACAGAGGTTCCGGCGCATCAACCTCCCCGTCACTGTAGCTACCCTCTGCTTGCCTGTGTGCCGTCCTTCGCCAGCACGCTGCCCCGCCGTGCTGCACGCCGGGGTGCCACCCCTGTCGTCCAGTCGCCCCTGGCATCACACGCCCCTGCCCCGTCGGCCTCCGCCTATGCTGCGTCGCGCTCTTGCTAGCCCCCGCCGATTGTGCATTTCTGTCACCACGTCCGCCTCCGCTCGCCGTCGCCGTGAGCAACGCCCCAGCTCCCCAGCGTGCTGATCTGTCGCCGTTCGCTTGGCCACCTCCGCCTTCGCCCTTTTCAGCAGCCGTTGCCGCGCACACCTCAGCAGCAGTGCTCGCCGCCCGGTCGTAACCCCCAACACAGTGCAAGCTTGCCCCCACCGTGTTGCTCGACGCGACCACAATGCGCCGCTGCTGCTTTCTTCCCGGCGGGGCTCTCTTCTTCCTCCCCATCTGATTTGTGTTCTACGCAACAGGTTGGTGGTCTAAGACACTCCATTAAAGAAATAAAACAAAAGTTAATGTGAAAGTCCCGATGCATTAAGGGAAATCCCATCGTGCATATAACATTTATACCATAAATTTGAAATTTTATTGTTGTGGTCCTGTCTGAATAATTGTTGCAGATTTCACCCTGTCAAAAAATATTATATTGTTATGTCTATTTATATATGTATTCTCATTCAGAATATCAAACAATTGCAGATATAAAAAAATGAATATAAAATTTGGAGCAACCAACGTGACTGCAACACAACAAAACTCTCCTAACGTTTCCCTCTCCCCATCTCGCCAAAACAATGATCTGCCCTTTAATGTTTTATACTATTGAATCCCTCATCTCGACCTTTGTATTTGTTAGTTACCGGTGGCAAAGTGTGACTGCGTGAGGGTGGTTACTGTGGCACTGTAGCTGCATTAGTCGAAATATAAAATAAAAGTAAAGACCACTGTAGCTACAGTAGCATTGTTGGAAGGTGACAACTTACTGATGGTGTGCTACATGCTACATAGAAAGTAAAATACAGATAAGAGAAAGGGGGTGGTGGGTGGTGGTGGTGTTCTTACTTCTTTGGAAAAGCAATTCAAGCGACCTGACATCTCTGAAATTAGATATGTCATACAACACCATGAGTAGGCACAACTTTGGTTGAAAAAAAATAAAAAAGGGCGGACAAAAGTTAATTATATCTGTGATGAAGATTAATCTTTAGAAGCCATCCGTCCCTAGCTAGTATATATATATATATATATATATATATATATATATATATATATAGCCGCGCGCAAGATTACACACATCCGTTCAACCAACGAAATTATCCTTCTTTCTTATGAGGGTTTTAGTTAATTTGTTATATCTAAAAAAAAATTAAACATCATGTATTATTAAACAGAAGAACTACGTACAAAATGTATATTATATATATGGAAGTTTGGTGCATGTCGTACAGGGTGATCGATTGATGCGCATCAAATTAAAGCAAACCACAAAATATATCATAAATAGAAGACACATTGAGATAAGACAAATTAAGTTATTTCATTTGGTGATGTCTAGTAACATAATATATAGGTTATCTGACAATGATGGCCATGGCAAGCTGTCGATCGAGGAACCATGCTAAATAAGAAAGTAAGAAAGGTAAGCATCGGTTGCGCATTAAGTAAGAAATAAGAAAAGAGAAAGGTAAGCAAATATAGATGAACAAAAGATAACATGTAAAAAGATGAACAGTGGTTCATCTATTTGGAATTAATGAGCATATTTATCATGTTATGGGACAAAAGAAAGATGAATAGATGTTTCATATTTTCTGATCAGTGAATAAATAAAAAATAAGAATTGGTATAAAAGAAATAAAGACTAAAACTATACTAAAGATTATTTATATTTACTACAAAGTTAACATCTGTACGTGTAAATTATTATATTACACCTGAAAATAGTATGTGTAAATAGTTGTAGATTTGTTATGTTGAACATGTGGAAGTACATTATTATTTTCATATAATTTATCTGTCTATTTTGGGAATTGATTCTTGATTAAAATTTAATAACAATTAATTTTTATTTCTAAATATTTTTTTCGGATCTTGAAAACTTACATACAGAAGATAGAATATAAATTATTTTTTTATTGAAAAATTATCAAGTTCATGATCTTATATTTTTGAACAGAAGATCCTACAATGAGACTCATAAAAATTGGAAGATGGAATGATTATTTGTGAAGCAAAAATAAAGACGACAAAGTATACTACCTAATGCCGCCAATTAAATCAAAAATTTATTTTTGTAATGTTATCAAATCTAAAATTTATTTTTGTGATGTTGTTAAATTTAAAATTTATTTTTAATAATTAATTTTTTTAATTAAATATTTAAAATATATTTATATCTAAATATTTCGTGCATTGCACGGGCATAGAACTAGTATATATATATATATATCCAAGTCTGAATTTCTGAATCTAACTGAGCTGGATACCAGGTCCAAACTCCTAATAACAATCTTGCACCTGATAAAAATAAAATTGTGCTATAAGAAGATTTTTCACGGGATAAAAATGAAATTATAATGCTGCGGAAGTTTTTCCAATTATATATTTTAAGAATTCCTACACTTGGAGCAATCGGCATTAGCCCTGTTTCCTTTGTTCTAGAGTAATCATCTTAACTTCAATTTATATCTGATAGCAACGCATCAAAAGTTTAAAACTAATAACTTCACCCAAACAAAAAAGGGGGAAAAAAACTTTGCCAAATTTACATAAAAAGATTGATAATACTAACAAATATTAAAAAAATATACGACCATGGGTTTACCTTTACCAATCTTCAAAACAAGTTCATATTACAGTTAGAAATAAATAACAAATTCGACAATCAAGTTTGAGGATATATGGATGCCCCTTTTTCTCTCTCAAATAAAGACCACAAAATTAACAATTTTATTCTTAAATTAAAACTCTTAATATCTGGGAATAGATCTACCTTATTAGCTTATTGGACAAATGATGATTGTCTTCAATCTTTGTGCTAATTTACATGTCCATGACAGATCCGAGTTCAAAAGTTTGGCCGTGTAAAAGGCCAATAGATCCGAACCCGTTTTCGGGATCCGAATCCACGTTTGATCCAAGCCGTTCTCTCGTTGAAGCCCCGATTTATCAAAGCGGTTCGGTTCAGATGATCCGATCGGAAATACACGGTCAGGATTAGCTAGACAACGAGGAAGGCAGAAACCCTAGTTTTCTGAGAAGGGTATAAAATGGCCACCGCCAGAGCGTTCCCCCTCCTCCGCCGCAGCGCCCATTCCGACGTCGTCTTCGCGCCTTCGGAGCTTCTCTTCCCCGCGGGATCGCCATGGGTGAGCTCTTGCTCCATTCTAGGGTTTTTATGGCTTCTATCCCCTTCCTTTCTCAGTTTGTCTCCTCTGATTCGATTGTTTCCGTGCCGCCAGTCCTTCGATCCTGCAATATCTAGGGTTTCATCCCTCTTCTGTTGCTAAAGGAGAGAGATCATCTCTAGTGTTTGCTTTTCTGCTGTTCTGATTGTTGTCTGCTGTTATTGCAGCGAGGATTAAGCCCCACGAGCTCCGCACCAAGTCGAAGGATGAGCTCCTCAACCAGCTCAAGGAGCTGAAGACGGAGCTTGCGCTGCTGCGGGTGGCCAAGGTCACCGGTGGTGCTCCCAACAAGTTGTCGAAGATGTAAGGATCGTTTGCTTGCGTCGGTGTTACGGCGATTGCCTGGTTCTCCTGCTGTTGCTGATTTTATTTCTTCGGATGTTGGTTTTGTTGCTGCAGTAAGGTCGTCAGGCTCTCCATTGCTCGCGTGCTCACTGTCATGTCGCAGAAGCAGAAGGCGGCGCTGAGGGAGGTCTACAGCAAGAAGAAGTTCACGCCGCTGGATCTCAGGCCGAAGAAGACCCGTGCGATTAGGAAGCGCCTTACTAAGCACCAGGTATCTTGTTGGTCCCCGTCGTCCCTTTGGAATGCTGTATCTATTTCGCCGCTGCATCTGTTCCGTTCTGATCTCTGGTTTTCTTTTCAAGGATTTTCTTATGCTTGATAACGCACATCTGTTTGTTTATTCGCTATCCTTGTAATTTACCATGTAATGCTAATCAATAGGAATCATCGTCTACCATTCCGCTCATCTTATAGAAACAAATTTCTTAGCTTTAAATTAGAGTTCTGCAATATGACGAAACAATGACGATTCCCTGGGAATCTGGGATGCCACATTTGTGCGCCAGCATTACAAGCTTCCGAAATTAGTGTACAGGTTATGTGCCAATCGATCAGTGGTCCTTGCATGAGTTTCCTTGGATTGCCACTCCCCTAACTGTTTCTGTGGTTGGTTGGGGGGCACCAGAACCGAGGAACCTGTTAGAGCAACCTTCTTGAAACCCCCTCACAAAAACAGCTAGATAAACGGAGGTTGGTTTACATCTAATGGCCTCTTTTTTCTGAGCTGTTATCGTAGCAGGGGAATAAGTCGTCGTTCCCTTCCCAACCCAGAAGGGGCATGAATTGACGACCGTGCCAATAGTGGTATACCTTTGCCTAGGTTTCCAGTGTTACCTGTCCGCTTTCCCACTTGTAGTCCTTAAATTGCCTAATTAGCATCTCCATCGAATCTGTTGAATTCTTTTTGCCCTTTTGCCCTCTGACTTTACCATCTCATTGAGATTCATAACTAATATGAGAGTGTTGTCACGTTTGATTTCAAGCTTCCATGCTCAATTGCTTTCAAGAAACCGCGTCAAAGTTTGGGTAATTATCTATGTTCCTACATCTGGGGGCTTTTATGATGTTGTCTTCCACTGTGCTACCAAACTCATCCTACTAACTGTACCATCCTATTTTCCAACATGGTCTTCTTTTTTTCATGGGGTCAATTATTTTACTCCTCAAATACACTGCCCACTTATTCATTTCCCGTCCACACACTTCGGCTCTATCAATTTCCACAGAACATCTGTTATAGGCTTTCCAGTGTACTAATTGAGTATCCTCCGGCATTCTGTCGTCAAGGAAGCGAGCGCTCTGGGACCACGTATTGTTGTTGATGAATATCATAGTCATACTGCATTTTTGATATTCTGAGCCGAATCAATGGTATAGCGTGGTCGTGGTTTAAAATGTTCTAGGTCATGGTTTATTTTTTTATTTTTTTAGATGGTTTCAAGGCTCTTGGTGAAAGCCACACAGGGCATAAAGCCATTGGGCACAATAAGGTGTGAGCGTCATAGTTTGTTGAATGACTCTCTAACTAATAATAAGAGCCATGGGAAGCATACCATGTCCGTGGAAGTAGTGGACTAGGGAAGAAGCTTTTGTTGGGTTGGGAATGTGCTTGAGGAACATCTCAAGACTGTCTTAGAGGGCCAATGGGTGCATGTCTTAATATGTTTTTGTGAGCAACTTCAATAAGAAAAAGGTGTAAGGCTCGAGTCAGTTCCCTTGATACATGCCCTTTAGCATTTATCGAACACCTTGGCCTTGTTTGTACTCATGTCCAAACTGATTACTTTATATCGAAGAAAAACCCCATGTACAGAAAAATTGTTGCGAATAATTTATTATCTAAAATCTTCTCCCTGGATCAATGTCGTCCTTTTTGGTGGATCTTTACACAATATGAGGTCCTGATTTGATTCTTCTCCTTGTCAGGCATCGTTGAAGACCGAGAGGCAGAAGAAGAGGGAAATGTACTTCCCCCAGAGAAAGTACGCGATCAAAGCCTGAAGTGCAGTGGAAGTCTTAAAGCTGTTTTATGTTTAAGTTTTTAGATCTGGGCCCTATCACCATTTTGCTTCTTATCATCTTTTTTACCTTATATTTTAGTAGTGTAATCACTTTTTGAGAGAGAACTGGACAAGGGTTTGAACACATTGTTTGTTGATGAGGGTTAAAGTATGGTTTCTAAGACTAGTTTGCCTTGTGCACGGCTGTTTGGCCTTAATGTCATGTTAAGTGTTACAAGGGTGGAACCTGGATGAGAGGAGATAGCGGGAACGACATGGGGGGGGGGGGGGGGGGCTGTGGTGGGGGGTTTCTACTTTGCCATTGGATCTTCCTTACGGAGGGGGATTGGAAAAAGGGTATGCTGTTGGTGTTGCATCAACAGTTGTGAAATAAGTAGATCCTATTAGTGAGTGGCGGACAGAGAGAAAAAATCTGATCTTTGAAATATCGATCTTCAGAACCTGCTTGTTCTATTATATTAACCTATTTCTGAGCCATAGATCTTCGAAATCGTTCACCCCTTTAGGATGGCAATTGGCAACTGTTAGCTGTTTGAACCCTGTACGAGGTTGACTGGTAAAAAAAATTGCTTGCTCCTTTAACACTAGTTGCTGAAGCTAGTTTCTTTGTTGGGTCTACCGTTCTAGGTGACAGCCGTATCTGATTCTTTCGTCTTGCTTTTCATAAAGTTGGTATCTGTCTGCTCGTCAACGTTCGTCTTCTCCCGTTTCTATCGTCTGTTTGTTGTTGACGAGAATCCGTCTCCACGAGCAAGCAGTGTAAAGATGGTATTACGAGTTGCTCAAGACCCTTTTAACCCGTTAGAACTCACCAAACTAGTCATAGAATTTTTGGAAGGTGTGTAGAGTTCTAGGAAATTTCCATTGTTTCAGATGTCAACATCGCTTTAGGATCACAGTACTAAAATCTAGTGTTTGAGAGGCGAAAATCGATGTTGTTTCTGCAGGGGATAGTAGATGTTCTCCATCATCCAGATTATTCCTCTCTTAAACCACAGCTTTGTCTAATCTAGCTGCGATGTTGAACGTCTGGCATGCTCCATTAGCTAACCAATGTAATCTGATCTAGAAGATCTTTACTTGCGTCATGCAATCTCAGATGCCTCCTAGAGGAAGTTCTCCCCTCGACTGAGATTACACGGATATGTCTAATCGAACAGTTTGGAAGAAATACTGGGTGGTCCGATAAATAGATAAATAATTTATCCGACCAACTTTGTCATTAATTGGCGCGCATATCTAATCAATAGTGCACTTAGTATTACTCCTCCACGAATTATGATCACTTTTGATCTGGTGCGAGGAGTCTTCCTTTGAAATGGGTTGCCGTGAGTGGGCGAGAAAGCGTCTCATTACTGAGCAGTGACAGAGAACAAGTTTTCCCAAGAAAGGTAGGGTATAAAAGCAAATGCGATATCCTGATAAGTATCCCCATTAAAACCATAATTCTTTCTCTAGGAAATCGCTCCAGCTTGAACTCAACAAAAGTAAAACAGCTCTGAAGGTGGGTAAAATTTTAGTGTACTCCTCTCAAGAAATATTATCTTTTATTTAAAATTTTATCATTTTTTTACAAAAAAATTTCTCTCGGAAGAAGAGGTATGTGCCTCATTCATAAGCACACATTTATTTTTACTTATCTCTTATATGAGAGTGATATATATTTCTATATAATCTTCTTCTCCTTTTTTGTGAGAATAAAAGTATGTGAATCTTATCATGATAAGATGTTCGGACAAGACATATACAACATCGTGTTCAATTTTTCCCAGATGTTGTTATTGTAGGTGGGCAAAATTTCAATATATTCTTATCAAGAAGTATTATCTCTTATTTAAAATTTTATTTTCTTTAATTAATGATCCTCTTAAAATAAGAGACATGTGTTTTACTCGTAAGTACATAGTTGTTTTCACTTATCTTCGTTAAACCATATCTCTACAAGCTCTAGAAAATAATCACCAACTTTACAACAAGAATATTATTCCTAATCGCTTTATTGAGATGTCTTAGAACTCTGTTTCCATCTTCCTAATTCATGAATGGTGGACCTTCTTCTTAGTTTTCATTTTGGACGATGACTATAATGTTTCCTTTGTATAGTGTTCCATAACGCGGTACTACTTGCTCTGTCAAGATGCCCTGCAAATCTTTGTGATCATGACTCATGAGTGCACCGAGGTCGTCCGAAGATTGATAGGGAAAAGAAATAAGCTGTCAAAAAAAAGATAAGGAAAAGTTAAAAAAAAAACTAAAAGGTTGACGTGTAAAGCATCAGAGGGAGAATAACATAAGAAGATGCAAGTAGCCTTTTCCATTTTATAATCTCTCATTTCTTTAAGTAACCTAAGAGAAACTTGTTAATTTGGCAAACAAGAGAAAAGTTGATTTCGATGGCGATTGTTTTAGACTCTGCTCAAATTCAGTCATCGAAGACAATAGTTTCGGAGCATGCACGGTCTAACCTAATATCAATGTCTTAAGACTTTGTCTTATATATAAACTGATGTATATATATTCTTTAATAAAATTCTCCAACTTTATCAAAAGTATGGTAGAGGCAGTAAAATTTCACTAGCAGCAACCTCCCCAGAGCTTATTCCCATTTCCCATCCCAGGTGGTAAAATTAAAAAGCCCTCCCAGACAAACAAACAAGAGAGGACATGGGCGCCATCACAATCCTCACACCACAACCACGAGCTCAAAGCCAGCAAAAAGAAGCCGACCAACCCCCTCCACTTCCACATGCAAAGTACGTAGCAAGAAGTCATGAAAGTGTGAAACACAGAATAGTATTCCTCTTGCTTGCTTGATATAAAGAAAGCAAAAGAGAGAGAAAGAGCAGCAGCAGCAGCAGTAGAAGAAGAAGAGAAGAAGCTGCTCAGTTAACTAACCCCCCCAGCAAGTAAAGAACTTGGTTCCCTCCATTTTTTTAAACCCATCAACACCCCTTTCCTTGCTTCCACCCAAACACCTCTCTCTCTCTCTCTCTCTCTCTCTCTCTCTCTCTCTCTCTCTCTGTGCTTGTGTGTGTGTGTGTGTGTGTGCAGGTCTGCAGCAAGCATGGAAGAAACCATGCTTCCACTTCCACTGCTGCTACTATTCCCCTTCCTGGCTCTCGGGTTCCTCCTCTCCTCCTCGGCCTCCGCCCAGGTGCCGCCCTTCGCCATGACCCCATGCCGGTCCTACTGCGGCAACATCACCGTGGACTACCCCTTCGCCCTCCGCCCCGGCTGCGGCCATCCGGGCTTCCGGGAACTCCTCTTCTGCATCAACGGCGTGCTCATGCTCCACATCCCCTCCGGCTCGTACCGTGTCCTCGACCTCGACTACGCATACCGCGGCCTCACCCTCCACGACCCGGACATGTCCACGTGCCGCGCCCTGGTGCGCCCACCGGTCCGCGGGGGCAGCGCCGGCAACGGGTTCGTCCTGGAGCCCTGGCGGGCGCCCTACCTGGAGCCCGCCCCGGACAACGTGTTCCTGCTGCTGGGGTGCGCGGGGGGGTCGCCGCTGTTCCAGGGGTTCCCGGGGAAGCACCTGCCCTGCCGGGAGGTGGCGGGGATGGGGTGCGAGGGGTACTACGGGTGCCCGGCGTGGGAGGGGGCGATGGGGCTACGCGGGTGGCGCGGGGGACCGGGGTCGTCGCCGTCGCCGTACGGGGAGGCGAACCCGCCGGCGTGCTGCGGGGTGCCGTACGGGGCAATCCGGGGGATCAACCTGACGCGGCTGGCGTGCGAAGGGTACAGCAGCGCCTACGGGCTGGCGCCGGTGCGGGCGCGCGGGGGGGCGCTGGATTGGTCCTACGGCATCCGGGTGGGCTACTCGGTGCCGGGGGAGCACGAGGAGGCCTGCCGGGGCTGCGAGACCACCGGAGGGGCCTGCGGCCACGACGAGGAGGCGAGACCCCTCTGCCTCTGCCCCACCTGGAATTCCACCTCCAATTGCGACGCAAGTAAGTAATAACCTATACATATTAACCAAAAAAAGTATTAACCTATAAATGTTTATAATAAATAAATATACTATAAGATAGTAAGATGTCGTATTTTTGTTGTCATATCTAAATGAGTTCACAGTAAAAAAAAATCCAATATATTAAGATTGCAGAAAATCTGATTTTTTTAACCGAATTGTATGCAATATGAGCACTATCTAACTACTTTACGTGAAATGCTGGCTTATTTGACAAATGGGTACCTTCAAAAGTCTTAAATATTTTGAGAAAGACTTCTTAAGGAGAATTCTTGGATGAGTTACATATTCTAAAATTACAAGGATTAATAAAATCTTTTTAAAAAATCCTTCCTTTTTCTTGGTGGAGTGCAACATCATCGATCTAATCCCAAGACACGACGATGTGGGTCGTAAATTTTTCCTTTTCTTTAATTATCCTTCTAACGAGTAATGAATTTTGTGATGGTTGCAGTTGCATCGGCAGCAGTCACGGCAAATTTAGGAGCCTCACATGGGGTGATACTTTTTGCTGGTAAGATCAGTATGCCTCTGCTCGGCACTACCTCTTTATACCTTGAGAAAAAAATAAATGCTATGTTATATATATTTTCTGTATATATGTATGTATTGTATAAAATGATGCTAGTTATTCGGTATTTGGACACCAGACACAGCACAAGTGTGGTCCACGCCCATCTAGACAAACCTTATCATCTACACTTATATTGTGTCTGAGTATTATGATATTTAGTAATCAGAGTAACAAGTACTATTTTCCATTGATATATATATATATATATATATATATATATATATATATATATATATATTATATGTGTGTGTGTACTTATATTTGTAGTATAGGTGTAATGGCTGTTTTTGTTTGGGAAAATAGAGCTTGTGTGTTTTGATTCTATAACCTGGATGGCTCCTAGGGATTTTTTTTCTTCTATAGTATGTTATCCCTAACATAATTTAGAGGAGGTTGTACAATACTAACATCAACTGTGTTTCTAGCCTATCTAGTTTTGCTACTGGAACCACATGGACGTACACATGCACGCAAGAAACCCATGTATTACCATTATTATTTGTTTTTGTGACAGATAACATAAATTCTATGCTAAATGGCAAACTATACTCGATATAATTTCTAATAGAATCGTACAGTATATAGTCGTATGAACGTTGCATCTCTTGACCCATTCATTAGATTGATTTACGTGTTCACCTGTCTTTTTAGGGGTCATGTTGTGTCATACAATAATGTAAATTATTAATTTAAAGTTATTTATTTTAACATCCATAAACAATAAAATACTTGATTTTAAAATTAATCGTAGTCTTAAAGATTCCAATTTTAATTTTTTTTTATAGATTTGGACTGACATTCGGAATCAGCTAAAAGAAGTGTCACACACGAGTCAACTGATTTTGAAATACAACAATTTGCTGTAAATAAAATGTAAAATTTTTTAAAATAGTTTATGTAAAAGTATATTATGTTATGGTACTTTCCAAGAATTAAAGGTAAAAATAAATCTCTATATTATTATTATTAGTAGTATTTGAGTTGGGTGTGTGTGTGGGGGGGTTGGGGGTGTCCAATGACCTATGCACTTCGCTTACGCCTCAAAGAACATGCATGGTCATGGTTACATATCTTGGTATCTAATTTCCTAGTCCTCATGGGTATCTAATTTAGTGGGTTCTGGTCACAATAGAAAGTTCTCTGTTCACAAAGGAGATTACATGCTCCCCCAACAAAACTGTGGTGTATAGGTCTTGCCATGGTATGTAAACTTCCTTTCCCTTTTTCTTGACAACTAGTTGGCTCTCTCTATAAAATATAATTATAAGCTGATGCAAGTTTTTCTAGGGGATCAAGAACCAGTGTATAGAGAACAAACACTGATTGTTAATGAACACAACATGTATCTTTTGCCTTTCATCCTAATCTATGTGCCTTTACATTTGGGTGGTATTTTGCAGGTGTTTTGATCTCCATTTTGATGCTCATTGCCAGACTATAGTCGCCTCTTTTACCTCATCCAGAGCATGAAGCTTCCATGTCAAGTGACAGAGGGACAGTTTCATCAGCAATTTGAGTAATACTTACTACCCGCTCTTAGCGATATCCTCCCCTTTGTGTCTCCTAATAGCTGGAGTCTATCTCTTTGTGTCTGTGAACATAAAGGACGAGTATTTGGGGGCGGCTTTTAAGAGTTTTTCCAGTAATTTTTTTCTCTTCTGTGCAGTTAACGATTGTTTATCGAGAATACATATGAATACCCCCCACAAGTATTCTTTTGTGTGATATGAGCATCTCTATTAGCTCTGAGTGATCAATGGGTGCGAGTGTAACTTGTGGTACATTTTTCTCTCCTCCTGTTGAAATGTAGCATCATTTAAAACTTCCCAATCATAAAAAATATTGAAGCTTGTTCTCATATAGCGGGACCCACCCTTCTATCTGCAAAGTTCTTGTTCTTCAGTGATTTACAGTGTCTAATGAGTATCTTGGGGATGATTTATAGTCTTGGATCCATATATATGGCATAATCTTTTACCTATAGCAAATTTGCACATATCTTATCAATAATCTTTTACAGGATTGCTAACCTCAGATGTCTTTTACAAATGCTTGCCATGGAGCTCTCTTCTTCAGATTTTGTTGTTTGTTAATTGTTGGTTAGGTTAGACATTGACATTACTTGTATGTTCCTTACATTATTGCCTATAAGATAAGGTTGCTTTTGTTCCTCGGAAAATGTTTACTATCTTTATTAACATGTAATTTTGTTATCCGTCAGATTGGTAGATGAAAGAGGCGGGCGGGCCTATTTTATGGTGCCTTTAATTATTTTTCCATTTTCTCGTATAATCTATTTATTCTACTTAATAACTGTAACGGTTCTGGATATTTATGCCCATTAAGGTTCCATATCTAAATCCGTCTCCCGCGATCAGACCGAAGTCTCACAAGAGATAACTCGTACACATGTCCAGTGAGAATATAAAAGACAACCACAACAGTATAAGACACAAGAAAGTACAAGTGCTCATAACTGCATATAACAATTTACAACTGTCTCAATACATTATTACATGTCCAATTAAAAATACAACTACCTGAGATATATCCCGAGAGAGTACAAGCTCACACAACACAACTAACACTACTGCTGGTAGTACAAGTCTACCACAACGCCTTCGCAAGTCATACCAACGGTAAGCCCTGAAAAGAACTGTAGGGAAGTGAGCCTCAACAAGTCACCGGCTCAGTAGGGACCACCCAAAAATCGCACGTAAGTGACCTCAACCCCCAAAGGGTCTTACTGGTAACACCGATAGCCAAACCATATCATGCTCACAACAATACATGATAAACAACTAAACATAAACTTATCAGCTTATACAAACCTCAAAGGAAAAAGGAATAGCAAGACTAGTACAACACTACTAGCCTGCCAAACAACTGAAGTGCCTAGTGTAGATATCGCTTCGAGTTCGTTAGGAACTCCTAGCGTCCACAAAGAGGGGGAATAAAATAAAAGATGGGTGTGTGGATATGGAATGAAAAGTGAGAAAATACGGAAAACAAAATATCGTGATCACCAGACACGCGAGGGTACCGAATCGAGATGCACGACGAGGGGTGCGAGTGGAAGAAGTGATCGCGTTGTGTACCTTTTTTGTAGCGGGGAGATTGCGCGGAGATGATGTGGGTCCTCTCTTCCTCTACGAGCACGGCCGGCCATGGTAGATGGTGTTTTCCATATTGATTACCCTGACAAAGAAAAATGATTAAAAAATGAAGAGGGGATTAGCCACGGACGTGTAGTATACAATTCCAAAAAAATGAATAAAATGACATAAATAAAGAATGGGAGAACTCACCGTGTGGTGGCTTTTAAACCCCTAAAATGTAGGTGTGTGTGTGTGTGTATGCATGCATGTGTGTGTGTGTGTAAAAAGGGAGAAGAAGGACCACGTGTGTGACGTCCCTGGATATTTATGTCCATTAAGGCTCCATATCCAGATCCGCCTCCCGCGAACGGACCGAAGTCTCGCAAGGGATATCTCACACAAGTGTCCAGTAAGAGTATAAAAGACAACTACACAGTATAAAACACAAGAAAGTACATGTGCTCATACCTGTATATAACAATTTACAACTGTCTCATTACATTATTACATGTCCAATTAAAAAGTACAACTACCTGTGACATACCCCGAGGGAGCACAAGCTCACATAGAAACTAACTACAACTCAACTGCTGGTGGTACAAGTCTGCCACAACGCCGCTACAAGCCAAACACATGGCAAGCCCTGAAAAGAACTATAGGGGAGTGAGCTTCACAAGTCATAGGCTCAGTAGGGGCCACCCAGAAACCACAAGAACTAAACAGAAAAGACCTCAACCTCAAAGGGTCTCACTGGCCACATAGACAGTCAAACCACATTCAACTTACTTTAACCAAGATTAATCAACAATTAATATAAACATATCAATTAATCATAAATCACGAAAGGTAAAAGAGAACAACTAGACTAGCACAACACTACTAGTCCTCCCAACCACTGGGAATACCTCAACCTTAAGCCTTACTGGCAGATCACTGCCCAGGCTCCAAGTTTCACAGGCAAACCATTGCCTCGGCTACAAGCCTCACAGACAAATTACCCACGTCGGGTAACCGAACTGGCATTGACTTGCCAAGTCCAACACATATTGGAACCACAACGGGAAACATACTTTAAACAAAGTATACAACACGAGTGGAAGGTCACCTCACGACCTCCACGCACCTATACACAAATACCGGTTCATAACAACACTTGGATAGTTGGTACACAAAGTACCACAATACAAAGCCAACCCTAAAGGGGTACACAGAAAACACAAGCACAGGGGTAACAAGACTGCTAACCAGAAGCTAGTCCGCCATACCTTAAAATCATAATACAACGGAAAGCTACCTTTACGAGGGTATATTACAACAAGTGGAAGGTCCTACAACACGACCTCCACAGAGCACAGTTTCTTTTCAACACCTGAAAAGACTGGTATACAGCGTACCAAGAGAAACAAAGACCCACAAAGGTACATGTACCTACTACCATGAAGTACCACCACAAAGTCTCAAAACAACGGTGCTAACGACAGATCACACAACAACCAGTGAGTCTCCGCTCACCAACCACAACTACAACCGTGCCAACACCAGGGCACACCTTAGTGAGGAAGCCCTCAACAACGAGTAACAACACAAAAGCCACAATCGGTAGTAAAACATGAGTCGGAAAGGAACGACGCCACCACACGGGAACGGACTACTGGCTGATCAGGCCAGTATCCAACCCGGACAACACAATATAAGAACAACATCTCAGTCTCGTAGCCACGAACCCTCAGTCCAACTACGGCTCCACAAACTCACAAGTCAAGCAACTAACTGTGGAGACTAACAAATACCACCACTACCTGCAGTCTCACACACTGCAGGCCCATGCCTGGCACCTTTAGGGACTCAGGCCCGAGCTCCCTAAAGTGAGGCACTGGAACAGGACTAGCTGGGGCCCAGTACGTCTACTGGTGTCCGTACCCCCAACCACGAGCGCGCTACAAGCGACTGCACACCCACAAACACAAGCCGCTGCCCTACTGTCGTCTTTCCCTCAGCTGGACGTACAACTCAAACACATGAGTGAGGGTGTCCAGGAAGACAACACAGACCTCGACGGTACCACACTGTACCGGGACAAACCCCGAGTACAACAAACACACGTGCCTGGCTCACAAAGAACCTGGGGTACCCGACTAGATAGGCATTCCGGAATAGGCGCCGGACCACCACACTCGGCAATACACAAACCACAACACTTACACATTTATTACAAACCACGATACACGTGTGAGGAGTAGCTTGTCCTGGTCACTCATGACCTACAAGCTAGCCTACACAAACACATATATGAACCATATTAATAATAACACTATAGCCTAACATCGGCCACCTCGTGACCTCCATGGCAACACACACCACTTAACACATAAATCAGTATAATATTCTTCTAAGGACAACAACAGACCAGGGCTAGGTCCACACATGACCTTCACTGCCCAATCACCTCAAAATAACTACACAAACTATATCACAATAATCGTAACGACGACCACTAGCCATGCATACACATGCATGACACACAAATCATGGAAACACCACAATGTCACAGCTAGGTTCACACAGGAACCTCACTGCCCAATTACTATGACAAATCATAAGAATTACATTACGACAATGCGTGTGCCATACACACACCCAAGCCACGTAAAGCATGCTCATCTAGTGAGCACCGCGCTCTACGAGCACCACATGTGTCAGCGCACCACAAACCGGTGCCATGCACAACATTTAATAAATCATCGAATAAACGTACTTTAAAAACATGCATCAAAACCACTCGGCTGAAGTCGCGACATGGAGATGTGTCGCCTTCAGAACACGACGCCCCGACCTATCGCAATAAGAAACCCTATCGCGACGGGTCCGCCTGTCGCGACGGCAAGGTTTGTCGCCTTCACAGGCGCAAACCCTAATCCGGGAGGAACTCCACGGATTACCACTCCAGACCATTCAAACCACGAATAATTTACGTTTTCAATGCTTTAATGGATACCCTAGCATGGTATCTATGGTTTATAAACTGAAAAACACATCAACCACACCATGCATACGATCCAAACATCAAAACAAGGTGGGTTCTCCCTACCTTCGCGAAGAACACGAACTCCAGGCATTTCCCCCACTCTGCATGACGTCCTTGCGGCGAGAACACGCCCCACGCACTTCCAGAACCTCGAATCGCCCGGAGAAACCCTGCAGCAGCTCCCCCTGGTTGAGCAGAGCCTGTGGAAGCTCTGTTCGGCCGGGGTTCTTAAAAGCAACACAACGGTTAAGAACACGACGTAGCCCTACGTCGCGACCTGAACGCGATGTGGGAGGCCGTCGCCTTCCCACTCCTGACGTCAGCATGCCACCCAGCGCACGACACTTGGCGTGCATGCAGACGTCGACGCTCAACGGCGGCAACAGGAACGTGACCACCAGGGTTGTCGCGTTCAGAACGCGACACACACCCCTGTCGCCTTCACAGGCAGAAAACCTGTGAGCGCTTTGGGCCCAACCTGGTGGCCCACCAAGCCTCACAACGCTCGCAAACACCTGAAACACGTACTAATGGGCCACACATTGGCCACCAAACCCCTAAACCTGGATCCACGAGGATCCAGAAAATGTGCGACGTTACAACGTAGGGCCCGGAGGAGGTAAATGAAAAGAGAAAGGGGAGGGGGGTTCTTCCTCGAGTGGTGTATGGCGTGGCGGCAATGCCGATCGGATGGACGGAGGAAGATGAGGACGAAGCTTCCGCTTGCTCCGACGCACGTGAGGAAGATGGACGGCTCCGAACACCGGTGGAGGAGTTGGGTCGCTGATCCGGTAGGGCTCCGCTGTGGGGAAGTCGCGAGGAGAATCCGGCAGGGCTCCGCCGGGGTGGAGAGGGTTGGATGAAATGGCTACCCTCGAGGGTCTATTTATAGGCACTGGATTCTAAAATCACGTCCACACAGGAAGCCACGACTATAAGGTTGAATCGCATCCGGGGAAGCTACCGCGATTAAGAAAGTCAAATTGATGTGACAGGCGCATGATGGCGTAGCTCCAGCTACGCTTCTGAATACCCGTCCGCCTTGTCCGCAGCGATTAAGACTCGCATGGTTTCAAGTAGGGCTGTCAATGGCCGGGCCCGGGCTGGGCTTATATGAGCCCGGCCCAGGCCCGACTCATCAATATGAAAGCCCAAGCCCGGCCCAAGCCCGAGCAATGTCGGCCGGGCTGGGCCGGGCCTACTATTTTTACAAAATTGTAAAGCCCGACTAAGGCCCGGCCCGGCCCGGCCCGAATACTTAAATAAAAATTAAATTAATAATAAAAACAATATATTTAATAATATAAAACTTATAATCTCATTCAATTAATAGAGTTTTGATGTTCCTTATTTAATTCGTTTGAAAAGAGAGTTTTTTACTTTTAAATAAGTAAAATAACATAATTTTAACTATGTAAAATTTAAGATTTAAAAAGAAAAAAGGAAAAGAGAACGGGTCGGGCCGGCCCATAGGGCCGAACTCAAAGCCCGAGTTCGGCCCATGGGCTTCGGCTGGGCTTTTAGGCCCTACTAAAAACCCATGGGCCGAAAAGAGTCTTGCGGCCCGGCCCAAAATCGGGCCAAGCCGGCGGGCCTGTCGGGCCGGCCCGGCCCATTGACAACCCTAGTTTCGAGGCAATCAGCTCATAAATGCGCCTGACGCAGCCCCAGGGGTTAGGTGTTGACTTTATAATCGCGGCGTCCTTAGAGGATGCGACTTCAGGCTTTTGTCATGATTACGGACATGCGCGACGTCTTGTCGGGCCAGACTTTTTTGACTTTCAAATCACGTCCAACATGATAGATGCGATTTTCATTAAAACATGTGCTCGATAAATGCGTCTGCCATGCACGACGCCTTCATGCCAAAGGCATGGTCGCATCCTGCATGGCCGACGCGACAAGGTCGTGCCTTTTGGAGCCGTCGCAACAAGGTTCCTGAATCACGTCCACCAGTTCGGATGCCTTTCAATGAAGTTGCTCATATGCCTCTGTGAACCAAATTTATCTTCCGCGGCTGAACCACCTTGAAGCGATGGAGAAGCACCCGGAAAGAAGAATGGGTGAGATCCAGAAATATTGGAAAAACACTCTTGCGAGGCAAAAAGAGGGCCATTGTGGCGTTATGGCGCAATATGAAATTTGCTCGCGGTGGAGTCAAATTCGCGTGTCTACACCTAGGTCACAAGCCTCACAGGAACACTACTACAACAACTGGTCGCCTAAGCTACAAGTCACACAGGCAACCCACTGCCTAGGCTACGTGCTTCACAGGCGGATCTCAAACACACGGGTAACAGGACTGCTGACCAAGAGCTAGTCTATTATACCCCAAACCACGATATGTCAAAAGGCATACACAAGGTAGCAGGACTGGCTACAACAATGCCAATCCATCTCACACTAAAACCATAATCAGAAGTTTACCCGAGGAAAGGTAAACACAACGAGTGGAAGGTCTCACCACACGACCTCCACGAAACACAGATCCACCACACCACCTGAAAAGACTAGTACACAACGTACCACGGGAAACAGATACCCACGAGGGGTCCAGGTACCTACCACCACGAGGTACCACCACAAAGCCTCAGTACAACTGTGCCTCCTACCAGGCACACCACAACGGGTCAAACCACAACCCACGAGCCACTTCACACAAACCACAACCAGTGGCAAAGCACGAGTCGGAAAGGAACGACGCCACCACACGGGAATGGACTACTGGTTCATGACGCCAGTATCCAACCCGGACAACATAACATAAGAACTACCTCTCAGTCTCACAGTCACGGATGAAAGGTCCAACTGCCGCTCCACAAACACAAGCCAAAGAACAGTGGAGACCAACTAACACCACACCTGCAGGTCACACACCCCGCAGGTCCATGCCTGACACCTTTAGGGACTCTGGCCCGAGCTCTCTAAAGTGAGGCACTGGAAACACAGGACTAGCTGTGTAACGGCCCTGAATATCCATGCCCAATAAGGGTCCATATCCAGATCCATCTCCCGCGAACGGACCGAAGTCTCACAAGGGATATCTCACACACATGTCCAGTAAGAATATAAAAGACAAACCACAACAGTAAGAGGCACAAGAAAGTACATGTGCTCATACCTGCATATAATAATTACAACTGTCCCATTATAATATTATATGTCCAAATTAAAAAGAGTACAACTACCTGGGGCATACCCCGAGGGAGCACAAGTTCACACAACTCCACTAACACTACTGCTGGTGGTACAAGTCTGCCACAACGTCTTTACAAGACACACCATCGATAAACCCTGTAAAGAACTATAGGGGAGTGAGCCTCACAAGTCACAGACTCAGTAGGGAACCACCCAAAACCACACACAACACTGAAGAACCTCAACCCCAAAGGGTCTCACTGGTAACACCGATAGGCAAACCATGTCATGCTCACAACAAAGCATAATTAATAACAATAAACACATTTCCATCCGCTAATACAATTCCCAGAAAGTAGGAGGAACAACGGGACTAGCACCACACCACTAGCCCAACAACTGCAAAGCCTCAGCCACAAGCCTCACGGGCACAATACCAAACAACTGGTCACCTAAGCTACAAGCCACACAGGCAAACCACTGCCAAGGCTACGAGCTTCACTCGCGAATCTTAAACACGTGGGTAACATGACCGCTAACCAAGAGCTAGTCCTCTATACCCCCAAACCACGATATGTCGAATGTCACACTTATGTAATAGAACTGGCTACTACGATGCCAATCTATCACACATTAAACCATATTCGGAAGCTCACCCAAAGAAGAGTAAAACACAACGAGTGGAAGGTCTCACCGCACGACCTCCACGGAGCACAGCTCCACTTCACCACCTAAAAAGGCTAGTACTCAGCGTACCACGAGAAACTAGTACCCTCAAAGGGTACAGGTACCTACCACCACGAGGTACCACCACTGAAACACAAACACAACAGTGCCAACACCAGGGCACACTTCTACAGCTCGAACCGCAACCAACGAGTCATTGCACACAAACCGCGACCACTGGCGAAGCACGAGTCGGAAAGGAACGACGCCACCACACGGGATAGACTACTGGTTTATGAAGCCAGTATCCAACCCGGACAACACAACATAAGAACTACCTCTCAGTCTCGCAGTCACGGATGTAAGGTCCAACTGTCGCTCCACAACCATAAGTAAAGTCAAAGAACTGTGGAGACTAACCAAACCACCACAACCTGTAGGTCACACACCCCGCAGGCCCATGCCTGGCACCTTTAGAGACTCTGGCCTGAGCCCTCTAAAGTGAGGCACTGGAAATTAGGACTAGCCAGGGCCCAGTACGTCTACTGGTGTCCGTAACCCCCCAGCTATGAGTGCGCCACAAGCGACCAAACAACAAACTCTCACAAGCCGTTGTCCCCTGTCGTCTTTCCCTCAGCCGGATGACAACTCTCCCAGAGAGCGAGGGTGTCCAGGAAGACAACAAGACCTCGACGGTACCACCGTACCGGGACAAGCCCCGAGCACAACACACGTGTCTGGCTCACACAGAACCTGGGACACCCAACTAAAGAGGTATTCTGGAATAGACGCCGGACCACCACACTCGACTAACATACAAACCAAGTCAATCACTTAACACCTCGGTGTAACGTATATTAAGATATACTAAACACAACTGGCTTGTCATCAATCACCATGTGACCTCCAAACCATCTCACACTAGTACACACCTATAACATAACAGTACAACACAACCTTGCCTGTCATTGGTCACTTCGTGACCTCTATGGCAACACACTCTACTTAACACATAAGTCATTATAATACTCTTTAAAAGATAACAAAAGACTAGGGCTAAGTTCATGTGTGGACCTTCACTGCCCAGTCACCTCATACTGACTATACCAGTTACATTACAATAATTATAACGTTGAACCACTAGCCATGCACACTCATGCACAACACTCAAACCATGTAAACGCCAGGTAAAAGCATGCTCACTTCGTGAGCACCACCCTTATCACGTAAATCACACACTAACCACGCTCACGGAGCGCTACATGTGCCAATGCATCACTAGCATTGCCACGCACAATAATTAAACGATATTCGGATAAAACAAACATCAGAAGCACCCTCGGCTGTGGTTGCGATAGAGGACAAGGCCGCCTTCTGATCGCGACGCCTCGACATGGCGCGATAGGAAACCATGTCGCGACGGGTCAGCCTTTCGCGACCTGGTCACGACAGCCGGGTCTGTCGCCTTCTCAGGCGAAAACCCTAATATGGGAACCCTCTCCGGATTTTCCATGCTAACCACCCTAAACACAGTTTCAACCCCAGTTTTCATGCTCATTTCATCTCCTAGACATGGTATCTACTGTTTTTAAAACGGTAAACAAACTAACATGCAATCCACGTAACAAATCAAGGTAGAACTCCCTACCTTCGCGAAGTACATGCAAACCGGCTACGACACGATGTCTCCCCCGCTCCATGCGTCGTCCTCGCATCGAGAGCACGATGAAAACCACGCTGGAATGCCGAATCGCCCCGAAATCCGCCACAACAGCTTCCCCTGGCCGAGCAGAGCTCGTGAGGGTTCTGCTTGGCTGACCACACTTAAAAACGCACAGCGGTTGGGATCGCGATGTACCTCCCCGTCGCGACGGACTAGGGCATCGCCTTCCCAATCCTGACGTTAGCAAGCCTCGCCCCGTGCGCGACACGCGGCGCGCATGTAGACGTCGACTCCAACAGCGGCAACTAGAACGTTCAGAACGCGACCTACATGCCCGTCGCAGTCACATCCAGTGAACCAACGAGCACTACGGGCCTAACTTGCCGGCCCACTAAGCTCCACACAACGCGCGAAAACCTCGACCAAGGCCCAATGACCTCACATTGGTCATGTGCACCATACCAAAGCCAGTAAACGTGGATCCGAACTACCACTAAACGAGAATCCACGAAGATCCAAAAACACGCTACGTTACAAGCTGGGGCCCAATATGACTACTGGTGTCCGTACCCCCAACCACGAGTGCGCCACAAGCGACCAAACACAAACTCTCACAAGTCGCTGTCCCACTGTCATCTTTCCCTCAGCCAGACGTACAACTCAAACACAGGAGTGAGGGTGTCCAGGACAGACGACACAGACCTCGATGATACACACAGTACCGTGACAAATCCCGAGCACTAACGTGCCTAGCTCACACAAAACCTGGGGTACCCGACTGTAGAGGCATTCCGGAATAGGCGTCGGACCACCAACATATAATATCTTTATTACAAACCACGGTACACATGTGAGGAGTAGCTTGTCCCAGTCACTCTGTGACCTACAAGCTAGCCTACACATATACACACATATACTACCTTAACCAATAATATCCTGGCTTGTCATTGGTCACCAAGTGACCTCCACAGCCGCACCAAACTCGTTACATGATAATCATACTCATACCTTACTAGTTAAACCTTATTAGATATAAATCTATAACAGACATTAAAGGACCAAGGTTAGGTTCACACCGGAACCTCACTGTCCAGTCACCTCAAACCAACCATATATACATCGCTTAAACCATGCAAACCATACACCAACCACGTAAACAACACGTCCACCACATGGACATCACGCTCATCGAGCGCTACAGGTGCCATTGTACCACTCACACCAACCACACACATAAGACATCGATAGTCGGATAATCATACTGTCTAAAGCATGCACAACAGGACCTCTCGACTGAGGTCGCGACGTGGGGTGATGTCGCATTCAGAACGCGACACCCCGATATGTCGTGTTCAAGCACCTGAACGCGACGGGTCGACCTGTTGCATTCAGAACGCAACAGGGGAAACCCTAATCCGGGATGCTCTCCCCGGATCACCCCCACAAGCCACACAAACCACGCTTAATTCTCATTTTTCATGCTTTAATGATTGCCCTAGCATGTTATCTATTGTTTATAAAGCGATAAACCATCCAAACATGCATCATACGCGATCCACGCAATGAAACCAGGCGGGATCTCCCTACCTTCGCGAAGAACACGCAAACCAACCACGGCGCGGCGTCTCCCCCGCTCCATGCGACGTCCTCGCGGCGAGAGCGCACCGAAAATCGCTCCAAAATGCTGAATCGTTCGGAAATCCACCGCAATAGCCCCCCCTCGCCGAGCAGAGCGCACTGCAGCTCTGTTTGGCCAAATTTACTTAAAAATGCACAGCAGTTAAGAATGCGACGCAGTCCAATGTCGCGACCTGAACGCGACGTAGTGGACCGTCACCTTCTCAAGGTCGACGTCAGCATGCTGCCCAGCGCGCGACACGCGGCGTGCATGCAGACGAGGACCGCATCTCGGCAGCAACGGGAACGCGACCACCAGGGCCGTCGCGTTCAGAACGCGACGCACACCCTTGTCGTGTTCACAGGCAGAAAACCTGTAAGCACTTTGGACCCAATCTGTCGGCCCACAAAATCTCACAAACCACGAGAACACCTGAAACTCAGGCTAATGGGCCACACACTGGCCACCAAACTCGCTAAGCAAGGATCCACGAAGATCCGAAAAAACGTGCGACGTTACAATAAGTATTTCCCACGAAAGAACTAAAAGACTTAAAAGTGGGGTCCAAAAATAGTAAGGAATTCTCTTTGTTCCTCACCTTCCACACTGTCCTTTTTTCATTGAAGTGAGATCCTCTCGGCCCCCCGTAGTAGGGGGGGGGGGGGGGGGGGGGGGCAAGAGGATCCCAGTTCTTTTTCATTCAGAACGCACGACTGATCAACAACATTGACGTGTTCTCTCGGTCTTTTAGGAGTTTCTTATTCGAGTTACATTGATGTTTTCCTTTAAAGGCATCTTTGCATAGAATAAAGATCTATTGCACTAATTCGATTACAGTAAATACATTTAAGCATAATATAGTAGTTCATGTAGCGTATTAAACGTCATGAGAACTGACAAAGTAGTAGTGAGCAATGATGGATGATGGCAATGACCGTTGACGGTTTCCAAAGTCATTATTTTGGAACATAAAATCATTGTTCATGAGTTGAAGTGTTATTTTAGAATTTAAAATCACTATTTATGAGTTTGATTTATTATTAAATTCTAAGGATAATAGTAACACTTTAAAGTCTTAAGTTGGTATTTTTGAGTTCAAGATAATATTTATGAGTCTAAATTATTATTAAAAATTTAGTTAATAATTTTAAACTCCAATACTATATTTTAAAATCTAAAAATAGTATTTGTAAGTCCAACATTATTACTTTTCAGCTCACTGAAATTTGTTGGTCGATCATTGTCATTTGGCACAGTCTCTTGTTACTAGTTGTCACTTGCTATGGCCCACTAGTCATCGCCATTGACCGCTGCTGCCCCCCTCCCTACCAATCCGCATAACACTCAACTTAATACTATGCTATTCGCCACATCACTACCCAAATGCAACAAGTGCACTGCACTGAGGACAAGTGCAGTAAACTTTTTCCCTTTGCACAACTATAATCACTTTGTGCTTAGAAAACGTATACAGAATCAGGAGCAATCCCTGGCGAGTAGAATCTACGTCAGCGAGTACTGTACATGTACATTTGCTTATACCGGAGCAAGCGATATCATGGCCAATTAATAGATCTTACTGAGAAACATCTATTCCTTCACTCTTCTTCCTTTCTTTTGGCCAAGTACTCAGAAGTTTGGAACCGTAGAATAATGAGAAATTTTGAACAGTCTCGAATTTTCTTCTCAAGAGGTGTTTTCACAAACAACGTCGATGCTACTTAAACAAATGACTGGGTTAGATCGGAAAGATATCTCTTTATAGTGAGAATTATCGAGGGCCTCCGCCTGAGCGAAACAAAAGCAAACGGACATGAACAGCCAAGTCCCACCTCTTCCACACCAGAACAGGTGGAGCATCTCCTTTATGAAGAACAAAGAGGATGTTACCGCTGAGAAATATAGTCCACGATGCATAGCAATTCAACTAGCATCAAATACTCACAGCTTGCAAGAAACCCATATCTCATGACACTATTTCACCTTTTGGGCTGTCAAGATCCCATCCCGGTACACTTTGTTGAATTTTGTAGACACATTCATGCTAGGTGCACTCAAGCCAATTTCCTTCCTAATCTTTTGGTCAAACAATTCTTGGTTGAAGGAACGAGTAGAACATGAAAGGCTTTCATCCCCATCAAATAAGCAAAGAATGCTCGGTGTGCTGGTATTGAGTGGGTCTACAAGAAACAACATTCACACACAGTTAAAAGGGCAACAAAACAAACTCTCAGTTGATGTACGGTAGAGATATGTGAAGGTGGCGGGAATACGCAGGGAATTCAAACCCCATATATGCATAGACGGACTTTAATAGCTTATAATGAGTGGGGTCATGTGACCTCACTCAAAAAAAAAATTCTTATGAAATGACCATATACCCCATTGAATTGTTTGAGTGGGGTCAACCTTATGTATAATATATTTATATTATATTATATATAATATATTATTTATATAAATATTAAATAATAATTTCTATATCAGTCCCTACCTATATGGGGTAAAAGCACGAGGTGAGTTGGTATTGGGTGTGGTTAAAGGAAACAAACAGTAATACAGAACCAGGGCCACAAACGAAATAAGTTCATCTACAGCACAGACATATTATTCGAAGCTAAAAATATATATTGTGCTACAGTACATTCCACATAGTCAGGACTGTTGCCTCAGATTACAGTCCTTCCTGTATGCCAAAGTTACTAAGCAGCCGAAGTTGCCGAACTTCCGAACTGGCACGTACTCCGGCTCATGAGGAACACTAGAATGTATCCTATGTAGTATTCACTATGCATACCGATTAAGACTGTTGTCTCAGATGACAGTCCTTCCTGTGTGCCAAACTTAACTAAGCAGCTGAACTGGCGAGTGCTCCCGCCTCAGTTAACAGAGGCACCAGCTTCCCTTCCCGGTGCAGCTCGGTGATAGCTGCCGAAAACCGAAGGAAAGGAAGAAGGTTAAAATGCTGTATGCACAATGGTTACTAACTGTGGAAGATCAGGTTTAGAGGCCATACTGTCACAGCCACCGATGTGATTCCCACCGATGAACACGTTTGGAACTGTTCGTTGCCCCGTCCACTGGGCCAATGCAGACTGTATCTCAGAACCATCACCTACAAGGGATTCCATTAGAGAAGAAATCTGTCGGTCATCACCCATGGGAACGGGAAACAGGATGTCGGGGCCCAGAGGTAGTCTTCTGTCTCACAAATTCCTAATGTCAATCCGCAATAAAGCAGGATATCCAAAGCGTGAAATCTTTGGTGGAACGAAGACAAGTACATCACACTTGAAATGAAAATTAAATCAGAAGGGAGAACAGGTTTGACACATTTGGCTCCCATGGCAAGTATCAATGACTTTAGTTCTGTGATACCATCACCTAAATTATTTGACAAGTTGACCAACAGGAATAGGTATCAAGATTCTTGCCCTCATAATTCACAAGTCAAAACAGGAAAATGGTTGCAGCTTATTTTATAGTGAAGATGAAAGCAGACTTACTTTCCTCATCCAACTCAATGACTTTGTACTGAGCTCCTAGCTGTGTTAGCAACTGCTTAGCACGGGTGCAGAATGGGCAGAATGTCTTGCTGCAAACAAATGAGACCACAACAGAGCTAAGATGAAGAGAAGAACCTAGCGTGATTTTTTCAGCACCAAGACCAGTTCAGATAATCATGTCAACTTAATGAGATTAAAAAGAAAATTGGTACGACGATTTCCATGATGGTGCGTGAAAAAGGACATTTCGACAACATTGGACGCACAACATTGACCTATTTACCCTATACAACCCAATAAAATTATGCATTGGTAAAAATACTAATAAGATCTATCTGATCAGCGTGTAAGGCGATCATTTTACATAGAAAAGAACATCTAGTTGTTTGTTTCTCTGAATAAAATAATTGAAGGAGAAGCGTAAATGAAAAAGAATCAAGAACCAAATAAGAAAGGATGATTTATCGAGGTCAACACTAAGAAACAGCTCACACAGTCTCAAAGGATCTGCAGAGTTTATCTAAGTTGGCTTATATCAAATCAAGTAGTAAACCACAAATTGGTCATAAATAATTGAGCACCAGGGAAAGGAAACGAGGCAGTCATGTCATCAGGACTAGCATCGTTCATGTTCGATAGTCAGTATAGGATTTTGTAATCTAAATATGGGAACAGCAGCCCACACTAATACATGTATCAAACCGTACTTGATATCCCTTTGTGAACTCTGAATTCTCAATTATCTAGTGTTTTCTCAACCTTCGGTGGGCTACAAATTTCTGCAGCCAATGCAGAAAAAATGGTAAGCAAGCCACTGTCAACCTTTTCTGTTCTCTTGATTTTGGGTTCCCCTTCCCAAACCGCTCTATATTTGTTCACCTGTACAGATAGGACCAAGAAATAAAGCCCTAGTTCCCATACCCTTACAAGATATTATTGGGTAACAAAACATTATGATGTTCTTCATATTATTCCTTATTTCTGCTCTGATCTACAAAAACACGAAGATACAGCTAAAGACTTCCCACACGTCCTGCACTAATCGTTTACTGAATACCCCTCTACCTTAGATTCTCCCAGCAGATATCGTTTTCTAAGGAATCCAACCAGAAGAAAACCTTCAACATAGAAACTAGACAATGCAGGAGCGACCCATCAGCGATATCTTCAAAATTTCACTCTATCCCCGATCTATCTTAATATCAAACATACCCTTAACGGAATGATGCTCAACAATCCCGCGTTCTTCCGTGGATAACGCCCCCAGGTTGTCCATTTCGCAACAACAAAAGATCTAACACGATCCCCAATTCCGCACCAGCCTCTAAATCGAACAGATTTCCCGTATGAGACGACGGAGGAAGGCAAGGGAGAGCGGCAGACCCAAGGGAGAGCGGCAAACCTGAAGACAACGGCGGGGTTGCTGGAGACGATCTCCTTCGCCTTCTCGAGCGCCATCTCCTCCCACCGCAGGCCTGGTTCCCCCTAGCGCCTCGCTGGTCGCCGCAGACGCAGATCACGAAGCCTCCACACTTTCCACGGCTTCCCACTTATGCGGGGAGCGAGGACGCGGGCGGCGCGCCTTAACTTTGGGCAAAGCGGTGCCGTTCTTCCGCGTGCTATGAGGTACGGAATTCGCCACGTTGCCAGGGTTGCTAGAAGGCACGTGTCTCCTCTATATGCCCATCATTTTGGTCCGAGCTAAAAAAAAAAAAAAAAAAAGACTTATTATATTTGTACATTACACTTTAAGTGTAAGGTGATTAGATAATAATATGTGACATCTCTCGTATGAAAAATGATAAAATGACAATCTAATTATTAGATACCACATAAATTTATTAACTAATCACATTGTACTTAACGTGAAAGTGTAATAATTTTTTCTAAAAAAAAACCAAGCAAATAATAGAGATTTTTTTTTGACAGGAGATCTTTTTTTTCATCTCTCAAACCTATACTCTATCGTATATAAAGGGCCCTCTAGGCCTCTTATGATCTAAATTCGGTAGTTATTATAGACTTTCATACTTATCTGTTACGTGATAAAATTATAAATCATATTTACTTGATAAATACTTTCGTATCTTTTTTATTTCTATTTGAAAGGCTTATTCTTCTAATATTAATTCTAGGGTGTTTACCGAATAACTAGAAGTGAAATAATGAAGAGTCATAACAAGTGTGTAACGTGGAACGTTAAACAAAAATAGAAGTGGGAAAATAACAATCTGAGTATTTTATTTTTTTGGAAAACAAAAACAAATTTAAGTATCAGGCTGGCCGCCGCATGTAACTCCAGGAATATTGTCGGCCAACAGTGGATCTGTCAATACCTCGAGCGGACACAGAGAAGTTGTGCCTAGCCCACAGTTCAAAGGGATTGGCAGCCGAAACAATGATGGAAGTAGTAGAGAACAGCTGATCACTAGACTTCTGGAAGGAAAATAATTTGACGATACATTTATTAGATATATATTTTTAACAACACTGATACAACATAAATTTTAAAATAGCATGTATAACATTTTAAAATTTATATCATGTGAATAATGTCAAATATATGTGTTATAAAATAATGTTATCAAATCATTTTCCTTCTTAAAATGGAGAGCTATCTCGATGTTCTATATGCTGAAATCATGATCGGAAAACGGCTTACATTGAGTTACATTGTTTTCCTTTCTTTTCTTTGAAAGATTATCCATTTCCTGTCTATTTTCTTGTTTTTAGAAAGTGCAGCACGGGCAATTCTTGTGATATATAATGATTGACCCATCTTAAAATTATCCTCCACAAGTTTCAACTTTATATTAAGTAAAGGTCATGTAAATCTTGATAAAATAACATGAGATCTAAAATAATATGACATCTTCTGTTACACCCCAAAATTTAGACATTGATATAAGATAGAGATTACATTATGTAAAAATTGACCTATTTTAGAATTATCTGATATGATGTATATCTCAACATGGCTGTGCTGACAGATTGTGCATAAGTATTGACGAGTTGGCCACACCACATAAACCAGTAATTATAATTTAAGAATTAATTAGAGAGTGGAGGTTTTGAAGAATTCCTTGCAGAAAAGGTCGTAGGCTAGGTATTTAAATCTTATAGCTCGTGTATTTGACGAGATTAAGGGTAGGAAGACAACAGTAATGGCATATTTCTGAACTTCTTTTCACATGTCTATATGATGCATCATGCCCCTAAAGATCGCGTTTATGGTATCCTTAATCGAACTAGCTTTTCAAACACATGTAAGATGATTCCTTTACTCATGTTATCCATCAGCACTGAAGGTGTGACCACTACTACACTGCCGTAAACAAAATGTGAAGGATTCTACTGGACTGTCTTCACAACTACCAGAAAAGACGCGACTTCAGAATATATCAGACATTACTCACAGTGCTAAAACTTCCGAGCAGAGATCTCTCTGGAATGATCGCCAAAATCTTGAGCTACCCCGTGGCGTCAGTCACCAAAGGAATGAGAAGACGCTCTTGAAGCCATGGAAGCCTTCACCCTTGTCTTTGTGATCTGCTATCCCAGGGAAGCACAATGGATCAACTTGGCTTTAGAAAACAGCGGCTTAAGTTCGAGGCACCAGGAGACTTACCTTTCTCTGTTGCATCAACTCTGGTATTGATCGATCTGGTGGGAAAACCCAGTGTTTGCATTATGCTTCTAGGCGTGTAGGGATCGTGTATCCACCGCTCCCGCATTGTTAGAAAATTTGTGGTGTCACTTGAAACGGGAGAAGGTCTTGGGGGCTCAGAATCTGAATCGGTTAGAATCACAGTTTCCCTTTCAAGGATGTGAGGGTCAAGGGCAAATTGGTCGTGGGGGGCGCGTCGCCTCTTCAGAATCAAGGGCTCATATGAAGAATCCATGGATTTTGATGTCAGAAGAAGGGGAAAATTCTTTGATTTCTTACGGATGTGGTCAAAAACTGATTGCTCTGTTGAACTTTTTCCTTGTTTTTCTCCAGGTTCTTGATCGGTGAAACCTAAACAGGAGTATGTGATTGATTCCTGCCACACTGAGATTTAGATGTTGTGAGAGAACTTTTTCTTTGCAAGGTACTTACCTTCAACTAATTCCTCTTCTCGAAGGAGATCAAAGCTGGGCCTGTTGTGGTAAATAATGTTTAATTTTTGAGAAGAAAGGAATTTGGAAAGCGGACAAATGGACTAATACAAGAAAGTAGTGAGGACACTTACACAGACGGAACCCTGTCTGGGGTAAGTGAAACTGTGGTTTCCATGGGCGTGGCCTCGGAATCAACCTTCTTTTCATCTTCTATCACATAAACTTCCTTTGCCAGAGGATATGCTGTAGCAGTGTTTTTCTTTCGACTTGCCCTCGAAGTCACCGAACTGCTCTCCTTGGTAACGACATATTTTTCATGTACATCAAGACCAACTTCACGGGAACATGAAGCACAATATTATGGGCTGCATCAGTTATCGTCGGAGATTGTGACCCGGAATCCAGGATCAACAGATGGACGGTGGAAATAATTTTACCATATTCCTCAAAAAAGATCTGCTTTGACAGTAACCCTTCCATGCGGCGGGCACGAGACAAGAACTGGCGCTGCATAAGGGCTAAGGCATCAAACTGTAAGCAGCCATGGAGGGAAAATTGGAGATGGATATAGAACTTACACTGAAGAAGTGCGGAGAGAGGAGAGAGGAAAGAGCCCATGCATCATGTGTCGATAAAAAGGAGAGAGGGATGCGGATGTAAATGCAACAAAAAAATAGATGACAAAAATGATAAGTGTAATACGAATCTTCTTCTCTCTGTAGAAGGCGAACGAAGCAACACACAGTAACCTTGATGAATCTGTCTCGATGAATCTAAGCTTAACCTTTAGAAAGTAATATGACCAGTTTCAAATGATATCTGCTCCATAGCAATATTTGCATTAGGCACACTAGTTAAAGAGAAATGATTAGTATCATTCAAGGAGGATAATAAAGATGATGTGGATTACTCTCTAAACAATTAAGATTGTTTAGTGGGCAGTCCACATCATCTATTGCTTAGAGGGAAATCCACCCTCCTTAGACGGCAATAAGCATTTCTCCTAGTTTTAAATGGCTTTTTAATATTTAGGTTAATTACAAAAATATCCCTGTTTACATACATAATTATCAAAATGTATATTCATATACATCTATTGGTTAATATATTCACATACATTGGCTGAGTGCCGCTGGTAAACGCTATTTTCACTTTTTAAAATGAAACATTCCTTGGGCGAGAATACAAGAAGCGTAAATCCAAGAATAGCCAAGTTTAGTGTTGTCATACCTCAAAAACTCTTCAACCCTGTCACCGAAGGACCACGGAAGCCATTAGAGGACAAAATGAAGAAGAAAAAAAAAAAAAATTAAGGTTTTACATGCACAATTGAATAAATAGAGTCGACATGATCGTAAAAATGTTAAACGAGTAACCACCTTATCCTCTCGTGATAAAGAATCAGGTTATCTTCTTCTGACCCCACCACCTGTAGGAAAAGGGAATGATATAGCTAAATAAAATAACAAATGCAAACTTGAGAATATCTTTGATGAATGCAGGGATTCTACCAAATATATACCATGTCAGCATAATGCCGTTTGTGTGATGTGGACGGTGATACACGTGCCAATGAGATTATCAACTTTGATTTTCCTTGCCTCTTGCATTCGGCTTCCTCAATCTTCATATCAACCTTCGGGGGAAGTGATAGCAGGGATTCCTTTATATGATTGCCAAATGGATATTTACGGCCTGTTATCATTTCTATTTTCCGTGGATCAGCTTCCGCCATGGTTTGAAAAGAATCAATGCCCATTGAATGCAACGCCTATCGTTAGGAAACTAGGTTACATCAATCTTAAACATATAGATAAGACAACAAAGACAGGCAATGCGTAGACAACCTTTGCAGTGACCATTCCAATCCCAGGCAGTTGTTTCAGCAAGTATGGACTATTTTCCCAGAGTCTCTGGTCTAAGCACTTGGCAAGGAGTGTAGAATTCAAAGCTCCCTTGTAACTCTTCCTGTAGATGAAGCACTCTTTCATGCATTTTGCAACTCTGCACCCATTTGAACATATCGAATTTGTGTCCTATGAAGTTGTACGTTCCTTGTATTAGCAAGATGATAAGCACAGAGCACAAGAATGATGTGTGGAGTGGCCAAGAGAAAAGACCTGGCTGAGGGATAAATCATGAATCAACGGGTCACCAGTCAAACAGTCATTAGCCAAGACGAATATTTTCTCTTCACTTGTTTGGATACGTTTTTTCTTTTTACCATTCTCAGCAAGGACATGAAACCGCAGGCGGCCATCTTTATCACAGTTTACATCATTTAAAAGTTTCTTCTCATTACGCCTCAACTGAATCCCTTGAAATGTTTCCCAAAAAAAAAGTTATTATTTACCGAGTAAGATTTTAAGGAGCTTTGAGGCAGCAGTGGTGCTTACATGAAATCTCCTCAGACCGACATACTATGCGAAGGATATCTTCCAAACTGCAGCTTTCCGGTGCTTCGACAATGTGTTTCATTGTGTTGAATTTTAAATAGTACTTGGTCATTAGTCTTCCAGGCTCTGTACAGATCGAAAACAAAATTAAAGAAAGCAAAATTATTCTGTTAAACATCGGAAAGCCTGCATGTTCTAATGAATCTCATCTTTCATATCTCAAGATGGTCACTTCAAATGGTCTTGTTTCATATCATAATAAGAAGAGGAATGCCATGTGCTGTACTCTATGTACATGCTCCATAATTTCACATAGCAATAAATCTGTTGGATTTTGCTGTTCGGTTCAACGTCTGAAGTCTAGCCCATCAATGTGTGCGACAATATCAATCCATAAAGCTTCTCACGAATTTTGTGGGTAAAAGATGTGTTCGATTTAGCCAGAGCTTATGTCAGGCAATCAAGATTTTAAACTCCTTAAGACGTGCACTCATCATTAATAGCTCAATGACACAAAAAGGAATGTTGATGAAAGGAAAAATAGGAGACTTCATATACATAAGAAAGAGAGCATGTGAATACACTTCAATAAGTCAAAAGCAGTATTTAAGGGATACCCAAATAAACAGGAAGCAAAATGAGAAATCCAAGATATCATGAAAATAACCCAAAAAACTAGAGCGACCATTGTTTTATGTATCTTTTCTTTCCAAAGGGAGATTGCCTCTTTCCATGTCCATGTTATTGTAAGGAGGCCATAGGGAAATCAATGAATGTAGTTTGGCATGTGCTTTCCCCTTTGAAGAAGCTTTTCTTTTACTTCATTCGAGTTCAATTATTATTTTGAAGTTGGTTATTTAGGTGTATGTTTAGTCCCATCCCCCTTCAGCCAATGAGGATTGGATGTCGGATCAAGCATGTGACTACGGATCCGGGTCTTTTACCTCTCCCCCCTAACCTTGGCTAGTGTTAATTATATTGGTTAATTAGCCGAAGATCCTTGATTTACTTATAACCACCCAATCAGTTAACTAGCTCAACAACCGTGCTAGTTGGTAGACTTCTTACGAAAGTCATCTATCCTAGAACTTCTCCCAACTGAGCATGCTTAATTTCGGGGTTCTTTTCCTGCCCGAACTCCTAAAATGATTAGTCTAAGTTATTGATAGTCTACTAATTTAGTCCAGTTAATATATTCTTATAGGCGGTTTTACAATCTAGCCCTCTTATATATAAGAGACGTCCTTGTCGCCGGCCATATATATCATACAGTCAAACCCCCAGACATGCAGGACTCTAGATGTAGCGTCATGTTCGTCCGGATCCGAGTTTAATGGTTTTAGTGTGGTGCTTTGGGCCAATGTGTAGCCATTGGGCCTCAACTGAGGCTTTGGTGTGTTGTGTGGATGTTGTGGGCCGGAGGTTTGGGCTCAAACAGGCCACTGGTTCTCTCGTTCTAAATGTGACAGTCCCCTACGTCGCCATCTCATTGCCGCCTTTTCCAAGGCTGTCCGCTTGTGCGAAGCATGGCGCGCGTAGGGCCGTCGCGTGGCACTAGTGAATGCGGCCTCCGTGTGCGTCACGTTCTGAACGTGACGAGCACCTATGTCGTGTTCTTTATTCCGACTGCTTTATGTTTGGCTTGTCGGCCAAACAGAACAAGGAGCTATGCTCTGCCAGGGGAGGCTCTATTGGTGGAGTGTAGCGATTTCAGCTTGGGAGCTTCGGTTTCGGTGCGGTTTCCACGCGAGGAGGGCGGCGTTCGGAGTATGGAAACGCCGTTGGTGCATCGTTCTTCGCATTCTTCGTGTTGGTAGGGAGGCTTTCTCACTTCTTTGCATTGATTGATTGGTTTAGAGCATAAAACGTGTGGTATAATGTGTGTGTGTGGTTTCTAGTTGAATTATTTTAGGTGTAGAGATTGATAGCATGTTAGAGAAGGTGGTTTATGTGATTTCTGGTTGAGAACTAAGGGTGTTGGCGTTCTATCTAAGAACGTGACGGGTCGGGTGATCACGTTCAGGTCACGGCCTTTGACCCTGATGCATTCTCAGTGTGAACGCGGCATGTCGGGACTTCACATTCTTAACGCAACTGAATGAAATGACATGTTCTTATTGTAAACTCGACCTATTGGGCCGTCGCATTCTTAATGCAACAACCGGCCCTGTCGCGTTCTACTTCCTGAAGTGTTTTACTTGGTGCTTGGTAGTGTGGATCCTGTGTGGGCCTGGTTTTGGTTATTTAATGTTAGTTTAAGATGTTTAAGCAATGTTAATGTTAGTAAAGCATGAATTAGTGTTAAATTGTTAATGGATAGGTTTATGGTTAGTAGTGGTAAATGTTCATCATGTTAGTTATGTTATGTGAATAAGAAGAATATGGTTTATGAGTACTTGGTTTAATGATTGTGTGTACATGACTTAAAGAGTATGTGTTAACCGATAATAAGCAATTGTGGACTGTGATGGTTTATGAATGAGAGGTTTAAAAGTGTGGTTTAGTAATCAATAGTGTTTGTTATGAATTGTCGTAGTTTGCTGAGTTTGGTGGTCCGACGCTTACTCTGGAATACCTCTCCAGTCGGGTACCCTAGGTTCTTTGTAAGTCAGGCACGTGTGTGCTCGGTGTTTATCCCGATACTGTGTATCGTAGAGGTCTGTGTTGTCTTCCTGGACATCCTCACTCATTTGTCGAGTTGTACATTCGGCTGAGGGAAAGACGATTGTGGGGCAGCGACTTATGGTGTGTGTGGTTCTTTCTGTTCAGTTGCTTGTAGCGCGCTCGTGGTTGGGGGACTGTTGACACGGGGGGGGGGGGGGAGATGATGAGGGGGAGTACGTGCAGAGTACATCGTTATGGATCATCGCATTCTTTTTGGTTTATTCATTTCATTCCATTGAGGAGTATTCATTTGTTTCGCATGCTTTGATTTTTATATCGCGGGGCGTGCCAGCCTGTCCAACAGACAGAAGAAAGAATCCGCGCAATGCGGAAGGAAATTTGGGTGTCCGTGAGACGGACGGGTATGGTGTCCGTGAAACGGACGGGTATGGTGTCCGTGGAACGGACGGGGGTGTCCGCGAACGGACGGGGGTGTCCGCGAACGGACGGGTGCGCCGTTTTTTATCTGAACTTCTTGAGTCCCATGTCTATTCTCATCAGGCGATTAGGGTAGCATGTGCTGGACCTCCATCTCCATCGACCGGAATCGATGTTACATTTACATCGAGTTAAAAATCTCGGTATTATTTAATACCGATTTCTAACCCGAATACCATTTCATAGTAAAAAGGACGAGAGAAATATACGTGCTTTAGAAAATCCTGATTATGACATATTTTTCCTTTCTTTTGATTACTTTGAAATGCTTTTTGCTTTGGATATTCCTTTTTTTGAAAGACTGCCTTTGTGGGAGCCCAAAGTTTGATTTCTTTTGAAAAGGGGAGCGGGTATATACCCATGGACCGATTTGAGGTCTTTTCTCCTTTTTGCAAAAGGTTGATTATGGATTTTTATTTGGGACAACATGAGGATTGTTATCACGAACGGGTGCATGCCCGTAGATTTATGATTCTGAACTTGGGGGTATTATAACCCGTAGCAACACTTCCGTATTAGAAGGGTGATTGTGCGAATTTTTATATGAGGTTCTTTTATGATGCCGTTTCCGGGCAGAGTCCAAATTTGAGGTAGAGTTTATTTCTCCTCATTTCATGCTTGTGCGGGTGCAATTTCCGGAGATCATATGGATGTATCTCTACGGAAGTTCTTGTCATATTTGTGTTCTCTGTCTGAAGTCCATTTCCACGGATGTAGTTCTCGTGGAGGTGCATACGTGCTCCCATTTGGGGTGTCCGAGCACGGTTCTTGTCTTGTCCTCCTTTTTCTTTGGATGTGTGTATATTATCACAATCCTCTTTTTCCTCTTTTTTTTTTGAATAGATAAGTAGGTCTTGACAAGTTCTTATTTAAACAGAGTATCCTCGAAATGGTGTATTTATATGGACGTATGCATATGTCCGTATGTTCTCGGGAGAAGCTTTGCCCGGAGAGATTCTACCTCGGAGAGATATGTGTATATAAGCACAAATTTGCGCATTGTAAATATATTCTCGAACGGTATCTCCATTTGAACGGAGTGTCCGACAGGAGGAGCCTCCGTATGAACGAAGTCCTTTCTAAGAAACATACACAATGATGCATATTTGTGATTATATAGATATGTTCTCGGGCAGAGTCTCTGTTTGGGCAGAGATTCCACTAAGAAACACATTTACATAAACATAAAGTTCGTGATTATACGAATATGAACTCGGAGGGAACTTTGTCCGGGCAAGATTCCAGCTAAGAGACATATACGTATATTGGCAGATTCATGATTTTATGGATATGTTCTTAAGGAAATCTCCATTTGGGCAGAGTTTCCTCTAAGAAACATATACATAAGAACATAAATTTGCGAATATACGAATATGTTCTTGGACAGAACCTCCGCTTGGGCAGAGTTTCCTCTAAGAAACATATACATATAACCGAGTTTGTGTTTACATGGATACGTCCCCTGAAAGAGATTTTTGCCTGGGCGGGATTCTCCCTAAGGAACATATTTGTATAGTTACAAATTCGTAATCTTTATATATGTGTTCTTGGACGGAACCTCCACTTGGGCAGAGTTTCGTCTTAAGAAACTATATATAAGAACACAAATTTGCGAATATACGAATATGTCCTTGGGCAGAACCTCCGCTTGGGCAGAGTCTCCTCAAGAAAACATATACATATAAGCACAAAATCCACCATCCCAGAGTCTCGCTCGATGGGCGGGGAGAACGTGGGTATTTAAATGCCATGTGTCCATAGAGTCTTGCTCGATATGGACGACATTTAAACCCCGGGAATATCACCCCACAGAGTCTTGCTCGTGGGGGATGGGGATTAAGAAGGAGTGTTGATGACGATTACGCCGACCGCTCCTCTCTCCGCGCCAGGCCTATCGGCTAAAGAAGGGGATTTGTACCTTCGAACACCAAGCAGGGGAGATGGAAGAATGGAGAGGGAATGGGCAAATGCTCTTTTCCTATTTTTCGGGATTTCCTAACAGGGCTTCGCCGGGACCTTACATGGGGAGAGGCCTTGCCGAATGAGGGGAATGGGGGGGCCTTTTATAGGGAGAAGGCCCCTCTTACATTGGGTCGGAGAAGGCCCAAACGATGGTGACCTCATTGTGAGGTCACCATCGGTTGGAGGCCAACCGATGGTGACCTCATAGTGAGGTCACCATCGGTTGGAGGCAACCGATGGTGACCTCATCGTGAGGTCACCATCGGTTGGAGGCCAACCGATGGTCAAAAAATTTTTTTTTTTTTTTTAATTTCTCTGTCAACAGGGACGGACACCAGTAGACGTACTGCTTCCCAGCTAGTCCCATGTTTCCACTTGCCTCACTCTACATGCCCCAGACCCGTAGAGGTGTATCAAGTGTGGGTTTACAGCGTGTGTCACTGTAAGTGGTTACTGGTTGGTCTAACAAAATTATTGGCACTTGTAGAGGTGGAGCCACAGTTGGACCTTATGTCCGTAGCTGCGAGACTGAAAGGTGTTTCCTGTGTTGGTTTGTCCGGGTCAGATACTAGTGTCGTGAACCAATAGTCGTGACCCGTGTGGTAGTGTTGCTCCTTCCGACTCTGCTTATGGTTTACTCCGTAGTTAGATCAGTGTGGTACCGTTGGCTTAGTATCGCTTAGTTATACAGTTGGTCTAACGTTTTCTTTAATGTTCTTTTGACGGTTTATTTTTAATGCTCATTAAGTTTAGTAGCTCCTAGTTGGCAGTATGCTTCTAGTTAATTGTGATGTTATAATGGTGTCTAGTAATTGTATATGTTTTTAATTAGTTAGTTATTTACTTGTGAGTCGTGAGATGTTTATTTATGTTCATTATAAAACATGTTTAGGTTCCAACTTTCGGTGTGTTTCTTTTTAATTGTTATATGTGAGCTAACCAGTGGAATTGTGTTATTTGGTGCTTTCTTTTGTTACTTGTAGATTATATTTGTGGTTATTTTGAGGAATTTCTCTACTAAGCCTGCGACTTTGTGAGACACACACCCCTACACCCCCCTTTCAGATATTTAGCGAGCGTGGTTTCGTGAAAGCAAACATGTACCACCAGTAGTAGTGTGAGCTTTAGCTTTTGTTGTACACCTCAAGGTATTCCCTAAGCTTCTGTACTTTCCTTTTGGACATGTAATAATGTTGTGGGACAATGTAGCTCTTTAAATGTGTATAAGATCATGTACTTTATCATGTATCTTTATATAGTGCGGTTGTCTTTTATATTCTTACTAGACACGTGTGTAAGATATCTCTTGCAAGACTTCGGTCTGTTCGCAGGAGATAGATCTAGATATGGAGCTTTTTTAGGTATAAATATCCAAAGTCGTAACACTAGAGGTGGCCTTCACAAGCTCAAAAGGTGGCTCCCGCTATGTAGCACCTTATGCCATTATGGCCCAAAATGCGGCTCCCATATCAAACACTTTGTCTTGCGTGGCACTTAATACCCTCATTTCTGGTTGGGTGAGACTATGATACCATTTGTAACTACCAAATCAATAAACTAGTCCAACAATCGTGCTAGATGATAGACTTCCCAAGAAGGTCACCCATCCTAGAACTTCTGCCAATTGAGCACGCTTAACTTCAAAAAAAAATTCTTGCTCGAGCTCTAAAAATGACTCTTCCGAGTTGTTGATAGTCTACTGATTTAGTCTATTTAACATATTCTTCTATGGGATGCTATATAATTGCCACAAGATGTTTCAAACCCTGCCCATCGATGATATATAAAAAGGAATGTAAACTCAAGTGAATGCGATAAATTATAAATTTGAGTGATATTATTTGTTGTGATTTCATGCTAATTGATAAGTTGTAAAGGTCTTTCATATGATAAATTCTGAAATGTCTTAATTTGATAAGTTCTGAAATGCCAGACTGACGCAAGTCAAATGGGTGAGTGCATCTCCGTTTGAATTCTAGTTCCCTTGGCTATGGGAATCTTGTGCAATATAGAAGACCATGAGAATGTTCCCATTATTTTTAGAGAAAAAAATAGGTCATAGCTAAAAGGAAAGTCTAAGGCATGAATGGAGTTCATAATGTGGCTAGATTGTAGAAGATATGATTTTTTTTGTTAAGATTTCATGTAAATGAGAAGATAGTTCGATTGCCTTTACCAAAGTTTTGATCTTTCTCTTTTTTCTTTAGACATTTCTTTTTAGAAATAAAAGCTTTAAGAAATTTTCGAGGGTCAATATTGTTGAACATAGTTAAGGTGTTCTTGCAATCATATTTCCCTCACTTGAGGGGGCATAAACCCTATTGTCATGTCCCTAGATCTTACATAATGACAATGCGGATTAAATTTGCCTTTTAGAGGATTTAGATTCCTCTCGAAGGCCTTAGCTTTGGATCTTCTTGTCGGGGATCAGAGTTGACCCCTCTACCGTTTTCTCTCTTCTCTTCGTCTTTTCTTTTCTTAGAATGCTTGTCTTGGTGAGCTCCTCCTTGCTGTCCTTCGAACCATTTTAGGAGCTATACTTGCAGGCCACTTCAAGAGCAGTTTTTGCAAGTTCCTCCCAGCACAGCCTCTTCAAGCTTCTCCCTTGCAGTGCTCTTCAAACTTCTCTATTTGTTTCTTTAAAGGGGGGAAGACCCCCTATTTATAGAGGCACAATGGCAAATTCCTTGCTGCCACCTCTTAGGTCCTTAAAATCAGGTGTGACCCTTCTCTTTCTTCCCTCCCTTTCTCTCTATTTTTTATGCCCACATGACGATGGCTCTACTTAAGCTACCCCATTGTTCATTTATTTATTATTCTTTTTATGACTCTCATGTGGGAGGAGAGGGAAAAGGAACTTCGGAGCTGTCCCTACCCTTAAGAGGTGTCACATGGCTCTTCTTTTGTCTTTTTCTCCTAAAGGGGAGTAAGGTGCACAGACCTCTTTTTATTTTTCCCTATGAGGCGTCATGGCAGCATCCTTTTTATAAGGTGACTATTGGCGCATAAAAATTCTCAAACCCAAAAACACCCATTTCCCAAACCTAAAAAACACTAGAAATTCCAAAACTCCCATAAAATCCCATCCAAAAAAACTCTCATCTCCAAAAAATCCCCAATTTTCCAAAACCCAAAACTCTAAAATTTCGAAACCCAAAATCCCCAGAAAATACCATTTCTGAAATTCCCAGAAATTCTAAAAAATTCCGAAAATACCAACAATCCTCCAAAGAAAACCCAAAATTCAGAAATTCCAAGATACTCCACAAAACTCAAAAAACCCAAAATTCCCTGAAATTCCAGAAATTCCCCAAAACCCCACAATTTCCTAAAAACCCCCAAAAAATCCTCAGAAATCTCAAAAATTCAAAAAAAACCCAAAAAACCAGAAAAACCCAACCCCCACCCCCCTAATGGGGCCCAAGCACCCCACCGCCGGTTTGGCCAAAACCAGAGGTGGGTACCTCGGTTGGAGCCCCAACCGGAGGTGGGGTGTCTCCGGTTGAAGCTCTAACCAGAGCCCCCCTTCACCCCCTTCCAAACAGGAAGGGGGTACCTCGGTACCCCCTCTAAACCGAAGGTGGGTGCCTCCGGTTTGCCACCCAACAGGAGGCACCCCCCCCCCTCCGATTGCAACCCAACCGGGAGGGGTCCCCTCCATTTCACCCCCTAAAACCGAGGGGGGTACCTCCAGTTACACCCCCACCGGAGGTACCACCTCCGGTGCCTCTACCCCCCGTCACCCAACCGGAGGGTTCCCTCCTCCACCCCCTCACTTCTATAAAGGGGGGGGGGGGGGGGGGGGTCCTCCTTTAAAGAGGGTCTTTTTGTAAGGCCCTCGAATTCGTTGCATTATTTTATTCGTGTAAACAATCATGTTGGGGTATGCATAGATGTACAATCTACGTATGTATTAACTAGTTATACTTGTGTGTGCATGTTATAATAGTTGTAAATAATGTATGGATGACATGGTGATAGTGTGTACATGATAATATATATAGATGTATGACGTGTATATAGTTATGAGTTAAGTATGATTTCTGCATGTTTTGAGTTCTGGCGAAGGGCCAAGTTGGCATCAACATGGATGGACGCCCATGCTGATCCAGCGTCCACATCGATGGACGTCAATACTTAAGCCAACGCCATAGATATGGACGTAAGATCTCTGCATACATGCATGCAGAGACCGAAGTTTCGGGACAAGCAACCCCAGCCAGGGGAGCTGTCCCAACGGCTATGAAGGCCTCACTCACCCTGCGGGAAAGGAGAGACCCCTCCTCTCCTTTAAACCAACTCTCCTTGCAAACCCCAGAGCTCTCTTTGGCTCTTTGCAAAGAGGAGAAGAAGAGAAAAACCCAGTTATGGTCTGTGAGAAAAGTTGGACTTTGTAAGCTCGGATCCATCAGTGTGAAGGTGTTTCCGGCGTTCTACTGCAACAAGGAGGTAACGGAACATCGAGGAAGAGCACCCGACCCCAACTTACTGTGGAGATCGACTGAGAACCAGGAGGAAGGAAGTTTGGGACTTCTTGGGGACTGCCCAAGGAGAGCTTCTACGAACCCTAGATCCCTTGGAGTATTTTTCAGAGGCAAGTAATCTACACACATCGTCCATGTAGATGTCTAGTAGGGTTTTTTATTTTTACAGATTTTCCTCGTGTCCTGGATCCTCACATTCCTTGTTATTTGGAGCTCGGTCTGTGTTCTTGCACAGACAGGAACTTGGCGTCATGCCCTTGACGCCAAGATCTCAGTATGCGTCCAGCGATCGTTCTTGCCGTCCAACTCCTTGAACGGCCAGAACTGCCGCTAAGTTCTTCAGTGCAGAATAGTAAATTGTTCTGCTTAAATAAGTAATTTCGGACTTTGACGCATGAGGATATAGTGTAATTTTTATATGTTATGTAAAATAGCTAATGTGATGTGTGTAAAATTTCTGTGTTTTTCTGTGGATGGCATAAATTATTAGATTTACTGAAATACATGTGAGGGAAAATGGATTATGCATGTTCACCTACTGTCTACGATTCCTGAGGAATTAAATGCCCTAGATTTCTATACCATGTGTATATGCGTCATCATGCCCTGCAAATTTGAGAATTTGTTCATGTTCATATGATTTACTGTAATTTCTGCAACGAAAATAGAAAGCATGAATAGTTATTCAAAAATCCACAGTAAATTGTATGTTGTGAAATAAATTCGGGGAAAATTTCTATAACAACATGTATGATAGATTCAGATCTGTGAAATGTCAAATCTGAGATTCATGTTATGTCGCATGACAAATTGAATTATGAATGGCATACAACTGAATGTTTTAATTTCTGTAAATGCAATATGATTCAGAAAAATCTGGAAATTTGCATGTGTGGTCATAAACCTGTAATCAGCATGTGGTTAAATTTTCAGGCTGTTTGGACAACTGTAGAATGCAATATAAAACTTCCATACGAAAATATGTAAATAATGCATGCTATTGTGAAAATGATTTGAAATGCGCGTGTAACCTGATTTATGCAACTTATTGAATGTGTAATCTCTGTCATCTGTAGTATCATGCTAGGAAAACAGAGCCATGTGTGTGAATGAGAGAATGTAAAGATGTGATTGCGCCATGTGTAATATGTGTGTTAAAAAAATCGAAATGTGTAATGTGTAAAAGTGTGTGCCAAGTGTGATACTGCTTCCATAGAAGGCCGTTGAACCGTATCATGGAAAAGTCCCCGTGAGAATGTTCAATGTGTTAAGATCCTAAGAGCATTAGGATGAAATCCTGGAGGTGGACAAGTACCACTGGTTAGGGTGGAGACTTGTTCTCCCGGTCTGCGCAGTCCAAGAGTCGTCACTGTATTGCCTAGGTGGCGTCTATGTGTATGTGATGTGTATGTGTCCTTCTAATGGTGGTTTGGACTATGTGTCACGGCACTAAAGTGTAAAATGTGAAAATGTGAAATGTGAATGTGACCATGTGTAAATTGTGTAGTGTGAATATATGTAATGTGAAATGTGTGAAAAGTGAACTATGTGAATGAGGAAATTGTGCAACCATGTGAAACTAATGTATTAGATGATGAAATGGTGATCCATGATATGTAAATGTTAAACTTGTGTCATAACAGCAACCTAATTGTAGTTATGGAAATGCTTTACATATGCACAAATGCGTAGAATCCATGCTAGTAGCGTTTCTTACTTATGTGTAAATGTTTCCATGTTAAGCGCCACCATGATATAGTTAATTGAAATTGTAGCTCTCATGTGACTTGTTGTGAACTTCTAATTCATGCCAAAACAGCAAGCTAATAGTGTATAAAACGATAATGTGCATGTGCAAGAATGTGTAGAAATCATGATAGGAAGGTCTCATTTCATGTATGCAAGTACACCATGTTTGGTTGCTCTCATGTTTTGCTTAATTGGAGGTAAAAACCTTTATGTGATGGAATAAGTAGAAAGCATGTGATAGGACAATTTAATTTGGAAAATCTGAAATCATGAACCATGTGTTTACTTTGGTAGAATTACCATGATAGGTTGTCTCTTATTGATGTCAAGCATTCTACATGTTTTGTCTTGTGACTTGGGATGAAAACCTGCCATGATATATGCATGTATGATATGTGTGGTGTTATTTGCTGAGTCTTTTAGACTCATTACTTGCTTCGGCGTACAGGTTTAGTAGGTGATACACCTTTGGAGGAGACCGTGGAGAGCGACTCCGAGCACGGGGAGTAGCTTGGCGGAGTTGTAGAGTGATTTTGCTCCCATTGTATGTAACAAGGCATTGTAATAGAAACATTATGTAATTTGTGGACAAACTATGTATTTGAGTTTAGTATTTCATTGTGTGGACTTTAGATCTTTAAATTGTTAGTTGAATCATGTGTGTTAAATGTGGATGATGAGATAAATGAAAGACATGGTTCTTTTACTTCCGCTACTCTGTATTTATATTTGTGTGTATCTCAATCGTATGTTATTGTTTGAGTAAATGCCCCACTGTGATAACGTTCACTATACCGACGTGGGTTGACACCGTATAACCGTACCGGTATAATGAGGGTCGTCACACTTTTTGACCCCCCCGATCTCCCGTGGCTCTCCTCTTCCCCCTCTTGGCCTTGAGGTCCTTTGGCCTCTTCTCTCTTGGCCCCTCTTGGGACTCCTTTGGACCCCCACCTCCGATCCCTCTCCATACCCCAACCGGAGGCACCCACCTCTGATTCAAACCCAACCGGAGGCACCCCACCTCCGGTCCAAAACCCAACCAGAGATACCCTACATCTGGTCCATCCTATTGTTGACATAAAAAAAATAAATTTGTCGATACCCCATAGTGACATCATCGAAGGGTCATCTCCCTGACATCATCGGTTAAGGATTCCCCCTAACCATGGTGACATCATCATGTGTCACCATCCGTTAAGGGGCTAACCAATGGTGACATCATCATGTGTCACCATCGGTTAGGCCCCCCTATACGATGTCACCATCGGTTAGGCACCCCCTAACTGATGGTGACTCACCATCGGTTAAGGGGATTTCCCCTAACCGATGATGACTTACCATCGGTTAGAGGGACCCCCATCCCATGCCTATGTAAGGGGGGGGCCTTCCCCTATAAAAGGCCCCCTATTCCCTTCAAGCGAAGGGCCCCCTCTCCTCCCAGAAGGTCCGGGTTTTTGTCCTTGCGCAGTGTTTTTCCTCAAATCCCTGCTGCCAAAATCCAGAAAAATTGCAAAAAGCATTTTCTTGGTCCAAAATCCCTTCTCCACTGGTTCCTCCAATTCCCCTGCTTGGTGTGAAGGTGCTGGCCCTCCCCTGGCTTGATGGAAAAGCAAGGAATGATCCGATAAAGAAGGAGAATCGGGAGATCGGCTCCATACGACACCGACGTCCCTTCTATTTCCCCTTCAAGCGGAGCTAGCCTCCATAAAGGGTCCCTAAAAAATCATGTTCGCGGTCCTCGCCCCATCGAGCAAACCTCTGTGGGGGAGATACCCTTCGGGATTTAAATACCATCCATATTGAGCAAGACTCTATGGATATACAGTATTTAAATACACTTGTTCTCATGCTCTAAATGCCTCCATATCGAGCAAGACTCTATGGGTATGCGCATTTAGATGCATATGTTTTCCCCGCCCGTCGAGCAAGACTCCGGGATGGTGGATATTATGCTTATATGTATATGTTTCTTAGAGGAGACTCTGCCCAAGTGGAGGTTCTGCCCAAGAACATATTCGTATAATCACAAATTTGTGTTCATATGTATATGTTTCTTAAAGGAAACTCTGCCCAAGCAGAGATACCGCCCAAGAACATATCCATGGAATCGCAAATTTGTGCTTATATGTATATGTTTCTTAGGGGAAACTCTGCCTAAGCAAAGGTTCTGTCCGAGAGCATATCCATATAATCACAAACTCGTGCTCATATGTATATGTTTTCTTAAGGACACTCTGCCCAAGCGGAGGTTCTGCCCGAAAACATACTCATATGTTCACAACTCTATGCCTATATGCATATATTTCCTAAAGGAAACTCTGCTCAAGCGGAGACTCTGCCGGAAGTACGTCCATATATTCACAAATATTGTGCTTGTATGTATATTTCCTTAAAGGAAACTCTGCCTAAGCGGAGGTTCTGTCCGGGAAAATATCCGTATATTTACATAAAGTTGTGTTCATATGTATATACTCTCGGGGAGAAACTCTGCTTAAATGGAGATCCTGCCAAAAATATATCCATATGTTCACGAATATGCGTTCATGTGAATATGTCTTTTAAAGGAAACTCTGCATAAGTAGGGGTTTTACCCAAAAGCATATCCATATGTCCATAAATACATATGTACATATGTGCATATTTCAAAGGGGACACTCTGTCTATACAGGGACTCTCCCTTAAAATCAATACGATCATATGTACATTAAACTCATACTCATATGTTTGTGCAATAATTCTGCCCATGCAGGAGTGCTGCCCAAATTCGCAACACACACAAATTCAAGATCAATTTACGGGTATACACTCGTTCACTTTTTAAATCTTATATCAAATCCTCAAAAGGAAATTCATACTCTTTTCAAAGAAAATTCAAAAGCAAACCACATATTCAAATACTACATGGATTTACGGGTATACACCCGTTCTCTCCTCCAAATCATATTTTGATTTCCAAAAAGGAGGATTCATACTCTTCAAAATGAGATGTTTCCCTTTAAACAAATGCTCTCTTTCAAAACAAAATATTTCAAAGGGACAAATCCTTTTCCTCAGATCTAAATCCCTTTTGTTCGATAATAATAAAAGAGGAAACATTGTATTGAAATTCTCTAGAAAATGCATATTTTCCCGACCTTGCTATGAATGGTATTCGGGTTAAAACTGATGTCAAAATAACATCAAGGGCTTTTGACTCGATGTAAATAAAATATCGATTCCGATCGATGGAGACAAAGGTCCAGCACATGCTACCCTAATTGCCTGATAAGTATAGACACGTGACTTAAGAAGTTCAGATTGCAAAACGGCGCACTTGTCCGTTCCACGGACATCAAATTTTCTTCTCCGCACCGCACGGACCATTACTTCTGTCTGTTAGGCAGGCTAGCATGCCCTGCAAAGCAAAGATAAATAAACAAAAATCAAATCAAACTCAAACTCCATATGAATATGAAATTATACCACAAAAACCCATATACCTATATCACACCATATATATTTCCCATACGTAACCAACGTGTGTATTAATGTTCAAATCTTTCCGCGTGTCCACACCTACCCTACCCATCTCTATAAAAGGGAGGGGGGTCTTACCTTGAAGAGGGCTTAGAACCCTTTGAAGCCTTCGGAAATTTTGTGGGACCTCCAAAGGGGGGGGGGGGGGGGGTTGTCGCCCTATCTCCAAGTGTAGAAGAGGGGACTTCTCCATCTCCAAAGGAGGGTTGCAAAATTACAAAGCCCCTGAAGGGTGTAAAATTATAGAACCCTTTTCTATCCAAGAATTGCACAGAAGCCCCCGACTTGTGGGAAACCACATAAAGGCTCCGGGAAGAGCAAAAAAATCTAGAAATACCTGTGGGATGGGAAAAATTATAGAAATACACCAGTTTGTGGGAAAAATTATAGAAATACCCCTGAAAGATTGAAAATTGTAGAAAAGTCTCTGAAGGGTGTAGAATTGCAAGGAGGTCCCGCTACTGCCTGAAAAATTATAGAAAGACCCTTAAAATGTACAAAAATTACAGAATTACCCTAGTTGTGGAGAAAATTACATAAATGCCCCTACTGTTGGAAAAATGGCAAAAATACTCTAGTTTAGGGGAAAACTACATATAAACCCTCACATAGTTCAAAAATTGCATGGAAGCCCTTAGTCGGTCTAGAAAATGGCACAAAGCCCTTGGCAAGCTCTAAAGCCGATAGAGCTCAAAGCGTGAATGTCGTTGGCACGACTCAGTAGAGCGGTACCCACGTCACTTCTCTAAAGCGGCGTGCGTTCTCCTAGGTCGGGTCTGGGTTAATCCCACTTGTTAAAGATGCTCGTAAAAATCAGCTAATGACGGAAATGTCCGAGTATGTCAATCAATGGCGAAGACACCTGAGGAAGTCAACAAATGGCCGAAGTACTCAGGAACGCCAAGAAGTAGCAAAAGCACCCAAGGAAGTCAACAAATGACGGAAAATTCGGGACCGCTCGAAAAGGCCAAGAAATTGCAGAAGTTGTCCTAAAAAGTGGCAGGGATGTCCAAGAAAGACAAGAAATGGCAGGGATGTCCAAGAAAGCCAGGAAATGGCAAAGATGTCAGAAAACGCCAGGAAATGGCAGAAGCATTAGAGGAAGTCAATCAATGACCAAAATACTCAGAACCATGGTTGGCGCATCGGAGCGAATCGGCCCGATTCGGGCGGATCGCATCGGATTACAAGGAATCCGATGCACGGTCCGGGTCGATGCGCCGGATCCTGCTAAGCAGGTGGATCGAACCCGATGCGCCACGATCTGATCCGATACTGGCGCATCGGGTTCGACTCTCCCGACACCCTTAAGGGTGTCGGCCGATGCGCTGTGAAAGGGACTGTACAGTTCTGTTGGAACGCGGAATATTTTCACCTTTTTTTTTATATTTTTTCTATTTTCTTCTCATTTCCTTTATCTTCGAAATGAATTTTGGGCGTGCCAGACTGTTTACGAGAAACAGACAAAGATTTATTTTACGAGGGGTATTGGGTGCGAACCCTGATACCCTCGAATTTCATTTCATTTATTTTCCGCGTGCGCTCGCGTTCAGGGCGATTGGAGTGGTCGTGTACTGGACCGTTCCCCACCGACCGAAGTCGATGTTTCGTTTACATCGAGTATAACACTCGAATACCTTCGAATGCGTAATGTTTATTAAAAGACCGTATGCCGAAATTTAAAGAAGAAAAGGCAGATGACAAGCAAATTTCCACAATTTTATTCAAGCATGCTCATGTCATTTATATTTATGACATTTACATTTACGCCTTTAATGGGTTTTGTACCTCCACTGGGCGTGCATACAACAAGTCATGTACATGGACGTCGACGACAGGGTGTTTGTGCCTCCGTCGGACGTTTACATGGTGACGAGTACATTTGTGTTACCAATGGGGTGTTTTGTGCCTCCACAAGGTACATGCCTCTACGTGTGTCTTTTGTGACACCGGAGGACTTAGACAGGGGCCTCGACGTATGTCATTTTATGACACCAGAGGACTTGAACATGCGCCTCGACGTGTGTCATTTTATGACACCGGAGGTCTTAAACATGGCCTCGACGGTGTCGCTTTATGACACCGGAGGATTTACACATGTGCCTCGACGTGTGTCGTTTTATGACACCGGAGGACTTAACATGGCCAACGGGGGTCTTGTAACAACCTGTGGCGTCTCTACGCGGGCGAGCGCAGGAGGGCCCGCCACGGAGACAAAGCACCAACGGGTGTCGAAGACCTTTCCCGACACGTGCGGCCTATGTAAGCTCACGCACGGACCAGCTGAAGTGGTTTGCAGGCGTCTGGAAGTGTGTAGGCCTGTCGGCGTCTTAGTGTTTTTGGGCCGAAATGGCGTGCTCGGCAATGGGGGTATGCCCCCCTATTTATAGGATTTGTGGAGGGCATACCGGCGGGGGTACCCTCCCCGGCGGAGGCCTCGCGGGCACGAGCGTCGAGGGCGAGCGCGAGCGTCGAGGCCGGGCGCGAACCGGCGAGGGTGCTGGAGATGGGGGCTGACTGGCGGAGGGGGCCGCCAGTCAGGGCCTGACCGGCGGCCCTCCTGGTTGGTGGAGGGGGGTCCGCCGGTCAGGGGTACTGATCGGCGCCCCTATTGCTGGCGGAGGGGGCCGAACCGGCGCCCCCTGCTGGCGGGGGCCGAACCGGCCCCCCTGTTGGCGCGGGGGGCCGAACCGGCGCCCCCTTGCTGGCGAGGGCCGAACCGGCGCCCCCCCCCCCCCTGTAGGCGCAGGGGCGAACCAGCGGCCCCCTGCAGGCGCGGGGGGCCGAACCGGCGCCCCCTGGCGCGGGGGCCGAACCGGCGCCCCTCCTGCAGGCGCAGGGGGCCGAACCGGCGCCCCCTGCTGGCGAGGGGGCTAACCGCGCCCTGTGGGGGCGCGAACCGGCGGCCCCCCTCACTGGCGAGGGGGCTAACCGGCGCCCTTGTGGGGGGCGAACCGGCGGCCCCCCTCACTGGCGAGGGGGCTAACCGGCGCCCCCCTTGGGGCTTCCTCTTTGGCCCACCACTATTTAAGGTGGGGCCTACTTCGTTTCAGGCCATTGTTCTCCGTACTTTCCGGAGAAAAACGCGGGAGAGAGCTCTGGGGCCTCCCGTGCCTGGTTCGTTGGTTGACGGCCGTGCCGCGCGCGTGCATACGTGCGTCGCCTGTGCTTCTTCGGCCCGTCCCACGTGCGTTTGTCCCCGTTTTCTAGAGGCACGTGCATTTGACTTCCCGGAACTCTTCGGCTTCGGGCGCGGCCTCGAACTTCATCCCGGACGCAGGTTTTCTGACACCGGGAGTACGTGCTCTCTGCCGCCAGTAAACTTCTCGGGCATCTCGCTTCCGGGTCGCCCCGGATTGCCGCGAGTACTCTGCCTCGTTCGTTTCCGACGTCCGAGGGGGAGAGGTCGGGAGTTGTTCCCGGTTCCCCTAGGGCGTATTTCTTGCCCGGGTTTGTTTAAGCCCCGATATTTTTCGGGTTCAACAAATGCCTCCCACGGGATATCTGTCGGAGACGAAGGCGACGGCGGGTATCCCGTGGCGCCTTCGAGATGGATTTCTTTCCTCTCGCATTTGTTTTTCCCCGTCTTTTTTGCAACGTCCTTTCGTCTGACGGTCGCACTATTGGTTTGACAGGGTGGACAATGCCGCGCAAGGGTCGCGACAAGAGTGGCCAAGGCGGCAGGAGCGGCCAGAGCAGCAGGGCGCCGCGTCGCACGGAGAATGACGTCGAGCGGACGGACGATCCCATGCCGTGCTTCACTCTGTCCCCGGTCCGGGTGGAAGACCTGGACCGACTCGAGGGTAGTGTTGGGCCATGCGTTCGCGGTCCGTTGGAGGAGCCTTTACCCGTCTAGGGCACGGTGGACGTCGGTCGGATAGCCCTTAGCGGCTTGATTTACCGCTACCGGCGGGGAGCCGGCTACCCGAAGCATTTCCCGCTGGATGAGCATCTTCTCCCATTCATCCAGAACTTCATGCCAGCCAACTGGGACGGTCCTGCCGGCCTCCTTGCTACTGAACGGGCTCAACTGGAGCGGGCGATCTTGGCCGGCCGCGACAGCATGATGGGGACCTGCAGCCCGCATCACCCCAGCTTTCCTCTTGACCACGAAGCGCAGGCGCACTTTCCCGATACGGCTTTGCTGGGGTTATTTGCACCCGAGCCGGCTCACCGCGTGACAGAGTTGCGGCTCTCCCAGGGCCTATGGGAGGTGCAGGGGCTGCCTAAGACCGGTGTTACTTTCATCGGGCACACTCTACCACCCTCGGGCCGTGACTTTGTGACGGACGGCTACGACCGGTCGTGCTTTCTGGACCGGATTTTTGGCGGAGGGGCCGCCAGTTGGTATGACCGGTGGTCGGTCGTTTCGTCGCACCGGTTTCGCTTCGGCGCGACAGAGTGGTTAATGGGTATTCTGTACCATTGCCACAAGATGCTTGAGCGGGTCGGCCTTCTTGAAGCAGTCGTCGCCGCTCTTCACAGCTATCCTTGCAACCCCGGGCTTCTGCAGGCCCTGGCAGAAAGGTTTAACCGGAGGTTTAACACCTTCGGCATTGCGGAAGGGGAGACCAGTCTTGACTTGTGGGCTTTGCACAAAATTTCTGGTCTTCCGATTTCCGGGCAGTTCTACGAGGAAGTTTGTCTGAGCGACCTGGATAGAGATCGGACCTCCGGTGCTGGCTCTTACTTCCTGTCCCACAGCTTTCGATATCTGGCGCGGGTCTGGCGTGACTTAGCCAGGTGCGGGAGGAGCGACTGCCCCAGTGCTTCAAAGGGGACAGTGCGGGTGAGTTGTGACGCCTGGATCCGTTTTTTCTACAACGGACCTTTTTGCTTCCACAAGGAATTTGCCGGCGACAACTACGACCCAGCAGTTTATACACAGTTGAAGGTGCACCTTGACGATGACGCCAGATATCTTTATGCGCCTCGGGGCGTCAATTGGAACCCGAGGCGGCTCCGGGACCGCACTCATCTGGCAGCCTACCTTGTTTATTGGCTGTGCACTTTCGCCCTCCCGTTTGGGGAGGAGGGAAATATCAGACTGGAGGCTATTTACCCGGCTTGCATTTTGGCCGGCGGGGTGCAGCTGTCTTTGGCTCCGGCGGCTCTGGCTAACATTTTCCGCGGCTTGGGCGAGTTTACCTCGAGCCCTTCTCCTCGCGACAAAAGCATCACTTTGGCGACGCATTATCTGGGCGCCTGGGTCGGTCTTCTGCTGCCGGAGCTGTGCCATAACATTAGTCTGGAGCGCCTCTCCATGCCACTCATTTTTATGTTCCGGAATCGTCCGGAGCGAGAGCAGCAGAAGCAACTGAGGGAGGCGCGCCGGCGGCTTTCTTTCGTGCCGGTGGCCGGGCAGCCGGGACTTGACCTTGCTTGCTGCTCGCTTGGTTTTAGGCCTTGGGTGGAGGAAGGCCAGGGGGGCCGTGTTTATCGCCTTCCCCGTCATGCCACCCCGGTTGCTACACTTCGCAAGGACTGGCTTTGTTGTATCCGCCCCAGCGTCTTGCTCTTCCGCAAGGGGAGCTTCCTCTTCATGGAGCCATACTTCCCGCACCGCTTTGCTCGCAATCTCAGGTACGACTAAGACGTTCCTCCGAAAGCTGATTTCGTACTGTCGACCCGGGCGTACAAGGGCCCGAACCGCCATCTGGTGGCCTCTAGCTGGTGGTGCTACTTCCTTAGGCGCGACGCAGCTCCCGAGTTCGGCACGAGGGGCGAGTGGGCATTTTATATGCCCGGTGGTGGTCCCGGCACAGCCACGCGTTCCGGGAGCGCGCTGACGACATTAAGAAGGCGGAGAGGGATTACTTGTCCCGAGCGGGCGCCCCAGTCTCCACGATCGCGCCGGCGTTTCTCGAGAGGGAGTTCGCCGACATAGCCCAGACGGTGACGACTATGGGTCGCCGCCGTGCGGCGGCGCAGGCCGCTAGCATGGCGGACAGCGAGGCTTCCGCGGGGGCTTTGAAGCCCTTGTCGCGCCCGGAGAGCAGCTCGGCAGCTTCCAGGGTTTGCGGGGAGCCGCCACTTGTTTACTTTTGGTGGCGTCACTTTCTGCTGGACTGCGGCTACACTGTAGATTGGCGCTTACCAGTCCTATCCTCCCGAGTGTGACGCGGGTTTTGGGAGCGACACCTTCAGCACTCTATTATCCGCGTCGGGCCGAGGGAGTTTATTAGCTGGATCGAGAGCGGCACCACCCTGCGGCATTTCTGGGACGCCATTGCCGAGGCAGGCAAAGCTGTGAAGGTCCCCTTTGACCGGGTAGTGCTTCGGCCAACATTTGCCGAGGCGCGACACCCCGTCAGCCCGAAGAGGCGTGCGAGCGAGGAGGCTGGTCCTTCGCAACCGGCGGCTCGAGGAAGGACCCCCGAGCCTTCTTCTCCGGCTATGGCTGGTGGGTTTTCACATCCCCCGTTCGCCTCATTCCCCGCTTTCCTTTGTTTCTTTTGACGAGGGATTTGTCATTTGTACGTCCCCTTTTTTTCTTCTTGCACAGGTACATCGGCCTCCGGGGGCGACGAATTAGCGGAGGACATTCTGCCGGAGGATGTGGTTCCTCAAGGTGACGAGGATTATAATCCTACGTTTGATGGGACGCCCTCTCCTGAGGGGGCATAAATTCCCCGGCGGCTTCCGCTGAGCCAGGTAGACATGTACCATCTTCTTGAGTTGGCGTTATTCGCCCTTTTTGTTTGCTCGGCCAGCATGGTATTCACATGTGACTTACAAGCCTTTTTCCCCTATTGTTTCCTTGCAGGGTACATTCCGTGGAGGTCGCTGCCGCAGAGGGTGTTGAGCACCTAGCTGGGGTCGTGCCAGTTGGAGATGCAGCCTCCTCACTACGGACCATTCATGACCTGTTATTGTCTGGGTCGGAGGCGGAGCTACCCGGCTTTTCCGACTTTGTCCCAGGCATACTCGAGGGGGCTGGCTGGCAGCAACCCCTTCACAGCGCGAGTGAGTGAGCCTTGCTCTTTTACCCCACTTCTGTGCTGCTTCTGCTTCACTTACTTATGCAGAAAATGACTTTCGTCATTTTTGCATTTCAGTAGCGGTTACTTCCGCGGCCGTGCTTTCCACCGCTTCTCCGCCGGAAGAGGGCGAAGTCGCCCGAGGGTAGCCGGGGACGCTGACGGTGGGTGTTTCTTCCACAGTAGCGAACCCTCCCCTTTCTATTTCTTTCGCCCGATGCCTGACGGGGCGAGAGAGAGGGCGAGTGCCTTTGTATTTATCGCCTGACCCCTCCTCTCTTGCAGACGGCACCGAGATGGCGGCGGAGATGATGGGGTCGAGTCCTCCAGGGGCTGTTCTCCCCCCCGCAGTGGGTACCCTGCATCCTCCGGAGGGCGGGGATAGCGCTTCTTTGCCATTTGACACGCAGGGTAAGTGATCAGGGCCCCAAGCCTCCTATGTTCTTGGGCCCTTGTTTTTTTTTTTTCTTTGTTTGTTGCGGCTGTGCCGCCTCCCTTCTGACCTTTCACCTGTTTTTCTTGGGCAGCAGTCAGTGGCGGCTTACCCCCTCCGTCTTCGAGCGAGGCACCGCTTGAGGGACCCTTCTTGTTTCCGGAGCATAGCATCTCCTGGCCTGACGCTCCACAGAGGGGTCAGGCGCGCGGGGTTGAAGGGATGCTCGACCTCTTCACGGCGTCTGCACATACTGTCATGGAGGAGGGTAGTCCCCCATCCGTGGACGCGGTGCGGGACTTCCTGGAGAGGAGTACTGTCGCCTACCACTTGATGGGCTGCCCCCGAGATCCCTGGATGGCCGCTGTGGACTCGCTTTGGAGCGAGGTGAGGCGGAGGCACCAGGAGGCGGCACGCCACAAAATCCAGGAGCTCACGGCAGAGATTGCCTTGGCGGAGCAGAGGTTCGAGGCTCTTCGCTCGCGAAGAGGGGGCGTGGTCAGCCGCGTCGAGTCCTTGAGGGCCAGCCACTCCGGTTGTCATGCAGATATCGCTGCTCTTCGACGGACGCTTGAGGAGGTCTCGTCACGCCTTACTGAGCGCGAGGCCGCGTCTCTTGGTTGGCCGAGGGAGTGGCGGCAGCCGAGGAGGAGTTGACCGCCGTAGAGCGGGAGTGCGCGGATTCCCAGGCCGCACTTTCTGCTCTCCAGCCAGTTTGGCGGACTCCCAGAGAGGAGGGGTTTCGTAGTTTTTTCTTCTTTCCTTTCCCTTTTTGCTTGCAGCCGACGTATATATTTCACCAGCTACCCCGAGGGCTTGTCTCGGGCTCCTTCACACTGGTTGAATGACAACTACGGTTGCTGCCAATGCTTTTCTTTGACGTCATCGCAACTTCCGTCCGCATTCAAGTGATCTTTTAGGGGCTTCGTTCGAGACTCCTCCCTTTGGGCGCCGTATTTCTGGCACTCTTTGGTACTTAGGGCGAGCTTTTGTTGCCGAGGCTTGACTTGGCTTGTCCCATCCCTTCCCCAGTTTCTCGGACTGGCGGGTTCGAGCGGTGTCCTTTTCTTTTTGGACTTTGCATTTCTGGCATTCTTCCAGATCTGGTGCAAGATTTCGGGTGCTGGGGCTGGCCTTCTCGGGGCTTTGTCCGGCAACCTGAGTTTGATCCTTAGTCGGGAAGGCTTGCCTTTCCTGGCTTTGCTCATCGACTTTGATTTTGTATTTCTTCTTTCTGAGATTTGCCTCATTGGCTTTTCCCAGGCTTGCTCTCGGCATCTTTTGCTTGAATTTTGCATTTGTGGCATTCCTCAAGATCTGATGCCACATTTTGGGTGTTGGGGACGGCTCTTTTCGACTTTGTCCAGCAACCCAACTTTGATTTGATTTTTTTTTTTATTATTCATCTTCTTTCTTCACATTACCATCCCAAGCGCCCTTTCGGATTTTCACCGGGGATGGCCCCCTCTAGCTTTTTCCGGTGCGCCCTTTCGGTTTTCACACCGAGGGTTACCCATTTTTGCCTGAGGCGCCCTTTCGGGTTTTCACCTCAGCTGGGTTTGAGGCTCTTTTGCCCTTGAGCATCCCTTTTTGAAGGATGATCAAGTCCGCTGGGACATCTCTATTTTTTTTAGTCCCTTTTTCTTTTCTTTTCTTCTTCTTCTTTTTTTTTGTTTTAGGACCCGAGGCCGGACCCTGGGGCAATTGATCATGGGATCTGCCATTTGGATTTAGCCTACCGTTGCGGTTTTCTAGCTAAAGAAATTTCGTTTAGCCTACCACTCCGGTTTGCTGGCTAAGGATTTTGGCTTGACCGATCACAGAGGTTTATTGGTCAAAGGGATAGCCTACCTTCTTGGGATTTGCTGGCTAAGGTTTTAGGTTTGACCGACCATGGAGGTTTATTAGTCAAACAGGGGATAGCCTACCTTCTTGGGGTTTCTGGCTAAGGGTTAGGGTTTGAACGACCACGGAGGTTTATTGGTCCAAGGGATAGCCTACCTTCTTGGGGTTTGCTGGCTAAGGATTTTGGGTTTGACCGACCACGGAGGTTGCTGGTCAAAGGGATGGCCTACCTTCTTGGGGTTTGCTGGCTAAGGTTTTAGGTTTGACCGACCATGGAGGTTTATTGGTCAAACAGAGGATAGCCTACCTTCTTGGGGTTTTCTGGCTAAGGGTTTAGGTTTTGACCGACCACGGAGGTTTGCTGGTCAAAAGGGATAGCCTACCTTCTTGGGGTTTGCTGGCTAAGGATTTTGGTTTGACCGACCATGGAGGTTTATTGGTCAAAGAGGGGTAGCCTACCTTCTTGGGGTTTGCTGGCTAAGGATTTTGGTTTGACCGACCACAGAGGTTTATTGGTCAAACATGGGTGGTTTGATCCACCATTTTTATTTCACTTATCAAGCGGAATAGGGCACAGCCCAACATTTTATCTACTGGCCGCGCGAAACATGCCTCGGTAAGTAATAATTTGATTTTGATTTTCTATCTTTTTTTTTTTCGCATTACTGACTCCTGCGCCCTTTCGGGTTTTCACAGAAGCCAGCCCCTCTAGTTTTTCCCAACGCGCCTTTCGGGTTTTCACGTTGAGGCTTATCCATTTTTGCCTGAGGCGCCCTTTCGGGTTTTCACCTCAGCTGGATTTTGTGCATTTTTACCCTCGGGCACCCCTTTGGGGAGTGGCCAAGTCCGCCGGGACATCTCTATTTTTAGTCCCTTTTCTTTTTTCTTCTTTTTTTTTTGAAGTTGGTGTCCGAAGCAAGGTTGCGGAGCCTTGGCTAGGGATTCACTGTTTGGCTTTAGCCCATCATTATGATTGGTCGGCCAAAGACGGCACAGCCTACCATGGAGGTTTACTGGCTGAGGGGGGCATTGCTTAGCCCCTTTTGGGGGTTTATCGGCTAAAGGGTTTGACTTGGTCGACCAGGATGGTTTGCTGACCAAGAAGGAGTTTTAGCCGACCTTTTTGGGGTTTATTGGCTAAAGGGTTTGACTTGGTCGACCAGGGTGGTTGCTGACCAAGAAGGAGTTTTAGCCGACCTTTTTGGGTTTTATTGGCTAAAGGATTTGATGACTTGGTCGACCAGGGTGGTTTTGCTGACCAGAAGGAGTTTTAGCCGACCTTTTTGGGGTTTATTGGCTAAAGGGTTTGACTTGGTCGACCAGGTGGTTTGCTGACCCAGAAGGAGTTTTAGCCGACCTTTTTGGGGTTTATTGGCTAAAGGGTTTGACTTGGTCGACCAGGTGGTTTGCTGACCAAGAGGGGTTTTTTTAATGAAGAGAAAAAATTATTCATCTCCCCCCCCCCTTTTTCTTTTTTTTTGCTAGGCTCTTTGCCCTTGGGCACTCCTTTTTGGGGAGCGACCAAGTCTGCCGGGACGTCATTATTTTTTCTTTCAGTCCTTCCCTTGTTTTTTTTTTTTGACATGGGCACATACGCCCAATCCTAGCCTGATTCGGCTATAAGGGGATCAGAGGGCGATTGCCCGGGGAATTCATGCTCAGGGGCAAAGTACATTTTGAGATGCTTGCCATTTAGTGGTTGTTGAACCCGAAAATATCGGGGCTTAAAAACCCCGGGCGACAAATAGCCCGGGAAACCAGGAACAAACCCCCGTTCTCCCCCCGCTCGGACGTCAGAAACAGACAAGTCCGAGCACTCGCGCCAAACCGGTGAGACCCGAAGCGAGAAACCCGAAAAGTCTTTGTCGGCGAAGAGCACGTACTCCGGGTGTCAGAAAATCCACGTTCGGAGCGGAGTTCGAAGTCCGCGCCTGAAGCCGAAGGGTTCCGGGAGATCAAATGCACGTGCCTCCAGAAATGGGGACAAACGCACGTGG